>NW_019379763.1:469252-516276 GCF_000648655.2 Copidosoma floridanum | reverse complement strand
AAAAAAAAAAAAAAAAAAGGAGGACCCCACTCACGCGTGCAAGATAGTTTCGTCGAGTGAATTACATTTTAAAAGTTTTGGCGAGAAACCTCGTTCCTTATTAACGCGCGCGCGACAAACTCTGCGTGTATTTAAATGCGAGTCTCTTTAAGCAGAGGGTGGGAAAAGAAGAGGCGAGGGGAAGGCACTCTGCTCTGAATCTATAATTTACGAGAGAGCCCATTTGCACTTTGGATTTAAATACGTGATGGTGCACGCGGGGCAAACGAAAACAAACGAGTCGCGCGTGCACGAATCGTTGAATTTTGAGCGCGGCTCTCACTCACGCGCAAAACAAACAATGCACACAAAATAAGAGCGTAGGGGTATATAAGTAGGTGGGTACCTTCATTATGTAGTTCTTGTGGTCGAGGGTTGGTATGCCCGAGGACTCGAGATCGGCAGTGAGGTCGGTCATGTCGGTCTGCAGCTCGGCAAAGGCCTGCTTGCACTCCATCCTGACGTTGCTCTCGAGCGTGTCCATCTGTATCTGAATCCGTTTGTACTCGCGCTCGGCTTGCGTGCTCTTGCGCCGGTAGATCACGAGCACGAGGATGAAGATGAAGACGAGGCCAAAGGTGCCCGCCGCTATACCGGCTATGGCCTCGGGTGGTATGGGGTACGACTTGATCACGTCGTAGCGAAGGTAGCCGATCGGGAACCTCAAACTACGCCCGACCCGCACTACCACGAGAGGCAAGCCTTGCTCGGTCCTGAGGCCGTACTCGTCGGTTCCCGCAGGCTGCTGGTCCGGGGGCGTGCACACGAGCTGGCTCGTCGCCAGCGATGTCACGTTGCACAGTTGCGCGCCCACGGTCACGTTCACGTCGGACTCGTCGCTCGCGTAGTTCAGGTTCTCGCCCTCGATCACCAGGGTGTCGCCCTTGTAGAGCTTCACGTTGCGCGGAAACGGAAAGAACTTGGGATCCTCGACGTAGACGAGTCGCCGGCGTAGGCTCTGGGGCGCGTGTTTGTCGAGGTCGCGCACCGAGTCGACGCTGTCCATGACGAAGCCGATCTTTAAGGCGAGGCTCGGGCTGCTGCGCCCGTTGGCGGAGCGCCGTTTGCGTCGGCGATCGTTGCGTTGCCCGTCGAGCGCCATATTGTAGAACCGGCCTACGGCACTGGGACTCGGGCACTCCATTTGCGTGGGGTTGAGGACCGTGCACACGGTCCGGTTGACCGGGACGCTCTCCTTCTCAAAGTAGACAAACATCTCGGGCTTTTGGATCGTGTCGAGGTTTGTGCCGTGCACGGTGATCATGCGGCCCCCCGTGGCGAAGCTCTCGAGCGGCTTGATGTCCATGATCGTCGGGTCGGGCGTGTACCTGAACGGGTAGCCCTCGAGGGTGCGATTGGCCCCGTCAATGCTGAGGGTGAGCCGCGACACGGGACGAACGCGGCCCGAGCGACTGGTCACGCAGGTGAGCCTCGTGCTGCTGGCTTGGGTCGCGTTCACCAGACAGGGCAGCTCGTCGAGGTAGGCCGATATCGTGCTGCCGATGTTGAGGTACTGACCGGTGATGGCGAGACTCGTGCCGCCGCTCTGGGGCCCGACTTTCGGGTGGACGCCCGTCAGCCGAATGTCCTTGTAATTGAAGTAGACGGTGCTCTTGGTGTATCCGGCCTTGTTGCCGACTATGACGGCCGCCTGGTCCGTCGGCTCGTGCCGGCTCGTTCGGCAAACAATGCGCACCGAGATCTTGTAGTCGACGAGGGTGCAGTTGGCGCTGCCTATTCTTATCTTGCCCTCGACGTCCGCCTCCCGCAGACCGAGATTGCTACCCTCTATCGTGACGAGGGTGCCGCCCTCGATGGGCCCGCTCAGCGGTTTGATCATGTCGATCCTTGGCTTCGGGCACTCGCTCGACAGTTGATTCAGGCACGAGTCGCGGTAGACGCAGCTGTTGCCGCACCACGTGCACTCAAAGTGCCGCTCCCGGGTCACGCAGAGCGAACAATCGGCGTGCTCGCGGTGCGAGCCGAGGACCTCGCACTTGTAAAGGATGATGGTGGTGCGGTCGACGTAGTGGTTGGTGTTCCACATGACCATCACCTCGGCCTCGTACTCGCCTTTCTGGGCCTCGTACGAGTAGACGGTCTTGTCGCAGACGATGTACCGGCTACTGTTGACCCGCGCCTGCACTCGCAAGTGCGCGCCCTCGATCTTCACGAAGCACTGGAAACCGGTGTGGCCGACCTGGGGATGCGGTAGGTTTTCCACCTCGAGGGTTATTTCCTTGGGCACGTTGTTTGGCAGCATCAGGGGCTTCTCGCGACGAACGAACCGGGGACAGTACTGGACGCCGTGGGCCGCGAGATTCGCCTGCACGCTCTGCAATTGGGGAAAAAAAAAAAAAACACGATTTTCGCAAACAAAGCCCGGGGGGGGGGGAGGGAGGGACAACGAAAAGGGAGGAACAATATACTGGTAAGAGGACTCACGTTCTCGCTGGATATGATGTTCCCCTGGCACTCGGTGGTGTTGTGGGTGCACTTGTTGTCGTAGACGCACCAGCTGCAGCTCCACTGCGCCCTGACGCACTCTGAGCAAATGTTGTGCCTCGAGCAGTCAAAGTAGGCAAAATTTCGCGAGACAAAGTCCTTGTTGATCTCGCTCGACCTGACCGACAGGGGCACGAGCACGTGGTCCGCGTCCTTGGGAATGTTGGGCCGGGCGTCGACCGGTGGCGTTGGACAGGACAGGCCGTTCTTGGTCATGGCGGCGTCTATGGGATCGGCACCGCCAAAGATGCACTGGTAGTTGTTGCCCGAGGGCAGATCGGGCAGGGTGCGAATCGTCAACTGGACCGTCGTCATTTGCCTAATGGGTATGCGGTCGGGCAACACTTGCTCGAAGTCTATGCACTGCTGGCCGCTGCCCAGGGACAACCAGCGCGGGCTGCTGCGGTCCGCTCGATCGGCCTTTTTGCACTCGCGGCGAACCGTACACCTAGAGAAACACACACACACACACACACCCACACACACATACCGTAAAGTTGTTTCGAGGTTTCCGAGTCTGATACTTTGGGGGGGGGGGGGGAAGAGGCAGCCGGGACACGGGCGGAGCAAACCGATGGGCATTGATTTCGCCGGCAGCGGTCTCCGCGCATGTGTCGGTTCGCTCGTTAAACTTTTATCAAATTTATCTTCTCCCACGATACAACAACGGCAATCGGGCTGCGGTCATTAAATATTCATTCGACGAGCGAATATAAACGAGCTCATTTATAATTGACTAGCTTTCAAAGTAAATACTCACGCGCTGAATGTCATAGAAATAAATCAATTATATTGCGCGCGAGCATAAAATACACATTAAAACGTGGGAGAAGGAGGGGGGGGGGAAAAAAAAACTTGAACAAAACACAGCGTTGCATTAGCATACAAATGCGTGTCCTCTGTACAGATAACAGAGCCCGGGGGAGGAGTAGGGTGTAATTGCGTGTGAGTAGGAAATAACTCACCGTTTCTCGAGCGAGCACCATCCGCAGTAGGGATCCCCGGCGGTGAGACAGCTGTTGCAGTTGGTGTAGCTGCCGCAGTGCTGGACCCGGACCTTGGATATCCTCGAGGTCGAGAGAACGTAGAGGTAGTCGCCGGCGGGCGCGACAGCGGTGTCAGGCAGGATGCGCCGGCCCCTGTCGACGAGCACGCTCTCGTAGACCGAAGCCTCGCTCGCCGACAGCAGGACCTTTTTCACGCTACCGCTGTCCGTGCCGAGGAAGGCCACGCTCTGGCTCTCGGTGTTCGCCAGGGCTACCGACGTCACGAACGTGTCCGGGAAATGAAGCACCGCTTGGCCGATTATCGGCGCAACGCCGGATATCTTGAGCCCGACCTCGCAAAAGTTGCCAATGTTGCCGCTCGACTGCACACGGGGACCCAGAAATGGTTGAGTTTTCAAAGGGAACGCCATAATTAAGGGGGAGGGGGGAGGGGGATGGGCTCTCATTACCTGGGGACACTTGCCGTCCTGGATGGGGCCGCTGATGTAGTTCATGTTCCGGTACTTGATGCTGCTGTTGAAGCACATGTGTATATTCTCGTTGAACTTGGCCTCGATCTCCTGTAGACTGTAGACACAGAGGGCCGAGCGGGGCAGGGGCTCGCTGGTTATGCCCTTGCTCGGGGAGAACGTCGCGACAAAGACGGGCGAGCCCGTAGGTATGCCCAATTGGGAGGCGAGCTCGCGGCTCGCGGGCCCGATCTTCGCGTCCTGGACCAGTTTGTACGACTCGTTGTTGCGGCCACCATCTACGTTGCACTGCAGCGTCACCTCCGTGTAGCTATCGTAGTTTGGATCGCTGATGCAGCTGCGCGCCAGGCGAGATATGTAGCCTGGAAGATGAAACATTGGGAGAGGTTTTTTTTTTTTTTTTTTTTTTTTTTTTTCTCATTGAAGAATGTATCGAATGGAACGCAATGGGGCAACTTTCACGACACGGTACGTATAATATGTTATACGGTGGGCAAACACGCGAACGCGCTGCCTCTTTAATCATCAGATATCTGTAATTGCAAGGCGCAAAGAGGAAACGAAATAATGACGGGGCACGTGAGCAACGTTTAACTTGCAACAACATCATAATATTGTATGGGGATTGTATTGGTAAATATATTGCTTAAGAAAAAGAAAAGAGGCCCACCTAGTTCTTCCTCCTCGGAAAGATACGAGGATTTCTGGACGAGGACAAAGTAGGCGTACTCGCTGGCGTTGAACCCGTAGACGTACTTGACGATAAAGTGATCCCGATACTTGACGTCGATGTGCAGGACCGGCTGCTTGTTGAACGTGAACTCGGCTATGTCGAGGGTGTCGAGGCGCCGGCCGGATATGGCTGGCACGTCGTGCCTGTACTCGGCGTTGTTGGTAAAGGTCGTGCCGACGTAGAGTATGTTGGAGCGTTGCCAGGTCGTGTAGCGCTCCGGGCCGATGAACGCGAACGTGGACGAGGTCTCGTCGTTGGCCGCGACGCCGAAGGTAAAGTTCTCCGGTTGGTGCTCGATGCTCGTCATGTTGCGCTTTTCGCAGGCACCCTGGTACACCGAGCCGCAAACAATGAGGCTACGGCTGTCGGGATCGGCAACCAGGACCTTGTTCACGTTGTCCGTTGGTGTGGTCTCGATGTCCGCCGAACTGCAACCTCGGGCGTGACACTGGGGATTGTCGTGCCTCGGACCTGTGGGGGAGGGAGGCACACACATTGTGGTTGTTTGTTTGTTCGTCTACTGCGATACCCCATGCTTCTCGTCGTCGACGCCGCGTTGGGCTAATTGAGCTCGGGGAGCACTAGACCAAGCAAACGGGGCGCGCGTACACAATATATACACACACCCCGCACCGGGTAAAGTTCCCGTCGGCTGATTTATTATTTAAATGGCCATTTCGTGTTTACGTAATCGAGAGAGAGAGAGCCCGGCTCCGTGATGTGTACGCAAGCACATAAGCGGCTTATAGCTATCCATCCGATACTATAATCAACAGGTCATTCGGGGGCCCTGTTTGGCATTAGAGCGGACTTTGCCCCGCTGGATTTTGTAAATGCAAATGAGTTATGGATTACCGCCAGCTGATGACGGTGTGGTGGTACTATGTATATAGGTATATTATGTAACCTCCAGTGCAGCGCTACCGTATAATATCCTCCTGATTGAAATTTTCATAGTTAATGTCCGTCAATTGAAGATACGGCGGGCAGGTGATATGCTCCATATACCCACAATACCGAGATTAGGCGAGCAATTTTCCCAAATGCGAAACGCGTACACTGCAAGGTAGATTTAACAGGAGCATGTGTGACCTTTCGGTAGGCAATTGATTCACGGTGTTTTTACTCAATAGTCAGGTATATTGTTGACCTCACCCGCGTCCAACTGCACCAGTTGAAAAAGTATACAGGTGTGTGTCGCGGAAGAGAAAAAGAAATGGGGGGCGGGGGGGGGGGTAAATATCTTACCGGTGATGACGAGCTCCCTGAGCCGGAGATCCGGGTCGAGCTGCACGAGCCTGTTGACGGCGCCCGCGTACAATTGCCCGGACCTCGGGTCGAGCACCAGGTGGTTGAACCGGAGCTCCTCGTCGCGGGTCGCATTGTTAGTGTCGGGCGCGGCCGGGAACTGGGCGACGATGTGCTGGGGCTCGGTCGTCGGTGGACCGCTCGTCGAGCCATCATCGGCTCGGACGACAGCGCAGACTAGGAGGTAGAGGAGGGGAAAGAGAAGGGAGAAGGGCAACCGCGGCGGGGGAGGCACGAGCGGCCTCGCCGCGGGTAGGGGCTTCATTGGTCTCTGCTTTTGGGTCCGCGCGTGCACCCTCCTCATGGATTATATTTGCAAAGGGCGGGGAGTTGAGTTGAGTTACAGGGGATGGGAGTTGTGCGGGTGACAGGCTCTCTCGGAGCCAGCAGCTGCCGGCGGGTCGTAGAATTGTCGAGCCGGCGCGGCTCTTCTCTGCTCGTCGTCGTCGTCGTCGTCGTCGTCGTTGCTATACTGCTACCACTGCTGCTGCTCATCTGGTGATGGTGCGGCTCTCCTCCTGTCATTGTTCACATGTGCTCCACCGGCTGCAAAACATATCATATGAGAGAGAAAGCACTTAGAGTACGTGTACAAGGTGTACTAGTGTGTGTGTGTGTGTGTGTGTGTGTGTTGCGTTGTTGTGTACCATGCACGTAGGTGTTAAATCTCTACTTCTCTCCTCCCGCTTTGCTGGGTACTATATGGTTACTTTTTTTTCCCCTCCCTCTCTTTATCGCGCTCTTCACCGAGCCGATGGAAATTTTAGTACTCGCGGGGGCGTTTATACATGCGTGCGAAGAATGGGAGGGGGTACCACCTTATTATACACGCGCGTACTTTTATTATTTTCCTTAAAAGGGGGAGGAGGAGGAGGAGGAGGAGGAAGTGTCGAGAGGTCATATTCGTGGACTACGTGTATATGTATAATACGCGCGTGCAATCGTCGTGTGGATTATGCGCGAAAGACCAAAGAGACCAGGTATATACATATACGTATATATACAAATCTGACTATCAATCACGCGGGTTGGCGCGTTCCATCAATAAGATGTGTATACTCCGACTGACGTTTTTAGCGTTTAATAAATCAATTATATTCCCCCCCCCCTCTTGCCGTGCACGGATGGACGTATACACGTATATATACACAAAGCGCCCGGGTGCGATCGATCAATCACGATTTCGCGAGTCCGTGTATACGATTTAATTGGACCGAGTCCAAGAGCGTTTAATCTAAATTTCATTTGTACCCCCCCCCCCTTCTCTACTCTACCCTACTCTCGCCAACTGTAGTCGATCAATTGTGCGTGTGTATACGTGCAGATGTGCGCGCTCGCTTTAACGAATCGTGTTTTTAACAAAAACTTTTTTTTTTTTTTTTTCTTTTTTTTTCTTCCTTTTCCTTATGGTGCTTTTTGCAGTCGCTCTCCAAGCTGATAGAGCACCGTGCACGTACCGGGAAGCACTCGCACGCCCACACACTCGAGACGCGAAGAAAGAAAGATATAGGTACAATCTTATCGTGCATGCGCGCGCGACCGCGCGTGTGTGTGTCATCCAACAAAACGAAGAATGTAACAATAATAATGTACATCGCGTTAAAAACGCGTGCGGGCACTAAAAGCCGCAGTTAAGTAAAAACCAAGTGGATAATATGATATATTATAGTATGTATACGTATACACGCAACGGACAAGAGCTGACCTCCGAGAAGCAGGGCGATGGTACAGGCTCCCATATATGTATACGTATGAATGGGCGTCAACAAAAAATATTACTTGAGTACTACAATTACGAGGGGGGAGGGAGGGGGGTAAGTAAATTATATTATAGCTTGGCGCCCGAGCTCGGCGCGACAAACGTTTTCTTTATAATATATCCTCCATCACCAATCACCACGAGAACACGCATATATTTATTCATACGTAATATTTATATGTACATTTATACTTTGCGATTTAAAAACAAAAACAATGCACCCGATTGGCTTGTACGCGCACTGCACGCGTATACATGGGTGTATCTTTCGCATCGATTTTCCCCACTCGAAGGGAAAGGTGGAAATGTATGTGTATATATATGTATGCGTGGGTCTCCCGCTCACGCGCCAAATTGGTCGGATAAGAGAAAAAAAAAAAAAAAGAAAAAAAAGTTAAACGCCGCTTGGTGTTCTCTCTCTCTCTCTCTCTCTTCTTATCCAGGAAGCGCGCGAGAGCGAGTTCTTTTCAAAGTACATACATGGTACAAGTACACACAGAGCTCGCAGCTAAGCAGCAACACACTGACTTAATTGAAACAAATCGCCGGTAATCGAGCTCGCATGTGTGTGTATGTGTGTACACACGCAAAAAGGGCGCGTAAAGCAGGGGGAGGGGTGTAAGGAAATCATTTGTTGGAATCAATTTAAAAAACATTTCGAGAGTTAAAAGGGGGACGCTGATGAGGGAATTATTATAATGTATGTGTGCGTGTGTGTTGTCGCGTCAATAATGCAATCACGCGCATGACAGGAGGATATGGGGTAAACAAAAAAATACTTGTTTGTGAGTTCCTGTGATTTTTTTTTTTTTTTCCATTTCTTTCGACGTAAGAGTATATACATTACGTACTCCACTCAACGTACACACGCGCGGTCATTTGTATACGTCCGATTTCGTTAACATGTGCACGCGAGGGTGACGGCCACAGTGTAACAATAAACACTCGGAAAAAAGCCCATCGCTTGGGCAAACAGGAATGATTTTCTTCGTGTGTGTTTTCGCACGATGCCGAGATAATAATAATTTTTGACAAAGCGGCGTGTTATTATTTCGTACAAGTTTGAGTGCCATTATTGATTTTATCTTTACCACGATACCTACACTAAGATCTCGACTAAGATGGTGGATGAGAAAAGACAGAGTCATTGTTTTTTTTTTAACTGTACAAGGTAAACTCTGCTACATCACTATAAAAATTATCCCGTAAAGTGACGTCTAAAGAGATAAAAAAATTTTTCAGTTATCGTACATTACCGATTTATCAATTTTCGAATTTCCCCGTTATAAACAAGGCAGGAAGTGGAGGGACAAAAAACCGTCACGAAACGACGATCGAAACATGTGCGAAAAGTGTTGTCATTGTCACGAAAACCGAGCGAAAACGTGCTCAATATGGATATTCGTGGTAAAGTTGAGATTGAACCATATACATACGGCGAAAAGTGTATGTATGAATATTGTACAGGGGGATGTAGTATAAGGATAACTAATGAGAAGACCTATATAAGCTGTGTACATGTATACGCGCGAGAAGGGATTTTCCCGTGGGTCTTGTCCGAATTCCTCGGGGTGAAACCCGTTGCTCGAGCATTTATTTATGGCTAAACTTGCGGTCCCTGTTAATTAAATTAGGACGACTATTGATTGTTCGGCTTTTATGGGAACACGACACGGCGGGTTGGATTTATTCATACCTGATCGATAAAACTATGTATATATATATTTTATTTAATTCGACGTTTATCCCCTGAGTAATAGCAAACTATCTAGCTGTAAACGATTGCAGTATTTTTTTTCTTCTCCTCATACCTTCTGCAAAACTATGTATATTTTTTTCCCCACTTTTTTCAAGGGGTGGAAAGTATTAATAACGCTATCGATCTACAATCACGGGAAAAGCGTACAGTATTTTTAACGGAGGTGTGGATACAAACAGCACATTGCACATCCACGTTGAAGCAAAAGCGAAGTAGCGTGTCTCTTGGTTTTCGTGCTTATTAGTTCCCCGAGGCGAATCTAAGGGTGACAAACATGTTTTTGTGGTGTGTATGCTGCTATTTTTCATGTCTATGCGGAAAAGGAGGAGGAGGAGGACATGGGTAGATACAGCGTGTGCACACTTTAACCCCCCGTAGGCAGAACAAAACACACACGTACCTTTTGCGAGAGGAAAACAAAAAGAAGCTCTGCGCATACAAATGGCATCCTCGGCTATCGCCGGAGACGTCATGTATACATATGTAACAATTGAAGTATTATTCAAGTATTATTTGACATACAGAGTGTCTCGCAGAGTGTTTATTTGTCTCTTTTAAAGGGGTAATGGATATTACAAGAAAATCAAGTTCTAACGAGACACGCATTCACTTCAACAGATTACATAGGACTTTGATGAGTTAATGACGACTAAAAACGGTAATGGCATCATGAAGCTGCGGAAACGTGCTCTGGACTGCGACTACCGAAACCAGATGCTCATTTTCACTGTGGTAAGTAAGTATATAGTACTGGTGAGATGCACACGATGGATAAAGCCCCGCCACCAGTAAGAAAACTTTGTAAGCTGCTAATGACTCCTTGCGAAAAAAAAAAAAAAAAAAAAAAAAAACTCGAAAAATTCGTGGGGCCTTATCTCAGCCACTTACCGAAGGCGCACGTACGCCAACTTTTCTCCTAAGCCAAATAGCTCCCTTGAGCCAGAGAGAAATGGAAGGAGTTTCCAATCAGCTTATCTCTCGGCTTTTTATTCCTTTTTTTTTTCTTTTTCCAACAATACATAGTTTCAAGTTTGTGTATAGTTTTTGAAAAATTGTTGTTTATCTGGAAGAACATGGCATCAAAATCCTCGCGGGTTTTGACAAATCAAGCTTTTTGTGATGGAAATTTATGTGCAGACGCGCTCTTGAACGTCTTGAACGTGGAAAAAAAAAATTATCTTCTCACTGCTTTTTGTGCCACGGGAAGAAGTAACGTACACCTCTCTCTTTTCATCATCACAATGTACTAACTCTTTTTCGTCGTCTCGATAAGCAATTAATTACTTATTTCACCTTTTTTTTATTGACTCAACATAATTATATACACTTGCATTGCCGTAAGAGCCATTTTTTACACGAGAGGACCTTTTTTTATTGTATTAAAGGTAATGAGGATTTTCGATACCAATGAGAAGACGTGGCCAGCCCTATATAAGCGACGCGGACAAGTCACGCCTGGTCCATCAGGCTGTTTGTATCGAGTACTATTACGCATATGTGCACCAGATTATTCTTGCCTCAGCTCGTAAAACAAAGACTAAAACACCGTCTCACGGGCAGTGTACTTTTGAGTGTAGGTGGAATCTTTACAGATCCTCCAACTGTGTAGGAGAATGTGCTGTGCCACACTGAACACCCTCAACTTGATGAAGGTATTATAGGTTTAACTTTTGCGCGTATGATTAAAAAAAGGGTAAAGAAAAAAAAAGAGGAAAAAAGTCACATTAGCCATTTTCATCATCCCAACGACGCGCGCAAGAGGAACTCGTTAACACACAGTCCATAGCACCTCCTCCCCCTCCCACACGATCGTTATCGACGTTTTTTTTTTTTTTTTTTTTGCGTTTCTTTTTTCCCCCACTTCCCAAGCGATGATGATAAAGCAGACGAGCCAATTGCGTGTGCGCGCGCGAGGAGCGAGGATTAATAAAAAAAAAAAAACCCCACACGTGTACCGTCGTATGTAGCGGGTAATTACCATATACACTCGAAAATGTTAAAAACAAATTTCGTTTATTTGCTCGATGCGCTATATATGCGTGGCGGAGCTGGCAGGGTCTTTGCACTGCACGCGCGCCGATACTCTTGATTTATTACGTCATATGTACGAAATATATTTTTTTTTTATTCCTGTACTTCAGTTGGCACAAAAAAAAAAAAAAAAAAAAAGGTCGAAGGGGTGTGGGGCACATATTTAAGTACCTACTTATGAATATTTATGCGACTCGCGTGGCCGCGGGATTCGCTGTTCTGCCCCACGAAAAAGCATATGGGATGATATTATATACGTGGAACATCATTTTTCAGCGCTCCGCTTTTCAGCAGCCCGCGAAAGGGTAATTGAAACATTTTCCGGCCTTTTCCATTTTCTCCTGAAACACACGTGGAAACGAACGAGGAAACGAAGGAGGACAGCTGCTTAACGAAGGAAAAAAGAAGATGCATGTTTTTTTTTTAATTTCAAAACGGAAAAATGTTCATGAAAAAAATATAGTGGAATCAACGCACTAGAGTTTCTTTTTTTTTTTTTTTGTTTCTCGGCAGCCACGAAAAAAAAAAAAGAGCAAAGAGTTTTCATTTTGCTCTCAAACTCGAAAGAAGAAAAAAAAAATAGTACCATCGTTGCCACCAGCTGACGTGTTATCTTCCTACGAGACAGAGTGCAGGAAGAAGAAGGAAAAGTGACACTTGACAATTACAGCCAGGAAGGTCTGGGGGAAAAAAAAATCTCAACTCTCGGCAAAGTTATTCTCTCAGAGGATGGAGGAGAAAAAAAAAAACAAAAATTCCAAGGGTTTGCAGCATCAAGACGGGGGTGAAAACACGGAAAAGCATCTGCGCGAAATATGAAAACAGCTCGCCGCGTAGGCGGCTGCTAATGGGGAAAAAATTCTTATAGAGGAGGAGAACAACGAACGAAGGGGCAGAGGGGTAAGGGAAAAAAGTTAGCGTCAAAGTAGTGGTGGTGAAAAAATAACGGGGCAACTTCATCATCCAGTTAGAGAAATTGCCGGTAGGGAGGGGGGGGGGCGGGTAATTGTGAAATATGCAAATTCACGCGCTGGCGCACGCCAACGGGGAGGAGCTGGAAAGAAAAGGGATTAGAGATAGAGAGGGGGCGAATGAAATCAATTAAAGGAGTTATAACACTGATGCGCCCGGGCCGACTCTTTCTCTCCAAGAACGGCTGGGGTGGAGAGAAAGCGATCGGCAATCGACTTAGCGCCCGAATGAGTTGTAAATGGGCCGGTTGATTACACTCGAGTGTATATGCATACTACCACTATCTACTACCACCAGTACACACACACACACACACACACACACACACACACACACTTTCAACCTACGAGAGAGTGGGCAACTATTCATTTACGAGCCATTTTGCCCCGCAGCAGCAGGTAGGTACATTAACTTACGTATATATACATATATATAGGATACAGAGAGTCTAAACTGTTACGAGTCACGAGGAGACGTCTGCCTGATGGTCTCGCTCTTTGCGGTGCACGTTGCATATGTGTGTGTATGTGCTACGATTACCGGACGGTAATGAGAAAATAGCGATGGTAAATATTTCCAAATGGAGCTCTCCCTCGCTGTGTGGCAGTGTAACATAAATAAGCTCTACACATCTGAGCTTTATGTACTTGGGAGAGAAGAGAGAGAGAGAGAGAGAGAGAGAGAGAGAGGAGATATCACTGTTGGCCAACGATGTATCTTACGTATACTTTTTTTTTTTTTTTTTCTTCGCGAAAAACAAGAGATACAACGAGACGTGAGTGTATAAATATTTAAATGACAAACCAAGTCTCTTTTACTTTATTTCATTCCCTCTCTCGAAAGCGACTCTCGCGTGTATTCGAGTATCGGTGAAAAAAGAAAGAGTCAAGATTGAAATATGTGAGTATATTTATATCCAGTCCGGTGTGCGTGTATATATATATATATTATACGTACATATATAATATGAAAAAAATCAAAACATTGTTAATGTATACGAAACTGCAGCGCGAGAGGAGGAAAAAAAAAGAAGGGAGATATGTATATATTATACGCGTGACACGGCGCGCGGTGGAAAAAAAAAATAATAATAATTATCAGTTGGCGTGTATGTTTTAAACATGAGACGCGTCCTCGTGAAATTTTTTTAGCAAATTATTCGCGATACCCGCGCGTGTGCGACGAGAGAAACATATATGTCATCAAATATTGCTTTGGTGGACAAAAAAAAACAAAAAAACTAAAAAAATAGGAGAGACTCTGGAATTTCTGTGGAAAGAAGGAAATCAAAGTTAAAAAAGGACGCGGAATTCATGTTATTCCAGTAACAACGCAAAAGGGTACAACAAACAAACGAATTTTTTTTCTTCTTTTTTTTTTTACATTCCAGTACCACAATTTTTCTAAAACACACAACAATATAATATGTATAAACGACTAGCAGCAACGAACAAACGGCTCTAATTGATGTGGAGCGATGAAAGCGCGATATTTTGCGAGATATTTTGCGCGTGTGCTGAGCCCAGAGAAAAAACACTATTGACGCGTTTCGGGAAAAAAAAAACTTTTGCGCTATACGGAGCACGTATTTACATGGATATATTGGAGGAAAAAAAAAACCGATTCAGAGGGAATATGATGCAGGAATCCAGTGCACGGGGAGCAATTAAATAAGCCAAATACAAATAAGCCATACAAAAAATTTGTGATACGTATACCATACTATACGGGAGGGTAAAATGCACGCCAAAGGCCTTCGTATGAAGGAATAAATATGAAAAACGGAGACGATCCGGAGACTCTGAATAATAAATTGTTGTATTACGAAATATCGCGGAATGCAATAAATTTGTATTTGATGAAATCGCATTAGCTGGTAAAAAACATTTGATATAATGAAAAAGAGGATTTCAAAGAGAAAATACGAGGGTAGGGGTGGAGAGGAAAAACCCTTTTTACTAAATAAATCCGTTCAATCTGTCGTGTATTGGTTGTAGTGGTGTATAACATGTACGTCGATAAACCACTTAAAAGTATGAGCCGGTGCAGCATAATATTCTCTCGACACTCTCTCTTCCTCTCTTACACACACACACACACACATACAGTTGGAACGCGACCAAAAAAAAAAAAAAAATACATTTCCCGACTCTCTTCCGTACAAATGGCCCGTACTCGCCCGTACTCGTGTATACACACGCCAGAATTTTCGGGCGGCTAACGGCCACGTTCTCACTAACATTAGCGCCGACTTGATGAAATCTAAACGGATACACGTATCGATTTTGGAAAAAAGATTAAAGAAGAAAAAAAAAAAAAAAAAATTACTACCATCCGTGTGTATAAGGAGAGAGCATAACAAATTTTATGGTCTTTTAAAAGCGTCTCCCTCTCTCCCGACAACCGGAATACACGTAAAACTTTGGACTTCCCCCGTTAGTTGTTCGATGGGAGCGCATTAGGATGTAAATTTTTTAGCGCCACATTAATTAAAGGAAAGAAAGAAAAAGATGGGGGGGGGAGAGGAAACAGAAGGCTCGAGTTTCCACCCGCAAGGGGGGCGCTTTTCTCCTCGTAACCAGAAAACACGAAAATGCAAAATTAAATTCCTCCCGACAAAAGCCAGCCAACCTGCCGCGGCGTTGTTGCAGGAGAAAGAGGAGGGACGCCCGCCGCCCGGTGGCGCTCCGAAATGAATTTCAGGACTGCAGGGCACAGGAGAGAGAGAGAGAGGCGGAAGCAGCACAGAGAAGAGGAAGGTAGGGAGTGAGGGAGTAAGTGACTGGGCGCATAATCATGAATCACTTTATCAAAAATTCAAAGTAACCATACCCACTCGAGCGCGCTCCGCCTCCTCCCCCAATTTTTTCTCCCTTCTCTCTCTCTCTCTCTCTCCCTCTCTTGGGGAGGGCCCGGAAAAGTTGCACGGCAAAAACTAAAAAGAAGAAAAGTCGGAAGTGGCGAAAAAAAAAGGAAAAATAGCTGCGGCAATACGGGCCTCTCTGTTCCGTCGCTGCAGCTTTCCTTCGAAATAGCTCAAGCTGCGGAGTGTATATATATACAACAGAGGAGGAGTATCGCCGCGAGCGCTACATCAGCCGAGAAAAAGAAAAAAGAAAAAAAAAAAAAAAAAAAAAAAAAAAAAAAAAAAAAGGCAGGAGCTGATTTATTGGTTTATTTGAGGTCTCGACAGTTTTAAAACCTCGAGGGCAGGAGTGACATTTTTGCAGCCGCTAAGCTGCCACCGCACTTGTATATACACACTCGAGCCAGACCGCATAGGGCCTCCAACGTAAGCTCGTTCGAGTGTCTAAGGATCACGCGCTGTTTTTATATCGGAAAATGGTGCAGGTAAGTGTATAGGTGGCACGGATTCCGCAACAAGTAGAGGTACTTTTCTCTACTTTTCGTCGAAAAATATGAATATGTATGCGCATCCCTATAAGTACAATACAAAGGTATTTTTTTTCCTTTCCTGGTATTATAATATATACAAGGGCACTCGCTATTTACGACGCACCTTGTTTTTTTTTTTTTTTATTTTCTTTTCCTTTCTTTTTTCGCTTTCTTAGCGTCGGATATTTTTCTCCCGCGTCTCGAATTTCTCTCTCCGGGCATATGAAAATACGAGCAGTCTCACGCGGCGCCGTATAGGTGGAAAATTGAAAAAAAGGAGAAAGAAAAAAAAAAAAAAAGAGACGCGCGCGTATAAATATATACAGTGTACACTATACGCAAGCCCCCGCGGTTCCGAAACGTCCGCTCGGCTTTTCAAAGTTTCACCCCCCACACGCACGCACGCGTACACGTATACATATACTCACAGAGGAGCAGGAAGCGTGAAAAAAAGGTCCTCTCCATGCACACCTATACATACAGTAGGGCTCATCACTCGTGGGGTCGTGAGGGTACACATATACATTTCGCGCGGCGCGTGTTTTTAAAATTGCACGCGAAAACTTGACGAATGAACGTGCTAGCCCGCCCTTTTTCCTCACCCCCCCCTCGGTGGGCTTTTTCATCGGCTCAATTTTTTTCTCCTATTTTTTATCACCCCCCCTCGACACTTTTAATTCCACGCGTCCGTAAAACTGCATATGCCCATGCACGTATTACGAGTAGTGTGTATATACGCAGCTATTCTCCGGTGAAAAATTCGGCGCGATGGAATTAAACGAGCGGCTAATTGGGCACAACAGATTTGCCCCCCTCGGCCCCCCACCACTTGCTCGACATCCCCGGGAGAGGCAGCGTTTTAGCGTCGACGATATCTCTTTTCATTAGACTATTGCCACCATACACGGCGAGGGGGGCATGAAAAATTCAAGATCGACGACGAGCCGACGAGGAGGAGGGCTATATATCCCCTGGGCTACTGTTGTGCCCCCCGTCAGCTGCTGCGCACTCGCTGTATTTCGGGGGGGTCGGCGGGGTGGCGTTGGATTCTAGATAAACGGCTATAGTTGTCCTTGCGAGGGATAGAGACAGACAGGAGGAGGAGAAAAGACAGGGCGTTGTTGGTGGTGGAAGCGGAAGTAAAGTTTTATTAGACGTCGGGAGAGAGAGAGAGAGAGAGAGAGTGTTTGGCTGTGGCGGCGGCAAGCGATGCCATTAATAAAACCAAGCCCGCCGCCGTCGCCACAACTACAATCGACTTCTCAACTTTCCTCCCCCCATATAATATATATACACAAGCAAGCGCGCGCGCAAAATCTGTAACAGAGGGTGATGGAGGACCGAAACAATTTGGTCTCTCCCTCTCTCTGTACCGGCTCGGGGGGGACAACCCCCCACTTCTGTCGTACAGCACCCTCCCCCCTTCCCCCAAAAAATGAGCCACTTTTCGCAAAGGCTTTTTTTCCCCGTATACAATGCAACGAAGCTGCGAAAGGGGGGGAGGGGGGGAGAGAGAGACCGGTTAGCTCCCCTTTAAACATTATTTTCTAATCCAAAGTACAATATTTGATAGCTGGCTTAAAGCGCCGGTGTATACTTAAAACAGAGCCGGCGCTGCTACTGGTGCGCACTCGGCGTGTATAGTCTCCCCCTTTGCCACCTTCCTGCGCGTCTATATATGTATATATGTTATACGTACGTATCTGACTCGGGTAGTCGTCGTTCCGAGCAATTGCCAAGATTTTGACAAAGTGCTTTTAATCCCTCTGCCTACACCGTATAGTCGTCTCCGTCGGGGAGTGTGTGTGTGTGTTTTCGTGCCTAAGCCGGGTAGAAGAGTTTAGCTGTACGAGATGACGGTGATACAAGACGGCGAAGGCGACGGAAGGAAAGAAGAAGAGGCAGCATCAACGAAGAGGGATATCGCAAAGAAGGGGGTGCGACGAGTACAGAGAGTTGTAGGAAAGAGGCGAAGGGAGGGTGGTAAATAAGGCGAAAGAGGGTAAAACTGGAAGAGCAGAGCAGAGCAGAGCATAGAGGGAGGCAGTGGCATTCAAGTGCCGAGAGTGGAGCGCGCACGCGATAAATGAGCAACAGCCATGTAGGTACCACCACCATCCGGCCCACACGCATGCATATAGGTATACACGTATACACCACACTAATCATCCCTCTCTTTCTCCCGTGTCCCTTCTGCGTTCTCATCTCTCTCTCTCTCTCTCCTTTCGCGCGTACCTATACAATGGTACCCAATGATCTATTCCTACGTGTGTGCATGTGTATTATTAAATATATTATATAGGCAAAATGTGTGCCTAAAGGGACACACACTGTGCGTGTATAATGATGTGTGTATGAATAAACAGGGCCCCCGCTCGCATCCCCCTCCTTCCCGCACGGTAGCTTCTATATTATATTATATTCTCCCTCTCGGTATAGCCACCCCGAAGGATCGAAAGAAAGGCATTGCCCTCTGATCTCTCTCTGCTTTGTTGTACGTCATCCCCGTGTGTCCCTCTATATGCTAACTACCCCCGCGTATATATATATTATGGTTGACGTTTATTTGGAAAACACGCTCCGCTTTTCTCTCCCCCCCCCCCGTTAGTTCTCCAGCCAGCACCAGCTACCTGCAGCGTAAAAGGTGATATATACTTATGCACATGCCTCCAGTTTTCCACGGGCAGCTCTTTTCAATTCGGTCTCGCACGCGCGCCCTTCCTCCCTCTCTCATCTCATCTGATGATATACACTGCACGCGCTGGCTATGTATATAGAGGACAAGGAAGAGCTTAGCGAGAAGAAGAGGAAAAAGTATAGAGGAGAGGAGCGGCGCGGGGTGTAGGTATTAGAGTTGCTTGCTGCATCGGAGCAGCGCAGCCGAGAGTGAAAAAGGACTATGATGGCCGAGGGAAAAAAAAAAAAAAAAAAAAATAAGAGGGCCCTGGGGCTCCTGCTCCTGCTGCTACAGCTTGTATATGTGGTGTACAAGAGAGAGAGAGAGAGGGATCAGCAGCGGGAGCCGAGAGAGTTCAGAGCGCGGGTAGGTACCTATATTATACCTACCTATAATGTAAAAGAAAACAAAAAGAAAAAACAGCTAAAAGCACAGCACGAGATGCTGCAGTGCGCTCTCCGTTCGCCTCCTTCGTCTGCTGCAGAGAGATTATAATACACACACACACACACACATATATATACACTGCTGCGTCGTACCAACAAGCGCGGGGGCCCATAAGAACGCCAAGATCAGGCCCCGCTCTCTCCTCCCTCTTTCGTTCCTTTGCTCCGCGCTCCCGAGGTATGCAGACCTCTACTCGCGACCTGCAGATCGGAGCGTTGTTGCTTTTGGAGTAAAGAATAAGGAAAGAGGAAGGTGGGGGATACAAGAGTAGAGCTCCCGAGGACGAGGAATCTCGCGCCGCTCGTGACAGGTGCCCCATGAGCCCCATACGTACTGTTGCCGCTGTATAATACTTACGGTTTTCGCGCACAAAGGGGGTGAGACTCCTCTCTCTCGCATACCCTCTTTTGCATACAATATATATGCATCAAGCATATCTCTGGGACGCTGAAACGTGCCCCCGCGAAACTATCTCGGTGTTTCGCTTGGTAAGTATTTCGTAAGCGTGTGCGTGATTTTTGTGGATAAAGGGTAATGCTACCACCTCTGGTACACGAGGAGGGGCATTTGACAACAGGTTGCGACGGGAGGCGACTCCGAAACGCACAAGTAAACAGTTACGCGTTGTAGCCAACTATAGGTACTACAGAGTTGTTATAATAAAAAAAAAAGGACAAAGGTACAAGAGAGTACATTTACACAAACGACTCGGAGTAGAGATTGATATTCTCGGCCGGAATCTCCTATGCGTAATGACGTGTGAAATCGCGGAAAGAATGTTGCGTATCATGTTTCAACCCTATATGCTTCTTGTATAGGTATACCTGTGTATACCAGGAGTTTTGCTCATACCTCTCGCTCGCAAAGTCCTGTGCAAATCGTGCGAATATACTTATAAGCTAACTATAAATGAGGTATGTGAGTATAGAGAGGAGAAAGAGAGGCCGCCCTCCGAACAAAGCGGAATCGAACAGAGAAAGAGAGAGAGGTAACGCGGGCGCGCGAGAGAGTTAGTATATTCGCGAAACATACAACATGTATCAAGGACTCTTGCGTATAATATATATATATATATTGTTATTACAAAGGTATATACGTGTGATGCTGTATGATTGGACAGATCATGTGTATGGTAAAGTGTATCAGGTATATATTTTTTATGTATACATACAAACACGTATACCTACCTCGTAACTCTCAAGAGACGCTAAGCCGGGTGTGTTACTAGCACTAGTCATATTCGTCACAGTAACGGAGCAACCGTCGAGAGGATAGGCCACAGCAGTAGCGGCAACTACGAAAGAGGAGGATGACGACGATCCCCGGGGTCGCGGTAACAGAGCCAGCGACGGCAGCAACACCGAGACATGATGCTGACTTTGTTGTACAGGCATATATAACTGTATACAATGTGCCGAGGAGCGGCGACGAGAGAAATAGAGATGGAGGATGCAGACAGAAAGAGAGAAAGCACATACACACACACACACACACACGAAGAGGAGATGCCTCCTCCTCGCCCTTCGCCTCCTCCTCCTCCACCGTCTCCTGATGCTCACTATACTCCCGTTGCTGCTGGCTGCTACACACTCTCTTCTCTCTCACTCCTGCTTTTCTGCTGATCCTTCGCTTCGTTTCTTCCTCCTCGTCCTCGTCGTCGTCGTCGTCGTCGTCGACGTCTTCTAAATCTATACGCTTTTCTCCTCCACCTTCCTGCAACCTGCATCAACCAGCGACGTTGTAACACACCTTTTTGGTTCGACTGGCTGGCAAACCGTTTACGTCAGGCATATACTTATAAGACAACAATAGGAGCTCCGTCTGCTCCGATTTTACTCCAGTATCCTGCACCGTACATCAATCTCGTTGATGTTCACTTTTGTAAAAAAAAAACTGCTGCTATAATTCCGATTAACGGCAGTGTAATTGGCTATTAATTGACGTTTGTTTTGTTCTCGTCAAATGCAGATCTATAATTATAATATTTACAAAGATCGAGTATGTGTATAATTGCACCGGTTATCGCGCCCACTCTGAACCAATAAATATACAGGACAACAAAAACAGAGTGACCGCACACTGCGCACCTTTCTCCCGTTTAGATAACTGCAGATGTACAAGTGCCTGTGATGAACCAAAAACAAGAACCATAGCACGTTATCACACCATTAACCACGACTAGATTGAGTAGGTAAGTAAGTAAGTAAGTATATATGAAATACGAGTATTGAGCTATCGTTGATCGAAAAGGGTAAGTACGCTTTAATGGTTGAAGGTTGGAGCGAGCGAGGAAAGGACGTAGATATAGCACTGCACTCGAGAGGGAAAGGAGCAAGGACCTTTGTACACATGCACTGTGTATGTAGGTACTTGGTTTTTTTTACACGAGTCCGGCGTTCGCGGGGATACAGAGCCGGTCCGAGCACCGAAGCCACGACGTCGTTCCCTGGCGGCGTCGCCGTGCTCACTGACTGGCGCTACGGTCTTCGACCGCTACACCGCCGGCAGCAGCGGCCGCGGTGTGCTCCAGTGCCGTGCCCTTGGTGCTTTAAGCCCTGGTGCGGTTTAATACAGTGCCGTGCTTTTTCGTCGTGGAGCCCCCGCGCATGCACTCGTGCGCCATATCGCCGTTCTCTACTCTCTATGGGAAGTGACGAGGCTCATCTATGCGCGCGTTGGCACCGCCGGCGGCATCTGCAGAGAAGGAGCACCAGCTTAACCATCCGTACCAGCACATCGAGTTGGACGTGGGGAAGCTCAAGGGATGAAATGACGACTGTAACATGTCACGAGGTATTTACATGCGTTAGTATTTTTATATTCACTCGGCATTTGGTATTGTGTATATTGTATGCGTGTGTATGATATACATTTGAAGGGGGTGAGCGAAAGAGTAGGAGGAAAAGGGCTGGAGCTCTTGTGCGTGCGCGTGCCAAAGGGCCTTTGCTCATAATGAATGCATTGCACACTCGAGAGTTTACGCGTTCGCGGGATAGGGATATACTTGCTTACCTACCTACATAGGCAGAGCGAATAAAGAGAAGCTGCAACTTCTACGGGTTCAATCCTTTATGTTGTTGTACGTCTCTTATACACCTATAAGTACATCGTATATACAGCCAGCCGATAAAGTTTTCGAGTGTATATACTTAGGTAAGTGTATCGCAACGGTACCTACTTACCTACCCCTTGCATGTCGCCTCTTTGTAAATTCATTTCGTCTTGTATCTACTTACTTACGCTTTTATTACTTTTTTTTTTTTTCCTTTTTCATCCTAGTCCGATGTCTCAATAAATAATGTACACTAATCGACGCTTCGAGTTGAGAAGGAGATGTCTCAAATCTGTTGGGAAGTTAACGCTATTTTTGAAAGTATACGCTCAAAGATGATGAACATAACTCTCTCATTTGGAACAAATTGTGATCCTGAAACAAATGGGTATTTTTACATTACTCATTACACACAAGTTCGTAATCAACTTTTCATGTAGGTAGGTGTGCTCATTCGAGTAATTTTCATCCCATTGGATTCGGCTTTGTGAATTGGTACAAATAGAATATTTCATCATCATCATCATCAGAGAGAAAGAGAGAACATTTCCAACCCTGCTTTTACTACTTAATGTGAGCTCCATTGTTTTCTCTTTTTATTTTTTCCTTTGACTTGTTGTTTTAAGAATAAAGTGCACAATTGAAACGAATTTTTTTATTTTTTTTTTTTTTTTGTACGTCTCATAATAAGTCAAATAAAGTTTAAAAGTCGACGAAACGACCAAAAGACTGTGCAGGTAGTCTTGATTTTAATATTTCGTATATAAAAGGAGAATAAGGTACGAAAATGGCAAAAAACGAGTCTAAATGTACCAACACACTTCTTTACAATATACAATCGTGAGCCTTCAACAATGAAAATCGTTTGTACTTTTGTACTGAAAACCTTTTAAACAACAATAACTCGCGGTTCCTCGTACTGTACTCGTTGTAAGTAGTAATTTTGTTATCATTGTGACGATAAACAAAAAACGTATACAATCAGCTGTCGTACAAAAAAAGCGCAATCTTTTCTTTGAAAATTGTTTTGAGTAATGAAATAAAGAGCTTTCTGGAAAATCGTTATTTCTTATCACCCAAACCATAAAACATCAGCATTGACGCAACATAAAATTAATTTCCCATCAGCCAATGAGAAACATCCCTCTTTCCCAACAAGTTTTGGGATGCCCCGAGTGGATAGAATGTGTGTAGGTATGTATATCGTCACCTCGATAAAAAAAAAAAAAAAAAAAAAAAAAGACGTCGGGCCGGAGAAGGGAATAGAATGTGCCATCTCTCAGCTCCCAAATCATCAAAAAAAGGCTGTAAAACGCCACAGCTGAGAGTTGTTCCCTCCGAACCCAAAAAACTCGCTCCCTCTCGTCGCCACCTAAGTAGGTACACCTACGTTGCACCGAACGAGCTCGTGAGCCCTTTTTCGCGGGTGACGAGATTATACACGTATACGTATTATAAATAACCCAAAATCCACGGAACCATTGACTCATCCCACACCGGACACTAGCCAGAGACGCACATGGCGTTGGGTGTGCGGGTCGCGCGCCTCCGATATCTTCCACCCCCCACGATATATTTATGGTGTTTTCCCATTAGCCGCAGCTGTTTTCTCAAAGTCGTTCACAGTTCTCTCTCTTTCATCCCGCGCCTTTACACATACAGATATACTATACGTACATCCCGGACTGGGCCCTTAAATAATTGAGTGCCCTCTCGCTGCATCCACACAAGCATATATATATATATACATGTGAAATACGAGAGCTGGAGAAAAGTTAGGCTCCATATACGTATATATACATATGGACGGTTTTGAAGGAATGCGCGCCACTTCTGGATACACTGGTATATATAGGTATATCCCAATATAAATATATGTATTCCCAGTGCAAGCTGCTTGCGAGTGCAGTAGCTTGCAGAGTGTGTATTTTCGGGTCGTCGACGTCACACATCTCGTGTTTGCACGGAGTTTGGAGCTTTGGCGTGTACCCATACCCTTCATATATATATATACCTACAAAGTCAGATAGAAAGAGAGAGAGAGAGAGAGAGAGAGAATTGAGCCCCCACATTGGATATAACACGCCGAGTGTACGAGCGCACTTAGTATCAGAGACTGGCAAAGGTATCCCCCCCCCTCCCCCTCCCCCAATATATAAGTACACCCAACAACAACCCGTACGGGGTGATACTTGGCTCCATACGTATACATGCGAACTTTTGGCTCCTCGCTCTCGTGTGCATACACATATTATATAACATACATGCACATGTGCGAGCCTAATGATTCTCCCCGCTGCTTTCGATCGGCTTATAATATATATCGTGTGCCTCTCGTCATCTTCTCTCTTCTCGCGCACCGTGTGTGTGTGTGTACTTATCGCGCTCATCACGATGCACTCAAAGCTTTGTATTGCGGTACAGAGAGGAGCTATCGGCTCGGCACAGAAATTGCATCTCCCTCATATCGAGGTGCGCGCGCGTGTACCATCGTTAACGATTTTAGGAAGCACGTATAATTTAGTTTTTACTTACAGTTAACGCATTTATTACTATTAATTTTCCATAACTACATGGTTGATTGANTTTTCTTCTTCTTCTTCTTCTCACTTGACAAGCGTTTCCGGCTGCGCACAATAGCCCTCGGTCACGAATACAATGTACGTACATACACGTCTGTCGCATGAATTATACATGATGGACGTGTGCGTATACGTATACACATACGCGGAAAAGTAAACAGTGCGCTAATGTTTTTTCTCTGTGGCTATATTTAATAGGTATTGTATTTTTTGGCTAGTCGCTTCCTTTTTTTTTTTTTTTTTTTTTTTATATCGATTAAGCGTGCTTTTTTGGCTTCTTCTGGATTATTTATTTACTTGCCAAGGTATTTTCACGTCCTTTGTTACAAAATATTCAATTTACATGAAATTGTATTCTACTCGAGCATTTACTTCAATATTCATGTATAGTTTTTACGTTTTGGGTAATGTGTCAATGTGCCTGGCATCAAATATAGCGACAAGATTGGTCTGAGAGTTTTCAGGATTAAAAAGTACTTCTTACAAAAAAAAAAAAAAAAAAAAAAAAAAAAACCGAAGGAAAAGTAGTTTTTCAATAACTATAAATAGTTATTGTATAGGAAAGAGCGTGTGATGAAAATTCTTGGTAATGATTTCTTTGGGAAAAAAGGCCAACTCAAGAGCCCCCCCCCCCCGTGGCTTTTGATTAGGCTGCAATCTTGATTATGTTTCCCACAACTGCGATAACCATATCATATACTTGTCGATTTCACTGATTCACGGTTGAACCTTGAACTTGTATTTATACCACAATCTAGTGTATTATTTTTCGGCAACCTGTTGTTACTGTACATTGTGACCTTGTGAAAAATCGTTTAAAAATCTTCACATCAACAAATTACGATTACAAGCACCCAAACATCTCCCATGTATAGGTAAAATACATGTATAGGCAGCTCTCAATGCCGCATATCATCCATCCACTGCCTCTATATCTTTATAGGTGCGTATAATTATATGCACATTTAATATCCCCCGACGGGCTTTAGTACCTACGTAACGCTCTCGCACCGCCTTTCAAAGCCGGTGAGTCGCGCGCGCCCACCCATACACACCCACTATATCGGCGGGAGCCCGGTCTCTCTCTCTAATACGGCTGCCAGGCTATATACCTACTATACTCCCGATGAGCTTTACCGCGAGAGAGAGAGAAACAACAGATGGGATTATAGGGTCCATATGCAGAGAGAGAGAGAGAGAGAGAGTACACGTATCCTCACATCAGCTTGTTGCTCCGCTGTCTAGTTGCCGGTGCTTCCGAAATTTCCGGAGCTTGCCGATTGAACTTGGATGGATTGTTCTGATGTGTGATGCTCTGCTGCCTGCATATATATATATATATGCACACCCTAAACCCTAGTGAAAGGGTTGGAGGAGGACGACGCGCGGCGTATTGAATGCGGATGTGACGGGACGAGAGAGAGAGAGAGAGAGAGAGGCCTTTTGATGCGCCGCACCCATCTCTGATGATCTACCCCTCCCTGGATGCGTGCCCTGCGTGATACGTGTACGTCGGCATCGTCGTTCCGTATACTCCACGCACATATGTATACCTATACGAGGCGATTATTTGGTAATTAATATTTAGATACCGGCTATACGTATACCACCACCTGCGGGACCTGCCCGAACCGGGTGGCTGTATACGCACCACCGCGTCCATACACACCCCCCAAGCGTTTATTACCCATTCCTCCTGCCCCTTTTGGTCTTCTCTCTCTCTCTCTCTCTATGTACGCCTCTATCTCGACTCTCCTATCGCCGACACATGAGACTTTTGAATAAATTATCCGCTGATAGGCCGCGATGCTGATGGTGTTTCCGATTGGCTTATTTGTCCAAGAGAGCACGCCCGCTTCGCTATGTACCTATAAGCCCCTTGGTTTTTTAACGGCTCACTCGGAGATGACACCCCAACGTGAGTATAGGTACAACTTACGTGTGCTTTTGTCAATCAGTTTTTCCTTCGCTCGTGGATACGGTTACGTAGAAAAGTGACTACACTTTCGAGACCCAACATTAAACACCACAGTGAGAGAGAGAGAGTGGGACATTTACTTTCCCGCTAACGCCCTCATTAAACGAATGAACTGCTCATAAAGAAAACACCGTCCCAAGTAAACTTTGTTCTGGAAAATTAAAGTGCCCCTTCCTTCCTCCCCCCCCCTCTTTTTCTCCCAGTCGACGTCTTCGCGGTGAATTGCGTGCTTTTTAAACTTAATGAAATAGAGGCAACCCGTCCTCCTTATTTTTTTTTTTTTTACTTGTACATAATTATATATTCTGCTCTACGGTATACATATATATATATATATACACTATGCTTGGTGGAACTCGTTTGTACATGAATATCAAAATGTGCACCACCTTTGAGAGCACCTCTTTCATTTCGCGACAGACTCCATTCGATACATACTTAGAGTTGTACGTTCTTTGACTCTCCCTTTCATCACACCCCACAACGACGATAAAATGTGCTTTGATAAACATGTAAATAAAAAAAAAAAAAAAAAAAAAAAAAAAAAAAAAAAAAAAAAAAGGAAGCGACTAGCCAAAAAATACAATACCTATTAAATATAGCCACAGAGAAAAAACATTAGCGCACTGTTTACTTTTCCGCGTATGTGTATACGTATACGCACACGTCCATCATGTATAATTCATGCGACAGACGTGTATGTACGTACATTGTATTCGTGACCGAGGGCTATTGTGCGCAGCCGGAAACGCTTGTCAAGTGAGAAGAAGAAGAAGAAGAAAAAAAAAAAAGTGAAGAAAACGGCTTATTTAGGGGTCAAAGAGGGAGGGGTGGGGGGGGTGAAAGGCACGCTTATATTCTCAAAGCGCAGGCATTGTGAGATTCCCACCCTGAAAAATTGATTTCGAGGCAGACGAGCTCGAAATATCCTCCCTAAGCTCCTCAGCTCCTCCTTTAAACGGCTCTATTTTTAACGCTCAGCTGAACGTACGCGCGTGTACCTTACGTGTAAGTATACCTATACGTGCGGATAACTGCTACATTCGAGACTTTTCGTACGTGCATGTGTATGAACGAGCCCCTCGACTTTTGAATTTGAATGCAAGCGCAAACGAAGCAAAAAAGAAACAGAAAACTAGTGAATAATTGGAGGGCGAGCCCGAGTTTCGAGAGGCAATCCTCCGCCCGCGTGATTTAAAAGTACACTCCCTCTCTCTCTCTCTCTCTCTTATTCTTATTCTCGAGCTCGTTTCGGCTCGTTGGCGTCGCGTATATTATGACAGTTGCGCTCTCTCCTCGCGGGCTAATGAAAATTGCTTTGAATAATTCAACGCCCCCCCCCTTTCTCGTCACTCCATCCAGGAAAAATATTGTACTTGGGCTCCTGCTCTTTAATTGTGTAAACAACGGACGGGGACAATTATTTATCCAAGCACATCTATATTATATACGTATATATACACTTTGCGGGGCGAGAGGGCGCGATCGTTGACACCCCACCCACTTTTTTAAATGCAAAATAGGGGGGGGGGCGCGAGTGGATTAATTTACAGTTTGCTAAAATCCATCGTTTCGTATAGGTATACATACGAGACTTCAAAGCTGCCGTATGTTGGTATTATTTAACTTTGCCCTGCCCCGCCTCCTCAATCCCTTGCCTCGTGGAATACATATGAGCTGTACGAAAATACACCCCCGTCGCTCGAGTCAAAGTTTTGCAATTATCACACGGGAGCCGCAGCGGTTAAAAAACGTGTTACTTGTGCAATGAAAAATGTGAAAAATTTATCCCGGAAAGAGTATGGGTACCCACACGTCTCATTATTGGCGCGCGCGCGGAGAAAAGTATGTGTGTATATAGTGGCTTATCGAAAAGATCGGTAGTCGCGATGGGTATATTTATACGGTGCTTACGTGTTTCCGGACCCGAAAATGCTGAAGAAGTTGGGCCGATTCTCTCCCTTGCCAGCAGCTGCTCTTGGCGCGGATTTTTGCCAACGCGGGCGCGCAGATACTACGCGAACGATCGACGATTTCTTTTTTTTTTTTTTTTTTTTTTTTTTTTTTTTTTTTTTCTTCGTCGCATGGGCTCTATACCTACTCGTGTATCGGGGTGCTCCCCGCGCTGCACGTAGAGAGTAAGGGGCGAAAATAGCCAAGGGGAGGAGTGGTGAAAGGGCTCTCTCTCGTATGCACGCATAGAGGGTACACGCTGCTGCACTTCATGTTTACGAGTACCTGCAGGGGGTTGGGCCCGTTAAGAGGCAGGCCGTTTGAGCGGGTAATGGCAATGAAAGAAAAATCACCCCGAAATTCACGGGCTTCTCCCCCCACCACCGCCAACCCCTCCTCTCACTCGGTTCTCTCGTATCGTTTCTGTTGATTTTTTTGTTTTTGTTTTTGTTTTGTTTTGTTGACGAAACTCCCGTGTGTGCGCTTCCGCGTCGGGGAAAAGGAAAAAAAAAAGCAAGGGAGGCGGCGCGCGCGTGAAATAAAATCATTGCAAGCGCTCTCGTTACACGCGCTGCAGTATAATACACGCTCCACGTGACGCCCAGCACCCTTTGGGAAACTTTGATGCTCACCGGTGCAGCTTTTGGCTTTGAATACTATTTTTCTTTCTTTTTTGCAATTGCAAACTTTGATATTTTAACGTGTAAACTCGAGGATTGGATTGGGTGTAGGGGGGGGTGGTGGTGGTGAGCAAAAAATCTCTATTCCCGGGAGTGGTAGCCGGTAATCGATATAGATTTTACACCGCGGGAGCTCTTTCGGGGAACGTATTCCCCATCACCTGATATCTCTTTGCGGGTGCAGTGTTGCGCGCACACCTGTGTATATAATATACACACAGCCCTTTCGGTTCAAACAGTTGCTGAGCTTCGCGCGCTCTCCTCTCTCTCTCTCTATCGTTAATGTAATATATATCGTATAACAGAATTCGGAGAAAAATAACTTTTTTATGGTTGCTGCGAGCATATACATTGTTACGTGCGCTCGAACGGTCGCGTTGACCTTTTTGTAATCCCCGTGCTGCGTTGGTTAGATACTTACTTATTCTCTTGCTTGCTTATTCTCGGTAAAATACCCTCGCGTAAACCCAGTGCGGGGTTTTAATCGCAATTTTTCCCGAAAATCCCATCAGACCCGGAGTGCGTTGTCTGCGCGTGTTTTATACGCTGTACTTTTTTATTTTTTCAACGAAACGAAATTCGATGCAATTTCATGCTCGACACTACGCAACTGTACAATATATTGTGCTCCGTAAATCTCTACAAGTATAGAAACTTTGTGGCCAAAAGTTTTTCCTATACTTATATATTATACCATCGGGATAGTGTCGAAAAACGTACGCGATGTAGTATCGAGTGCACACTGCGAGCGATTTCGGAAAACATTCAAATATTGAACGCCATTTCAAAATCGAGCAGTAGCGTCGTGTCACGTGGGTAAGGTACACGTGATGGGATGGACAGAGGGTTGATGATGAACCGATTCACGTGCAGGTTGCGTCAAAGGTGTGCTACATAATTATCGTGTCACCGCGCACAAAGGGACGTAAACGCCAAATTAAGCGTTTCCCTTTTGTTGAGGGTCATCTCTTTAATAACCACCGATTTCTTGTGAATGTATAGAACTTAACAAAAAAAAATTAAAAATAAACGCCTCTGATTAATACGTATACATACGTACACGCGGGCAGTGTCCGTACGAAGGAAAATGTGTGTGCTTACACAATTGACACGCGATAATAGGTATATATATATATATAATATACACCCGTGCTTGCATGTGAACTATATACTGCCACACGTACGTGCCTGTACGAGAAAATAATTACACGTTGCGTTGATTACATGTAAATAAGTAAGTAAGCAAGTCTTTATTTGGCACTAAGGACTCAGAGGTCATGTATAGTGCTCGACATGATGAATTACAGCAGATACATTGTTGTACAAGCGTTGAAAGTACGGATTGGTGGGTGCATGTGGACTCGCGAATGATGAGCGACGTCTCGTAACTCGGAGAATAAATTCTAAATTAAAACGTAATCGTTTGCAATGTTAAATCGGTCACGTGCAAAGCCAAAAATATAAATGTATACCCTCGTGCTTTCGGGGCGTGTTATACTCGACTGTATACCTCTTTAGATGATTTCGCGAGGTAAACGAAAATTGACGGTCTTATCGAATGTTGATCGAAGTAGGCTCTTTCTTTGACTTTGGTAGTGGCGTTGAGGGCGGTAGCGGAATTCGGAAAAAAAGCCGAGCTACGCGTTTGTATATATGTAGCGGATAAATCAATGTCCCTCAGCACAGGGAGCTCTCTAAATTACATTTTCCAGTTCCGTCTCGCGCGTACCTGTGCCCACGGAGAGAAAAACTGTACTTATCTCTCCGAACGATGCTTACATCTGACGAATCCGGGAGACGGCCAGCGCTTCGTGAGTATTAATTATTAACTCGTTCGGGACGGCGGAATGTGTATTCGAGCGCCATCGCAGTTACCGATTTGTGCTTTTTCTTCGCTCTCGATTCGTCGAGTGTCCCTCCCCCACTTATACCGAGTCGCGAGAGTATAACTGTAAATGGAAGAAGCATACTCTTATACGCGCGTAATAAGTGCCACGGAAAAAAGGCAGGTAAGATGCATCACTTTTGCGCCCCGATTTTTTACTGTCCCCGTGTCCATTTGTCAAAGAGGTAGAGAGAGGGAAGAAAATCATCGGCGATGGAGAAAGAGGCCGCTCTTAATCGGTGCTTATTAATTCAATCAAAACGTAATTCGATGCCATTAAGCATCACGAAACGCGCAGTGTCCGCGCTATGCTTATATTATGCTCGTGGCGCAGCGAACGAGAGAGAGAAAAGAGGACAAACCAGTTTTCGAGACCCCGCTGCCGACCTCGTAATATTATGTATATGGCTCGGGTGTACTGGAGGTAGGTATGCACACGATTTAAAAATTAACAGACGGCCCCAGCTTCGCTGCTCGTTGCATCCATACGTTTATACTTATTACGAAATGTGTGTTTCGTGAAATATACATTCCGAGGGCATATACCTCCACGTGCGCGCTCATTAAGCGCCGATGCTCCCTATAGGTTGTTTTTTTTTTTTTTTCACTTGTTTATTTATCGCGCTATCGTGACTCCTTCGATCGATTTTGCGCGTGAAAAATTGTTGTACGCGGATTAAGCCCTTTTTCACGCGCTCACGAACGAGATACATAACTTTTGGCACGAGAAAAAAAAAAAAATCCTTGGCAGAGCCCGTGGGTAATGGTTGCGTTTGCGTGTTCGACGGAAAGAGCAAATGTGAGGGCAAATTACCCTTACTGTTTATGTGTAGATGGCACGTATATGTGGCCTATTTGTCAATGCTTTCCTTTCTTATTTTTTTCTTCTATGGTTCCTTGCAAGGAAAGCATCTGCACTTCCAAAAATGTGTTGGATGAATATACACACTGGCTTTTTCCAAAGCCGAAATGGACTCACGAGTTTACTGATACCTATACATTGCCAAAAGTGTCAACCCAATAACCCGCTAAATATACATTTCTGCTTTGTCCCGTGCGGTACCGTACCGTCGTGCTAACTGATCGATTCGAAGCTAAAAAAAAGTTTGGCTCCCCGTAAATTTTTAACTGCGCCAGTCAAACTCATCTAAAGGATTGTTTCCTCATACCTGTTGTACAAATACCTCGTAAACTTAAAATAGCGTAAAACGGCTCGATTAATTGGCTCCATACGTAATCATGTTTTCCTTGAACGACAGTGACACCGCAGTCGACTGTACATCGAATCTGCGGAATCAGAGTCAAACCAAAATAGATGATGTGATACTTTGGTTGAATCACTCATTTTTTAACAAATCGGGCAAAGAAAAAATGTGTTTGTTTTTTTTCTCCTAACTGATTTGCTAATGCTTTTCGAGTTCTTTTTTAAAAATACTTTGATGGACTCGCGAGCCGTGTTATCAAAAAGAAAAAAATTCGCGTAGCTTTTATTCGCCGAACCCTCGAGGGTTTTTATTTTTCCGAGATATAAAAGACCGAGACAAGAAAAATAGAGCACATGGTATCCCGAGCCTCGGGCTCTAAATGCATTATTTCTCATGGAAAAATGAAAAACGTATGGAAAAATAATACACAATTGTCTTTTTTTTCTTACGCGTTTAATTCAAAAACTGCGCGTATAATTTATACGTATATACGTTTAAAAGTGGATTTTTCAAATTCAGCATCGCACAAGAGGGCCAGAGCTAGGTGGTTGGAACCGTGTATTTATTCGGGCGTGCGTCTATAGAAGAACACCTGGATATTATATTTTCAATTTTTATTGGAAGGGATTACTCAAGCTCGAATCATCAATACCATCCTGTTAAAAAATCTCGTTATTTTTTAATATAATCGTTTTTTTTGTTACTTAATATGAAATTTTACAAAATAAAACACAACAATAGCAGTTAAACTTTATATTACTAATTACCAATTATAATTAAATGTTCGATGTATTATAAATAACTTAATTATTCAAAACATTGGTGTTTCGTTAGAAATATTGTACACAAAAAAAGGTTCGTAAACTTTGAATATAACAACGCGTATTTTCGATTATTCAATTAAAAAAAAAAAAAAAAAAGAACGATTATTATTTTTTTTTAAATTTTGCAATGACGATTCGCATCGATTCCGCAAGGGTTGATTACCGATTATCCCAAGTATACTTTAGCTCGGGATAAGTGCCCGCCATCGAGAACTTTGTCGACGCGACGAAAGCCCCCGACTTCGGACTTTATGCGCGTTATATAGACCCACACACACACACAAACATTTTTTTTATTACCGTGAAATGGAAGTTTTATCTTATTCAAGGGGCACTTTCAACGCGGAAAGAAGTAAATTTTGAACTCGAGTTTTTTCTCCCCCTCGCTCATATTTTTTTTTTTCTTTTCCATCATTCTCGAGTATATATTATGCTTTTTCGAGCATGTCTCGAAAAAGAAAAAAAAAAAAGATAACCGGAGAAACATATATATATATACAAAATATGTAATACGAGGTGNGCCGACTGTGCCACCGCGCGCTCACACATACCTAGATTTAACACAGATATATACCTTATTTTCCTTCCATCTCTCCTCCTTTCGCTATTGTTATAATATACCTATGCTCGCTCACCCTCTCTCTCGTGTAGTATACTTAAGGTATATATATATATATACAAAATATGTAATACGAGGTGTACGTGAAAAATGTTGGGATATAATACACACGCGTAGAGTCCCCGAAGTTCTCGGCAACTCCCCCGCGCAAAGAATTACAGCTCAATCGAGCGTAATTGAAAAATAACATGAAAAACTTTTGCCCCGTTCCCACTTACGATTTACGATATATATATATATACTCACTTGGACGTCAATTTTCCCGAATACCCCTATACTTACACATGTATCTTGTACGAGCACTCTGTGATATTGCCCGATGTTATTGTGCAGATATACACAAGTTATGTATGAATTCTCCGTACACCGGCAAGTTTGTGCTGGAAGAGTAATGTATACGGACGTATAAAATGTGCGGAAAGAAAAAAAAAAAAAAAAATTCGCCGCCAAATGGAAAAACAAATGTTTATTCGTTCCAATTGCAAAAAACTATATGTCACGCAACAAAGGCTCGATTGATGTTCTCGTGAATACATACATAAACATAATAGCGTGTGCTTTTCGAGACTCATTTGGTGCCAAGGTTTCAACAATCGTGCGAGTGTTTTTTCGTACGTGGGAAAAAAAAAAAGAAAAGAAAAGAAATGGTTGTACACACCCAAAAAAACAAGCCGTGAAAACGTGCAATCGAACAAGTTGTGACAATAACCCCAATAGCGAAGAGCACGCATCAACTATACCTATATTGTACCGTAGTGGCCGTGCGAACGAAACCAAAAGGGGTTTCCGCATGAAATTTCTGGGCTACGCAAACAGTCCGGAAAATATGTAATACGGGCTCCGAACTTTTCGGTTTGAAGCTGCCCGTCGTACCCCCACAGCATGTAAAGTATCCACAACGCGCGCATATTTATTACAGCGCAGAGGGTAAGTATATACGGAAGGTCGTCGTGCGTGCATATATTTCCTCGCTAAACAAGCAGCCCTAGTCCCCGCACATGTACGTGTAGCCTAGACGCCGCGCCGGCCGGGGCGACTCCACCTCCTCTATGTGGGTATATACGCGTAACGGACAGAGGATATGGGAACCCGCGCCGGCTAGAAAAACACGTCTCGTCGGCTGATGGGTGCACGTGTGCGCGTATAGGCATCCATTGAATTTCGTTGGGGGCTGTGCACGTAAGTACATGTGTGTAGCGTCGAGCAGAAGAGACGATTTTATCGAATCGGGGGGAAAAAAAGGAGAGAGGTCGCCCGCTCTTGTATATATATTTCAAAGAGCGGCCGAGCCGGGAGGGACCTGCATTCGAGGAGGGCCGCTGTCCCTTCTCAACGCATACGACGGAGTCTTTGAAAAAGTTTGGACGATTTTATCTTACGGGAGTCGATATTTCAACATAAGCATAAATTCAATGTACTTACGCTGTGTCCGTAAACACGGTTGGTCATCATCTTGTTACGGCCAAGCCGGTTTGCCCGAGCGAAAATATTGAAATTTTGCACCAAAAGAAAGTAGAAAAAAAATTAGTAAGTAGTAATGGCCCACAAGCAAGCCTAATAACTGTAGAAAAAAGGTACAAATTTTTTTTTTTCTGTTAACACAGGGTAAAAATGTTTACCCTTACCTAGCGAGACGAGGTCTGGCAAACGTCTTCGCTTCGAGGGCTGCGGCTCTCGAAACGATTAGAGTCAATTAAAGCTCACTTTTGTAATGTAACGTAAAACATCTCACACTTAATACTCTCGTATAGATTGTAAATACTATACGCGATGGATGTAATAATGATCAGTCTTAAACAACGCAGGGTCCTCAAACCTCCATATCCAGAGATGAAATATCAAAGCCCCCCCCAATCATCATCATCATTTATATTTTACTAATTAACAAAAAAATAAAATGACAACAAAGGGCATTTTGCTCGTGATTTTTCAAAGATTCCGACGTGTTAAACCGACCCTCTCTCTCTCTCTCTTCCAACCTTCTTACGTAACGAGAGATACGCACGGACCACGTGTAGCCCTTGCTACATATATATACAAGACATACCTAGATTTTTTTTTTTTTTTTCAATTATAGTGCTCTACGTCCGGCTCCTATAAAGGGCACTACTGGGGGCACTTAGCACTTGGGAAAGGGACAAGGCAAGGGATGGGGAGGCCTCCCATTATTGGGAGGGGGTAGGGGGAAATTAGGCAATTTTTGCTGCGAGAAGGTCGCCTAAACCCTCCTCGAGGAGCATTGCGTGGTGAAAAAGCACATGTGAAAAATCACAGAGGTACACGGTCTCCCGTGTACACGACCTAGCCGACTGTGCCACCGCGCGCTCACACATACCTAGATTTAACACAGATATATACCTTATTTTCCTTCCATCTCTCCTCCTTTCGCTATTGTTATAATATACCTATGCTCGCTCACCCTCTCTCTCGTGTAGTATACTTAAGGTATATATATATATATATATATATATACACACACAAGCAGAGAGATCCACAACAGTGGTGGTATATTGGGAACAGAAAGAGAGGGAGTATGAGAATGGAAGACCAGAGAGATGAAGTGCTGATATACACCAGCAGTACTTATATACCTAATACGCATTGCGCACCTGTTACTAATGAATGATGTGGAAAGGGCGCGCAAACGAAACAACCATACGTACATGTATATGTATATATATGCCACATGCCACCCCACACACACCCCATCGACGCAGCTCTCCGAGAGTATAACGAGTGCGTCAGGCTAATAAATAATCCCCGTCGGGGCTCTCCCTTCTATTTTTATTAAATGGACGCAAGGAAGGAGGATAAACAAAAAAAAACAACACAAGGACTCTCCCCCTCCAACCCCCAGGGTTGCGGAGGACGAGGCGCCAAAGAGGACGAGAAGCGAGCAAAGTGCAGATATACATACATCATACCCGTATGTAGGTATATACGTACGTACGTACGTACCACACTCTTGTATTGATAAGAGCTCCTTTATCGCGAACAATGCCCTTATCCCCCCCCCCAACCCTACACTTTTGCGATTTATCGTACGTGTGTGCTTTTTTTTTTTTTTCTTTCATGCTCGCACAAAAACAGATCTTTCCCTCTTTCTTTCTATTTTTTTCTTTCTCATACCTCTCATTTTTCTTCTTTTCCAACTATATCAATAATATCCATACTTGAGAGAAGAGAAAGAAAAAAGGTACACTTTCATCCCCCTTCCTCATATATCTACTTACATATACATATATATTTATATGTATATGAGTATTTGCGAGTAACGCGGAATCGAGTCTTTACAGGTGTAGTTGTACGCAACAGTCAAGCGAGTGATAATAAAAACGTAGACTGGAAGAAGTAAAGATATACGTGGGCAATTTTGTTTTTTGTTCGGCATCGCAAATATAAATACACGGATATACGCGTACGTCGTGTAAGCTTACGCGTTAGCGCCCTGTCCCCCTTTTTACGGTTTCTTCTCCTCGAGATATACAGGTACCTATACACGCGTACGTAGCCAAAGTACCCCGAGGGATAAAAATAATAAAAATCGATAGTCCTGATGCGACTCTTTGCTCTCTCTCTCTCTCGCGGCTATAACGCACACGTGTGGCACCGTGCACGTTCCACACGACGCGAAAACTATGGTAGTACGTGCGCGAGTGTGCGTGCAATGGATGGATATAATATGGAGAGAAAACGAAAGAGGGAAAAAAGAAAGAAAAACGAGAAGGAGCGAGAGAGCAACTGTTTTGTCAAACAATATTACGGAGGAGAGTGCGAGAGAACGGGTGGGGGTGGGGGCGCGCGAAATTGCCCGCCTTTTATGCGATTTAAATTGAAGTTTCCTCTGAAAATATTTTTCCGTTTTCGGGCGCGCGAATTTTTATCTCCACCCCCCCCCCAACCCCAGCTTTATACGAATTCCTTCTCTTTTGTGTGTACGAGAAACGTTTTCATTTTTTATTATTCGCGGAGCGTTTGTCGTTGTTGTTTTTTTTTTTTTCTCCCTCGGAGCCGGCGTCTCCTGTGATGCGGCAAAACAGCAGCGGGGCCAGAACGCACACACCTAGTGTAATAAACCCCCAGAGCCACGACGCGCCCGGTCGTATGTCTATATGTTACACAAATATATATACCCTTGGAAAATCAACACCGTACGAGTTGGTTTTGTCTCTCTTTCTCACCCTGTGTGCGCCGGCTCCGTGGATGATATTTATTTGCTCATGCCCGGACAGAGAGTTCGACGATGGGAGCGTTGTGTGTGTACGTGGGCAGGAAAATTTTTCGAATTTAATTGAAAAAGATTGTACATACGTATGGGCGAAACAAACGAACAAACAAACTCAACATCATATATACGTATAGTATATGTATATAATACCCCACCATACCATATTTAAAAGCATTATATTTATGCACTCGTCTGTACAGAGCTCGAGTTTTTTTTTTTTTCTCGTACACGCACACCCTCAAAGCTATGGATGTGTAAGGACCAATCGGCTCGATTGCATCCTTATTGAGGGTCGCAACCCTTAACTTTCATTAAAGGGCGTATAATATATACTTGGTTGAGCGGCTCACGTATGTCCATTGCCCTTTTTTTTTCGTTGGATCTATAAATTTTGGTTTTAGTTGGAATCGAGCGTGTCGCGTTGATAGCGCGGTAACGATGGCTCGTGGCTGGCGAGAGCGTTTTGGTCATGGATGAGGCGCAATCGAGGAAAATCCCAATGCGATTCGAAAGAGGAGACAGGGAAAAGAAAAACCTTAGTCCTGTCACCGTCATCAGAGAGAGAAAGGGTAGTGGAGGGGTTGGGGGGGGGAATCCAATAAAAATACACGGCAAATAAATGTAAATGCAAAAAAACGGGAAAGGGAAGAAGAGGGAAGGAGAGGGGGGAGGGGGAAACGGGAAAAAGGGTGGAAGGTGTATAGGCACGAATCCCATTCTCGCGGGGTATAACGACAGCCGAGAGGCAGGGACTGCGGATAGGAAAAATTCCCATTCCGCTCGGTGGATGCGCGTGGGAGGGTTGAATCGCAAAAATGTGCTTACACACAATTCTCAGCTGAAAAATCAGCTTGGATCTCGTTTTTTTTTTCCTTCCCCCTATCTATTCCTAGTTGCAATCCTCTGTACATATACGTAACGCACACGCAGAGTAATGGCACACCGCGGACATACGCACGTGCATCAGAGGGTAAAAAAAAAAAAAGGCAATAACGGGCATATATATATATATATATACACATTATATACATGTACAGAAAAGTGATGGGAGATAGAAGAAGGGAAATGGTATATATAATATGGCGAATTGAGGATGCGAAAGAGGACGCGAAAAGGGCCGTTGGGGGCCTGGCTATACCGTTATCGCGTAACTCCGACGGTCACTGCTCCTCTCTTTCTCTTTTGCAATTTGATCGCGTATATTATACTTATATATGTATAATATATGCGTGGGTGTGGGTGTATGCATATATAACATGATACACCCAGTGACCTCTCCTCCCCGAGTGATGGGTACTCCCAGCGTGCACGCATCACTTGTCCTCCCTTATACCTATTTTTCGTATGTAGGGGTTTCAGTGTGTAGGTATATATATATATATATATATACATATATGTGCAACATAATGCCACCCTTTGCTTCACGCGTACACGTACGCATACTTCACTCCTCTCGTGTCTCCCGCAAGAGATGATACGAGAGAACGAGATATGCATCTTTTTTTCTTTTGCCGCTTAATATTTCCCCGTGGGTGTATATATACGTGCATACGCAAAAGAGAGTGCCTCTTTATCATACGGGGGGGGAGGGAGGGAGAGCTTTCCTCAAGTTAGTTGTGACCCCGGCTTTGTTGCCGTCTTCCCCCAGCACCGTACCGTATTACGTACAAATACACTCATATGCACAACAACCGTATCTCGAAATCTCTGGTTTATCTCTCTCTCTCTCTTTACTCGCTTCCTCTCTTTTACACTTCACCGCTGCAATGCGTGTATATATATATATATATATAAGCAACGGTGGCAGCTGCAGCGATTCCCAGCTTGTAAAAGCTCGCCGCCGACATTGCCAGCGTTCCTCCTCCTCCTCCCCCTTCCTCGTAGGCTTTGGCTCCTCGAAATTTGCCTCCACGTGTGTGTGCGCACGGGTAAATTCTTGTATACAGTGTATACGCCGGGATCTCTGAAAAATAATATCCCCGCCCATCGAAGGGGTGATCCAAGGTTTGGCCAATTCCATTGATAATTGCGTGAGAAATGTAAATTTTTTTCTCTTTTTTTTTTTTTTCTAGTAAGTTGTTTTTTTTTTATACCGATATACTCTTCTTGGCGCACATTTTTCCAGGGTTAAAAAGTACGGGTGTCCATTCCATGACCGACAAGTGTACGAGAACCCCTTTTTCATGTGCACCGTACATGTGTGATTTTTCGCCAACTTCGATGATGCAAGCATATACAAGCCCCTTTCCGGCAACTCACGAGTCACAGGAGGTATCGAAATTTCGACAAACATCACCTGCATCTCTTACCATCCCTAAGCCCCGAAAAATCCACGTCCCTGTAGGGCGCGGTCGTTGCCTTTCCGGCTTAATCTGCCTCGTAAAAAATACTTCACGACACACGACCCCTTCTCCCTCTTTCTCATACCCTGGGGAGGAAAAAAGTGTAACACTACACAATACCGATTCCACCCCCCCGTCTTGCCCCTTAAAAAAAAATATATATATATTAACTCGACCCCTAATATTAACTCGATCGGGAAACAAAAAATCACGATTATTCGTTCGGAGCGAACTTAAAATCATATAGTTGGAAACGCATTGATTTGCGAGCTCGCGCCTTGGCTGCAAACAAATGGAAATCCCCGATACAAACCATATGTATATACATGTACCTGATCGGCCCCACACTTGATCCACAATCGTATACACGTCAAACAAATGAGAACCGAGAGAGGAAGGTCCAAAAGTTTCACGTATATGAAACAAAAAAAAAAAAAACAAAAAAAAAAGAACGAGATGTTCTGTTTTCCCGACTATAGATGTTTAGTTATATTCTTGTCGTATATGATTTTTCGCAGTGGCAGTGCTCAACGTGTACGCACACCCCCTCTCTTCATCAAGAGTGGATTTGTGTGAAAGACCTTTGAAGCATCGGTGCAGGGGTGGTACACACCCACACGCACGAGTACAATACACAGGGATAACGACGATGGGGGATGGAGTATGTAGTTATAGCGGAGGTGGTGGTACCCAAAAGGGCGGAGTAGAGCTATATATATGGTCGAGGGCGCCAAGGGGCTTACGTATATATATACACATACGCGAAATAATGCGTGCGGGCACTGTGGGAGGGTGTATATATTTATATACACACGTCTATACTGCGGGTGGTTGCGCGCGTACGTGCATCGCATACGTAATGCGTGTATATGTATATAGATGTGCACACGCACGCACGAGGCTATATAATATTATATACGAATGAGAGGAGCTAGAGCTGCCTGCACGTATACGACTTTTAAATGTGTCGGTGGGCGAGGACACTGTGGGGGGTGCCGGATCAATTTTGAAAAGTGCGACCATCAGACGCCGGGGGATTAGCTACGCCTCACGCGTACGATACATATATACATATATACGTATAGCGGGCGCTCGCGGCGTTGGTACGTTTTTGCATTTTACAGTCTTGACTTATTGCCTAATATTACGCCACCGCCAAAGAGCACCTCCGCGTACATATATATATGGTGGTGTCTTTTACGTATCGATCATTCAAATTGATCCCTCGTATCTCGCTTACGTATACAAATGCCTGTATACGCATATACAATTTCGTTCATTCGATGATGTGCCGGTTTAGCCGGTAATATCTACATACTATATACGTATAGCCGGAGGCTTGAAGAAAAAAAAAAAAAAAAGAAAAAAATAGCTCATAAAACATACGCGCATAGGTAAGTACGCGCGCGCTCCATCGAAGAAGGGGTTCTCGAAAAGTTTAGGTTTTTTTTTCTTCTTTTTTTTCTATTAGTCGTACCCGTATTTATACATTCGTGTGACCAACAGATCGGAAAGTTTGATTGATCTTCGGGTATACGTTCTTAGGAAAAAAAAAAAAAAAAAAAAAAAAAAAAACACGTGTACACACGTACGTAAGTTATTGTAATAGCCGGTATACGCACGCATTCCTATATCCTCGGGACGCGTGTTGTGAGTTTTGATATCCCACCTTCCCCCCCTGCCCCCATACATGATGGTAATGGCTCGACGATGAATATGGAATTCCGGCTTGTAACGGTTAACCATAAGCACACACGTATATTATATATATTATTGTACACGTGTATGTGTATGGGTATATTCTACGATGGATAGTCGATCGAATGGAACGCCAAATATCTCGACGAATCAAGGTACGGTCGTGGCGCGTTACTTAGTGTACAAACAGTATTTCCTTTGTATCATTGTTGATGATGGGTAGGTATACAGGTACTTATGAAAATATGATGCGTCAAGAGGTAAAACGAAAAAAAAACCAAAGTAATAACAATCATATACGTGAAAAAAAGGTGTACGTTTAGGGTGTATTATTACATACATACATGTATGCTCCATTGATTTTGCAAGATATACCCGCGTCATCTCTCGTATATGATATTATATCCTCCCCTTCCCCCCATGACCATGACTTACCCTCGTGCGAATGAAAAAGAAAAAAAAAAAAAAAAAAGGAAGAGAAAACACGTTTCGTAATAATAATAATAACACATAGACCCGTGACCCGTCGTGTCTTTTTTCCTCTCGATCACTCGCGCCGCATTAATTCATATCAGCATAATGAGACGTAGATCTCGCCCGTGTGGCCTTTTTTACTCTTGTATAAACACATACACGTGTAACTTTTTTTTTTCTCCTTCCCAAATCCCCGGAGCCAAATCCATCAAGAATCTTTTTTTTTTTTCCCTACCATCTATAAACATGTATACGCCCGAGAAGGAGTATAGGAGAAAGAACGAGCACTCGGTATGGTGGTAATAGAACAGAGGAAGGGAGGGGGGGGCGGCTCGTCTCAAGCCCGGGGGGTCGGGAAAATTGATTATTCTCCTCGAAGACTACGTATACCTAGATCGGCAGTTAAGACTGACAAACGGTGGCGAAACTCCGTCCGTCGTACCGTCGTCACACGCACACACACATACAATTACGTCCAGTTCGAGTCTGTACGAGGTAAGCAAGGGGGAGGACGCAGGTGCCTCCCTATCGTCGAGGTGCAGTCGGAGGGTGGGATGGGGTGTGCGTGGCGTGCAGCACCTCCGACGAAATTCATCACCCGCGACGACGGCGCGTCAGCGCAAATGGCCAATCGAGTTGCGCCTTGCCGTTCCTTTCGCGGTCCCCCTTATTTTTCCATCACATTTTCTTCCGATGCGTGTTCACGGTTCAGCCACTGTTTTTTTTTTTTTTTTTTTTTGTTTCCTCCTTTTGCTTGTTAATATCATAATAATAACTGAATAAATGGCGTTCGTTATACGTAGGTACAGGTTTAATTTTTAGCGTGGGAATGAGTGTTTGATGTGCGAGCGACGGGTTTTCTAACGAAAAAACCCTTTTCCGGGCTAATTAGCATGTTTTTTTCGGGAGATGGTGGGGTTTTCTACTTTATGGTATCTTTTTTTTTGCCCCCTCCGTGAAATAATATTACGATAGGATCTTATTTTTTAATATGTTCAACGGTAACGAATTTTCATGGTAGGTGCGTTTAGTGCTCGTTAGGATTCGTGAGATCAACGTTTAGTTGTTTTTTTATTACAACTCGTTTGAAAAATCATGGGATTGGTGATAAAAAACATGGTTTCTTAATTACTAGATGTTTTGAAATTTCAAAGATAATTAATTTTAAAAAAAAAACGTTAAACAAAGAGCAATGACTTTTTTTTGAATTCACGCATGAATAATGTTTATAATTACAAATCTTATAACAAAGTGCACAATAAATAGAACGACTTACTTATGAACTACTAATGTGTTTCTTTGAAAGGGTACTACAAAAATAATGTTAATAATATAAAAACAATTTTTTTTTTTACGTATTGTGCGTCAACAAAAAAAAAGAAAACTTGTTAGGTAAGATTATTTAAAATAATCTCTGATTTTTATGAGATTATATGATTTTAAATTACTTTCATAATAGGATTCGCTTTACTATCTTCAGCTTCTTTAGTTTAACGCACCTGAAGCGTACACTGATTCCGTATACAAATACATATACACGTGAAGAAGATCAGGCAGCGAAAATATCGAAAAATATAATTTTTTAAACTATACTTTTTTAGCATTAGAATAATATTGGGAAAAATTTCGACGACCACATTTTAACTTACCGAGGATTTTACATTTCTACGTTTTATTTACTCTGAGGATTGAATTACGTGATTTGTGTTTGACAACGTCAAAAATGACTGATTACGTAAAATTTGATTCATATTAAACTTTCTTTATCGACAAGCTTCAGGTTTTTCCTTCGAGGTGAAAAATCCACAAGTCGCGCTCAAGTGTCGGTTTGTTATTTTTCAAGTCTCAATTGAAAGCTCTTCCACGGTACCGTTCGTCTCAAGCCGTGCCTATGATCTACAAGATCGGCGTGAAATAATAAATATACGCTTGAATGAACAACGGGTGGTCCTTAAATGAATCTGTATTTTTCGGTCAATTTTTCACCTGTTAAGTATTTAAAGCTCCAAAGAGCAATCAAATTGTCCCAAGCGTCATCGATTACCCATCCAGCCAATATATTTCAATTTTCGTTCGGAGCTTAGTCACAAACAAGGGCATATATGTATGCACGTGTGTATATAATGGTAATGAAATTTTGTAGGAAAAGATGGATTTTATGGTTCTTACGATGTCATCGGTCTCTCCAGCGCAGAGTGAAAGTGAAGGGCCGTCCTGCGGGGAATTTCCATGTGAACAATACGGCCATTCATAAAACATGAGTCTTATATTTCGGAACTTTTGAAAAATATTTAAGCACGTGACGTACAGCAGATTCCCTCACATTAAAATGGTATTACGAACAATTGCATCTCACGAGTGTGTGTATATATATGCTTGGAATCAGTAGTCGGTGTTGGACACATCAGTGTCGGTGGGGCTCGGAAAATTCCAAGTCAGCGGTGGCAATGGACCCACGACGGGATATACCCACGCGCTCGTTATTAATTTTTCAGAAGACGGGAGCTTTGAAGCCCCGAGTCAGTCGAGTCAAAACATAACACTTGCTTGCTTCGGTGTGCGCGTGTGTGAGGTATTAGGCTTTTACACAAGAAAAACATCCTTGGTTTTTTTATTTATTTTTTTTTTTACAACAGCGTCATCGAACTCTTGTCAAAATCACCGAATTTGTGAATAAGCAGTTAATTAAATCCTTAGTATCAAGTAACTAAACGACCAAATTAATTGTTAAGGGAAAAAATTACTTGCGGCTGCAGTGACAGCTACAGAACGAACACAAAGTTATTTGGACATCATTGAAAATAAAAATAAATGATAAATTAACTAATTGATAAATAAATCAGACAAACACACGTTTTTTAATAAGCATGCGTACCTATACAGTTTCTCTCCCCTTCAGCACAAACATTTTCAAGCACGTGTATGTCTCTGTAAATTAATATAAAATAAGTAATTTTTTAATAAATTAATTAGCAAACGGATAAGAAGACCAAATAACAAACAAGTGGACGAATATGCATTTTCTAAGAAAAAAAAAATTAATTAATAAATATACATGTAGGTATTCAGTAAAATTACGCGTACACGTGCAAAGGCGACAAGCGAGAGAGGAAGCAAGTCAAAGTATTTATACTAGCCGGTGTGTACATATATATACACATAGAGCAGCCTCGGCGGCTCAAAGCATATTACGTACACGTGGAAGCACGCATACCTCACGCGTCGGTTCGAATCAAAACTGAAATGCGCGAAATCAAATAGCGCGTGCGAATACTACGCATACCTTGGACCACGCATATACATGTACATATATATACGTTTGTGTATCATACGTACACATCGGCACATCTATATGAGCGCATGTACATTATGCATGAGAATTCTTATTTTTTAGTTTTTGCCCCTCTCTATGTGAACTACGGCTGTATGATGTACCTATAGGTATAGTATATAAAGAAGAGGCAGGAGATTGTAAAAAGCTGCGGAAGAGGAGGGAGGAAGGAGGGCACTCGTGCGTACGGGGGTCGACTCCATCCCACGAGCAAGTACATAAATATACACGTATACACTATACTCACATTTTTCGCTAACTTTTTTTTTTTTTTTTTTTTTATTGTACTTTACTTTGAGGTGACGCACGTGTTTGGCGCGATTGATTCTTGCTGCGTTTGGCTGTAGACTTTTTCCTCGCTGTGACATATTGTTTTCACTGGATGAAAGAGAATGATCGTCCATTGCGCGAGTCTTACGCTTTTATTGTGTACACCTACTTACAACTTTCTCCCCTTTTTTGTTCAGACGAAGCAGTTGTTTTCATGTCTCGTTCGAAAGAGAAAATCAACAAGAGGTCCAATAAATCATCGGCAAGCTATTTGTTACGTACTTAAATACTCGACTCAATGTGAAAAAATAACACTATACACATTATCTGTTTGTAACATCATGTCAATCGACCCAATTAAGTAGACTAATTCCATGCAACAGCAATTAATTGTAACGTAAAAATATACACGCTCTAAAAAAAACTCGACATGAAATTGAAAAAAAGAGTTTGCGAACACAAAAAAAAAATTGTTCATATCTCGCTTTGTCGATCCACTCGGTGGATGTAGTAATAAAAGCCCTGCACCCGCGGTAGTACTTAACACGTCGGGCTTCGACAATCCCGACTATTTTTTTTTTTTTTTTTTCCTCGACTAGGGAAAAAAATAATAAAATTTTTAGAAATGTGCTTTAAAATAACAAATATACAGAAATTTTGTGAAATTATTTGATGCCAAATTAAAATTTTCAAAGATGTTTTAAATTTAAAAATTCCATAAAAAAACATTTTTTATATGGATACAACGAAAACATTTTTTAAACAAAACACATTTTTTTCTAACTCTTAACTTTTTTTTA
>NW_019379763.1:407353-469043 GCF_000648655.2 Copidosoma floridanum | reverse complement strand
TTTTTTTTTTTTTTTTTTTTTTTTTTTTTTTTTTTTTTTTTTTTTTTTTTTTTTTTTCTATCCACCGTGATATTTTTGAAATAGCGCAACATAATTAAAGTTTTCTTTTCAAGAGTCCTGTGTCAAAGAGGAGAAAAGAGTTGTTGCCCAAGAATTTTTTTTTTCTCTTCCACTTCCGAAACTCAAACTGTTTCGAGTTTTGTAAGCTTTTAATGATGAAATAACCACTCGGGTAAAGTTTTCCTCCTCGAAACTCATCGAAACTGAGAATTTGACCTTTGAAGTACAAGCATATTAAGAAATTACATTCAAATACGCTGATGCTGTGGAGTTTAATTTTACTTTCAAGTGCAAATAATTAAAGTTAAAAACTGTACACTTAATAAGCTATAAAATAAGCAAACGCAGCATTTTTATGTATTTTTGATTGAATCGAAATTTTAGCACTGGCTAACAAAGACGGCAACTTCTCGATTTTTTTATGTGTAATCTCGGCTTTTATGACGAGTCTCGCAAAATTGATGATTGGGCATAATAAATGAGTTTTTTTTATACAGTATGCTATTTTTTAAGTTTTCCACGAACCACAATAGAGTTAAAATTTTGGGATGTCACGTCCAAATTATACTCCATTATCTACTTTGAGCTTCGCAAATTTACATTTTTCATCCCGGTGGGTATTAACGCATGCTTTATTATGACCAAGCGGGCTTTTTTTACTGGTCACCGAAAACTGTGCTTAATTTTGATTCTACTTCTGTAAAATAGAAAAAAGTGACGAGAAAGATGTACAAAAAATTCCAAAGCTTCTCCACACCCAAGTTGTCATCCTTGCTTGCAATGTGTTTTATTAATTGAAAAATTTTATATTTTTAATCGAGTCATTTCAGTTGAGGTTTTCATGTTTACTGTCATCTAATTTCATCTTCTCACACGTTACTTGCGTATGGATTTTAGTTAACTATATCACTGTCGGCGTACATTTGCAATTGCATGATTCAATAGCATCGGGTTCGAGTGTCCATTAATATGGTACGTACTAATAACAATAAATAAATATCGGAAAAAAATCTGTTTCATTGGTAGATGTAACATATATTAGTACCTTACCGATGATGGATCGATCCACTGCCAAATTTTAAGCGAGTCCAAACAACTTTATGAATAAAAAAAAAAGGACAAATAACGGCTCGTTGTGATTGACAATGAATAAAAAAAAACGGGTTATTTAAAAATGTTTTGTGAAACAAAACGAAATAATGGAGAAAAAAAAAATACACATCCGATTCCCGATAATCAGTCGCGTCACGTAGGCAGATGAGTAAGCAACAAACGTGGTTACCGGTGATACGGTGCTGCTTGTACTTTTGATGCGCCACTATGCATTTAAACCACGTACATTATATTACCGAACGTGTGGAGTTTTTAAATTCAAAATTAATGACCCTCGCACGGCGCCTCTCTCTCGACCCGCCGCCTGTAGCACACCGCGGGAGTTCTTGCGATTGATTTTTACGCGGCTGCGAGGCTTTGACGATTTATAGGCATCCCGAAGATGATATTCATTTCGTGGGGCTCCTGTTTCTTCCGTTTCGAGGGAAAATTTATACACGCCCGGTACAGGTGGAAACTTTTCTCTACTGTTTTATTTCGAAGCTCAGGGAGTATGTACATTTTATGGGAAATCAGATTTATTTCCGACGCTCATGAATATAAACACATGGAAACGTGTTCGTTTCCATTGTATAATGAAATTAAATTGATGGTAATTTTACTTCTTTCTTGTTACCGAAAAATCTAAATAAAACCATTGATCTAAGGAATCATTAAACTTGTGTTACTTAAAAAAAAAAAAAATTACCTTGCTGGATTATAAATGAAAAAAAGATCTTGATTTTACTTTCATAAATTCACACAAGAATCGCGCAATTCGATTAATTTTATTTTTTTGTTAAAAAAAAAATCCTGTATGCACGATGAAAATAACAATCATTCCAATATTCATCTCAATAAATATAGTAACATCAACGTTAATTAAAAATCGACTAGTGACAAATTAAGATTTTTTCCTTTCATCATTAATTATTAGATATGAACTGTAAAATTCTCTCTTGAAATTTAAAAGAGCTATATAATAACAAGTCTTAATGTGGAACATTTCAACGAATACTAGTAGTACAACGCAAAAAAAGCAGCTCGGAATTTTAATAGCCAAAAAAGGAGAAGCAATAAATCACCCAGGATTTGGGAGCTGGCTGTAAAAAAATAGTATTAAAAAACGGCGAGAAGTGTAAACAGGATTCGAAAGTTTTTTTTTGCTCCGTGAAAGTAGACAGCCGGAAGTACGACGAATTTCCACCCAATAAGTCAAACGAGAAATATCGTGACGGCTGCTTGAGAACACTGAGAGAGAAAAAAAAAAGACCCTACAAAGTGGAAGCCAAGGCAGGAAAGGCGAAAAACGAAGAAGCCGACTTGTCTCGTACGTTTCCGCTGAAAAGGAAGTAGAGAAAAAAAAATCAAGGTGAGCTTAAGTAGCAGAGGGACGTTCTCGACTTGGTAATTCCTTTTGCTCGTATTTTCGATATTTTCTGATTTCATTTTCTTCTCATTACCTCTTTATTCCAAGGGCACTGTGTAAAAAATAATCGCCATTCCATGCGAAATAACTGCTAATTTCTCTGCTCTCCTTGATATTTATCCGCGCAGAGCATTTCTCACCAGCCAGTGTTGTTTGGCAGCCACGAAAGAGTTCATTAAAACACGAGAACGTGCAGTCGTTAATTATTTTTTTTTTTTTTCTCCATTTTTATTAACTTCCTTTTATACACGATTTTTTTTGCTTTTCTCCATTTTCACTTCTTTCGTCTTATTTATCGATATTTTTCATCAGGTACGCTCAGCTACCACTACGCTCTTCCTTTTCTCTTTTCGTTGCACTGCTAGTGCGAGGAGAAAAGGACGAGAAAAATTCGCGACTTGCATATTAAGTACGGCAAATATAAGAAAAAAGAAACTTTCAAGTCTTAATTCAAGACTATTTATCCCAAAATTTCTAACGTTTAAAAGTACTTTTTTCTTTAATTACAAGTTTCAATTGATTGTAAATATTTTTATTTACACATTTACCTATATTTTAATACAATATAACATCATCTATCTCGATGAAGGAGATTAGGGTTTGCATTGAAAGTGTTTAAACTCATTTTTTAAATGTTTTTTTAGATTTTTTTTTATCTTTACTCTTTAAAGTAATAATATAACAAACGTCGTGGGTTACTAATATAGAGCTTTTCGAAGTATGTATATGACAAACGGTCGATGTAAGAAGTATAACGTATTGTAAATCGATGACTGTTTTTCAATTTTTTTCTTTCTTTCTTTTTTTTTCTTACCTAAAATGTTTAGTTATCATATGTTCCTTTATTCTGTAAATTACACTTCCATCTTTTATTTTTCATTATTCTCTTAACGGTAGTATAATGTGTTCTTTGTCTTAATTTCGAGATCCAGACCTCGTATCGCACTGACTAAAAACGCACGGGAAGGAATTAGTCCACAAACACGAAATTTTTTCTTTTGTTTTTACTGTCAGAGAAAAAAATACATCGCAAACCTACTCGCAATACGACTCGATCATTGTGAAAAGAAAGAGTACATTTTTGTAGACTTCTAGATTTTTTAAATTACACGTTGAAGGGCAAGAGTCTAAAGTACATCTACGTCTACACGAAACCTCTCTTCCGTTCAACTTTTATCCGCTTTACTTCGGTCGGTTTTTTTTCTTTTTTTCTTTTTTTTGTTTTTTTTTCATCTTTTCATTCTTTTATCGCACAAGCACGTGAGCGCTAACCGTGCTGTATAAAAATTATAAAACAAAGTTTTAAAAATTTATCACCTAGAGGAAAAAGTATATTAATCATTGAAATCGCACGAAGTATTTCGGTCACAGCTTATGATAAGTCGTCGATGTTAAATTGTGGGCCTCCTCTAGGCCGTCTCGATCATTATTATGAATCGCGTGTTGACAAGGAAAAAAAATTAAAACAAGAGGACGACGCACGGTGTCTCTCTTGAAACTGCTTTTTTGGTTTACATCGCTTATAATTAAACAATAATTATTTAATACAAACAAACAACTCTTTGTTTAAGAAAAAAAAAACCAAAAGCAGCCAAGAGTTACATTTGTTTTCGATTTCCTCTCCCTATTCTTAACTTGATACATAAATAACTTTAACTGCGAGTTTATTTGCAAACAGCAAAGAGTGTGTGTGTGTGTGTCTGCAGTTTTTTCCCTAATTTTTTTTTCTTTCAAGTATGTTATACGAATTAGTGTCTTATTGCATAATAAATGTTTCAACAACATGATGTTTTGAAAGACGAAACCGTCGATAGCAGCAACGGGAGTAGCAGTAGCAGCAACTGTAGCAAGGTTAGAGGTGACTGAAGAATTGAGGTGGCGGTCGTGGTTGAAATATTTCTTCTTTTTATTTTTAATTCCATCTCTTTGTTCTATTATTTAGCGGTGGTCGATATTTTAGGTGGTCATGTAATCGCTTGAGACTCGTTTATCCCAGCGAGGGGAAGTCATGCTCATCATCGACCTTAGGAGCGTTTTGGCGTTCACGTGGTGATCTTTGCTCCTGCTGTTAATGAGTGAAAAAAAAAAAAAAACACAAAACAAAACAGTTAAAAATTAAGTTACGTAATTGTGATTGATGATAGAACTTTAACTTGATTACAGCATCGAGTAACATATTTTGTTTACGTAACGTTTAAATTCACCGAATTATGATCAGTTAAATCAGATCTCACTACGACGGTGTAATTAATTGTAAGTTTAGAAGATACTTACGTTGCGGAAGCCGCCTTCGCCGCTATCACGGTTATCGCGGCCTTCGCGAGGTGGCCCACCACCGCGTCCGCCAAAGCCACGTCCGTTCATGCGGTTGCCTCCGCGTCCGCCACGTCCACCACGTCCACCGCCACTGCGTCTCGAATCATTAAAATTAATCTCGATATCAAGCACGTGTTTCTGGCGCCCAACGCGTTGCGGGTACTCAGCAGCATCGTACTCCTCTTCCTCCTCATCTTCGTCATCAGCTCCTTCCTTCTTACGCTCAAGAGCGTACATCTTCTTCCAGCGCGACAGGTCCTCGCCCTCACCTGCCTTGCGCAGGTTGTAAGTAGGCTTGACGCGGTTGGTTTGGCGAAGAGCCTTCCATTCATCAAGGGTTAGCTCGCGCGCCTCTTCCTCGGCAGGTTTCTCTTCGGCTACCGGGGCAATGCCATCGCCAGCCGGAGCTTCAATGCCGCTCACATTAGGACTCCCAGAGTTCTCTTTGTTTTCATTGACAATGCTGTTGTCGACAGTAGCATCCACTACTGCGAGCGTGGGGGTGCCCCAGTCGTCGGATTGATTCATGGCATCTCTGAAAATACAATGAATAATAGTCTTTGAGTTGGGGATTCTGAAATGTACGGTATTGAAATTAACTTTGATTTCAATGACAACGTAAATAATAACTTGAGCAGCCGTAGCACGGGACGGCTGTACTAATTTTTATTTACTTATAAAACACTATCAAACTTGGATCACACTATCAACTATTGCATTAAATTATCAAAATTTACTCAACATTAATGGATAAAACAACATTTTTGAGAGCATCATGAAGTAATGAAAAATTAATATTCAACGCGTGTGCCAGAATATGAATCAGAGTGGGATTTTACATTAAATTATCATTTACATGAACTGCATTATGAAAAAAGCAAGCCATCTCGATTAGAATGTGACACAACAGTTAGAAGCTTAGTTACTAGATATAAAAAAAAAAAAAAAAAAAAAAAAAAAAAAAAAAAAAAAATTAAAAGGCGTAAAATCTTACTCAATATCATCATTATGATTTCCCCAGTTGTGGCTGCCAGCGCCATCCTTCTTATCAATGGGTTTGACTCCGCTGTAACCATACCTACTTACATTATTACATGCAGTGCACTAAATTGCTCGCGTTTAAAGAGCTTTAGCAAAAAAAAAAAAAAAAAAAAAAAAAGATTTTTGTGCTTCTTCCTTGTGAGTTGAAAAAAAATAAAAAACTAATCAAAGCGCGAATGACTGAAAGAAAAGTAAGCCACTATATCAAATCACAAATCATGCAATCAATTTTTTTTAATCAAGGCTAAAGTTCTTACCTTGGTTGCCTGATTTCGTATGCAAGAAAAGGAAAGCACAACATTGAGTCAATTAACTTATTTGTATTTATGTCAGCAAAGCATTTCCATTACCATTGATAATAATCAAAATACTCAAGTATTTCCAATAGATTCGTAGCGAGATAAGTTTAAGCTGATAATAAGCTGTATGATTCCAATTAAAAAAAAAAATTACGATTTTGATAGTTTAGTGTGGAAAAGATAATTTGCTTTATTTAGTAATGACGTGATAAATAATTTATTTCTCATTCTACCATTTGAAAGGTGTAACAAGAAAGTGTTATTGTGGTGAGCCGTTTATGCAGGTTAAGTATTAGACATATACAAAGCTAACATGATCAATACTTTTATCAACTAAAAACGGATATGACATTCGTTACTGTACCGATAAAAATTGTTGGAAAATATTATATGCAGAATCGTTGAATGTAGTTGAAAGACATAAGATATCTTAGTGGAATCTTAACATTGCAGTCAAGGTAAATAACCCGAAAATAAATGCAACTCATCTCTTTTCGCATTGTGCGCGTGTAACGCAATTAGCTCGAAAAAATACGACAAATCAAAGCGAAAAGATTGATTGAAAATAATTGAAATAGAATGTACTTTTCAATGGTAAAAGCATGCTTTTTACATTGGATTAAAATGTATGATTACGAAACTCAAAAATCCAAAAGAAGCTCTTCAAAATTAAATTGAGACGAAAAATAAAAATATATATACACCGGTTATTAAGCGGAATACGTACGTCTTATCAGAGCCTGATTGGCGGTCGTACTCGCGTTTGCCGCGACTATCAAAGCCACCACCGCGACCACCACGGAAACCTCCTCCGCGTCCACCGCGGTAGCCGCCACGTTCTCCACCCCCACCCCCACGTTCTCCGCCACCGCGACCACCACCTTCTCGCGGTGGACCTCGCGGACGGCGATCACCATCCATACCACCGGTACCACTGATGTTGGAATTGCGGTACTCTCGTGAACCTTGGTAAGGGTAATCGCGTTGTTCACGCTGCTCGCTAGAAAAAAAGGTTGTTAGATTTTGTAGAACTCATAATTTAAATGTGTATAATTAATATATTGTACCATCTAACTGATACAACACATTTTTTGGATAAAAAAAAGAGCAATGAAAAAAGTAGTCACACAATGTATTTAAATGTGTTGCTCATGACGAGAGAATCGATATAATCGACCCTTTTTTGTTCATTAAAATATTTCAATTGATATAATGACACTTTAATGATGCACTGTCCTTAGTGCGTTTTGCCTAAGTTAATTTTGATGGATTAGTAATTTTTGAAGTTTGGTGCGAAATTTCACACATAGGTACTTAAATAAATACAAAAATTTTACAATTTGAGTTAGAGATGATATAATAGTTGAATCTAATAAAAAAATTTATACAAACTCGATGTACTACAACACCGATGTTATGCAGTGCTGACCGAAATAGCACAACTTAGAATTACAAATATCAAGAGTTCAACGTGTGTGAGACAAGTTCAGAGCATGCCTCAGCATATTTGGACTGAAACGCTCGAAACCAGTGTAACATTGATGGAAGCGAGCAACAGCAATGCATGACGCGACGATCGAGTGTCCCAAAACTTACCCAGGTGGTCCTCGCTTGAAGTCATTCTGAGCACGGGGTGGCCGTTCACCATCCTCGCGATTGCGCCTGTTGGTATGATCCTCTCGGTTCTCGGAAGCAAACTTTACATTGCGCTCACCACCGCCGAACTTTTGTTGGCCGGGCTTCTTGTCGCCTGAAATTAATACTCTTGTTAATTCATGACAAAGTTATTCTCCATCGTGTACATGTATGTACAAGACGCGTTTACACATACTGCAAGCATCAAAAACGCGGAGCCCAAAACACACATAGATAATAAATAGTCGGGTTGTCTAAAAGTAGACTAATTCCAAAAATGAAACTAGGGGAGAGCCCTGTGCGAGAACACGGGCAAAAGATCGAGACAGTAGAGAAACACGCGCGAGAGAGGGAGAGAGAAAGAGATAGAGAGGAAGTCCAAAAGTAGCAGCTCTAAAGTGTCTCCAGAGTGTCACACGATTTCTTTGCCTTTTATTTTTCCTCCTCCGCTCATATGTTTGAGACGACGGCTCAGCTTCTTTTATGAATTCCCTAAGCAATATTTTTATCCTGTGCACACGCCGGCGGACCTATTCTTTCTCTCTCTCTCACTTTTCGCAAAGTGTGTGCGAGCGAGCTTCTATACCAGCGGACATGTTGTCGAGTCCCTAACCCCGGCATGCCAATGTGCACGCACGACTCCAAAACCTCGTGCAATTTACCCGTAACTTAACCCCTTAAGAATAATAATTTGTCAGCTCTTTTGTGACCAGAGAACAGGTACACTAAAACACCTTAGTTGGGCATTATTACGCTCTTGCGAGGAAAGAGTGGGATCACGGAGCCGGCTTTTTTAGGCCTCGTGGGTAAAATAAGATAGAGAGTAATGTGTTGGAGCGCGCGAGAGAAAAAACACGCGTGTAAATAGGGACGAAGAGCGCGCGCGCGCGCGCACACGCGAATCTTGAAAAATGGCTCAGCCGATGTCGGGGGAGAGAGGGAGAGCACGAGGCCAAAGCGAAATGATGTCCAGGAGGCCGGCCAGGTGACGAGGTCAATCTACACTACGTGGGGGAGGACAAGGGTGGGAAAGCTAATAACCCTGGAGAGGGAAGCGCACGATGGAAACCGAAATTTATGTTGGCCTTGCGACGGGGTTAATTACGTATTAACTAGAGGACAACAACACAACAACAGTAGTGGCAACGAGATCGTTGTAGGGCTCACCTTGATCCTTCTTGGCATCCTGGTTGCGAGGTTGCTGCTGCTGCTGCTGTGCCGGCGGCTGCTGCTGAGCCTGTTGCTGCAGGTTCTCCTTGTTGGTGCGCGAAGCTTTCTTGTTCGAAGGCTGCTGGGCCGCGGCAGGGGTGGTTTTGGACTCCTTCTCCTGCTTGTTCTTTTCGATGAGTTTTTCCTTGCGCCTGGCCTCTCTCTCCTTCTCGGCTCGATTCAGAATCTCGAGAGGGTCCGCGTCTTCGTCGAGAGTGTCAAGGAGAAACCTTTTCGAGACGGACACGTTGTACTCCATGGCTGCAGGTAGGAGCTAGCCACTGGTGCTGCTGTTGCTGCTACTGCTACTACTGCTTGGTCCAGCAACCTGGGCCGAGGACCGTGAGCGGATTTCTTGGCTACTCTTGAGCCCTTGTGTAATAGAGACATCCAATTCAAGTGTGATCCAATATGGCCGAGTGTGCTCCCCCAGCGCTTTGAGGTATGAACTAAACTCTGCGAAGGCTCTCGTTCGACCTGTGTGTATATGTATGTTATATGTGCAATGCGTGCGCTGAAAAGTTAATGCTTTAAAAACCTGCGCTGCAGCGAAGCACTCGAAGGCCTCAGCAGACCGAGCTCAGCTTCGAGCACGAGATGGTGCTGTCTGCCACTCGCCCACAATTTAAAATTGTCGCAGCGTTAGAAGCGTCGAATATTACACATATGTACCTACCTTATGTAAGAGATGAAATTGATTTCCCGTACATATTATGTGTCATATTTGATCGTTTACATCAAACAAATCATAATGATTATTCTCGATTAATTATTTTTTAATGATAACATTTCTTCATTTTTTATTGGCTTGAAAAAAAAAACTGCAAATCGCTTGACATTTAAATTTCCACGCGCCAAGTATGTGTCACCAGACACAACAGCGCATTCTCTGTTCAAAGAAACAGAAAACAATAAACATTCTTTGGTAAAAAAGCAAAAGAAAATCGGTCAACATTAAATATATTTACATATTCGCGTGTTGTATGTACAAGAAGCAAGCTTAGTCGATAAAACAGGCTGTAAAGCACAATCGGCACAGTGCAAGCACAGATGAGCTTTATTGTGGCCAAGCCGGGATCTATAATTATGAAGTGTCTCAACACCTGCAATTACTTGTCGCTAATTTACTTATAATGTTCCAGTAACGCTCTCCCACAACTTACCGACAACTTAATTATGTCTTACGATATCTTGCGTCATTTTTAAGTTGTCGGTAAGTTGTCAGAGAGCGCTACTGGAACACACGGTGTATTGAAAATAAATTTTTTTTCTCTTTTCATTTTATAGTGTATTGACCTTGAATGTATAATATGAACAACATACGCGGTTGTTTTACATTGGTAGTACACACAGCACAGGACAACTTTGGGAATTCGTACTTTACACCATAAAATAGCAGCTGCACTTACAGAATATTTGTATTTACGTAGGGATAGTGAATAATACTTACATTCAACCGCTTCAACGCAAAAAAAAGGAAATAAAAGGAAATAAGCAAAGAGCAAGAGAATGAAAGATGAGGGAAAAAAGAGCCGAAATAAAGCGCAAGCACGTTGTACTAAGTAGTTGCCTCATTGTAGGTAGATTAAAATTGCCGGACGCGGACGCCATTGCAGAATCCAGATCCAGAAATCCAGAATATCCTGCGCCGAGCGCCTCGCCCGCGCCGCAGCGTGTTCGACAAACTATACATTATATACCCTGTTTTGCGACTTGTGGAAGTAGAGTTGTAGAATAAATGCAGCGCCTGCGCAAACGAGTCCATTCAATAAATCTCGTTTGCCGTTGGTTCGGTCTCGGTGGTTTATACACTTTTTGGCGGTTAAAAACTTAGGTCGTCAGTAGCACGCGGCGGCTCACCCTGCCAGTTTGGAAAATCTGTGTACCCATACACAACTCCTATTTTCCGAAGCTTTTCGTTCGATTGCGCGATCGGTAATCGGTATAGCTAAATGAATAGTTAAAGTCCACCGTCGTGCGTGCTTCCATTGTTATTTACGCTAAACACAAGCGTATACTTAAACAACACTCGCTTATTGTTTACATGTTGTTTACATTTGTTCAAACGAAAGTGTTTTTAATGAAGACCCTACCCCGGCAGTTAACAACCTACGGAAAGTGGAAACTCAGTGCTGGTGTTGTTGCTCCAGATTGATCTGTTGATCAGCCGCTCCAATAGGAGACGTTTATATATTGGATCTTAATTGGCTGCAGAGAGCATCAAGATCTCTGCAGGAGTAATGAATCACGACCGATCAACGGTCAACAATCACTTATACGAGTACATCAACAATCATTCCAGGCACTCCACCCTCACGCTTGAAAACAGTAGGGGTAGTTTTGATCGTACCCACGACCAGCTACCCTCGTACGAAGAAACATTGCTGATGACGTCGGGCAACGTCGTGTTATCCGCAGGTACGACAGCTTGTGACTCGTTGCTCACTAGCTCGAACAACCAACCGGTCTGCCAGGGTGGCTTCGTCCTCGTTCCGATCGCCATGGCCGGAGGAGCCACGGCACCGCTGATCAGTATGGAATCTAGGATCCCAACGCCAGCGGTCCACTGCTCGCATCAGGTCGCCAACCTCTGGTCCGACAGTGCTGGAGCCAGTTCGGGCAGCGCTTGCTCGTCGCCCGACTACAATAGGTTAATCGTGGCAAATGGCACTGCCGGGGGGGCTGCTGCCTCGCCGACCAACCTCGGAGCTGGGGGTACCGGGATGCTCCTAAACAATAACAATCATCTCCTTTCGATTGGCGGGCTCATCGACAGTCCAATGACCAGCCCCGGCAGTCCCGGACCATCGCCGGAATACTGGAGCACACCTCGGACGGCCAGATCAGACGAGCGTGATCATCATCAAACGGATTTCGAGTTGATCTCGGACAAAAGCGCCAAGCGGCGCAACCGGAGCAGATCGAGTTCGGCAGACCTCGTGGCCGATCGCGGCGTCATAATAACTTCGCCGGAACGCAAGCAGGTATCTGGGCGCGGAATATCGCCGGCTCATGATCAACTAATCTTGACACCGTCGGCTATCAAGTCCGAGGACGAAGAGCACCAATCGCAGCGAAACAGGAAGAAACACCGGCGTGGCCGGCCAAGGGCGGACGAGCTGCCTGGACTGATGCTCGAAGGAAGCACCTCGCCATCCAGCATCAAGTGCAAGTACTGCGAGCGCGTCTTTCCGCGAGACAAGAGCCTCAAGGCCCACGAAGACCTTCACTTAGGTAAAATCGGGATGATTTTCATTCATTAACCCGAGCGTCTAAAAATGCCTACAACCGACAACGGGCCACGCGCGCTCAGAGTCCTAGTTCGCGAGAGAGAACAACATAACCTCTGTTGGTGCTCTGATCCTTTCCCCTTGCCCCCTTGCCCCATTTGTTGTGATTGCTCCGCTTTTGACTTAGCGATTGCATCGCACAATTTCCGACATGATTAGATTATAATTATCAAATCCAATGCAATCATGGCTCATCAATTGTTCGGCACTTTAGTACCAGTCATCGTTTCTCGGCACCCGGCTTTTTCTTTATTATGTTATCCGTTTGATAGTGTATCGCGCGCCGCACCACGCGTATTGCTTTTGCGTTTCCCGCCTTTTCACTCGTTCGCGTTTTTTTTTGTACCAGAACAATCGGTTATCCGTATCGTTCACGTGACCATTGCATAAAACGTCTTGATTGTTGCATCCAAAAAAACGCGACCCAAGAAATAGGTCTAGATGGTCCACGTGAAATAAAAATATAATGCCAATATCCCATCTTTCACGCTCGAGGGAAGAAAGACGGAGCAAGATCCAAGTGTGTATATACACACGCACACTCGCATATATAAATAGGTATAGGTACAGCGCGCGAAGAAAAGAAATTCCAACATGTCCGTTTGTCGGGGGCCTGCGAGCGGTTTATCCCTCGGAGCGCGTGTTTGTGCCGCCTCGCGTCCATTCCCTGGACCCCGTGCGCTCAACCCCTGATGTAAAAGTTCGCGCGTTAGCATGTACTGTACAAAAGACACGTGTGCTGCATATACTCATACACGAAAGATTCTTCAAAAAAATATCACCCCTCTTATGCATGTAATCTCGCACAGATAAATTTTTTTCATCTAATGTTTTGTATGCGTTCTTATTATTAAATGAGTTTTAATTTATTGGAAATGTCATGTGATGATTAAATAAAAATTTTGGACCATTACGACTTATGACGTCAATAATAAACTCTTCTCTCTGAATAATGTTGTCTTTCGCCGCATCTTTGGTCAATACCCAATTATATTTCTGTGCAAATAAAGTTTGTTACACTATTTACCAACTTGACAAGCACCTCTCAAAAGATCCTCGTACTTTTTTTTTATGTTTTTGACATCCAATCTACTTGTAAAATGGTATGAAGAAAAAATTGTCAAGCTTAGACTATTTCGGAGTCTGCTGATTATTTTTAAGTAAATTTTTTATGGCATTGCTCCTATATAGACAAATGTATTGTTCGTATAACGTGAGTATTCGAAGGAGAGGAGAGTCGAGCCATATCCTGCAGCAGGCACAGCCCCCGATATGTTGTTCTTTTAACTGCACGATCGGGAGAGGGACACAGAGGGGAGAGGTTCCTTTATGAAGGATCCCGAATTTTCAGCTGGCCTCTCGGCCCCTTTTTTTTCCTTCGTCCTTCTCCCTTTTTCTCTATTCTCTCTCTGTCCCCTTTCCTCCAAGCGTGTTTCTTTTTAAAACTATGTAAGTGTATACTCATACACGTTTCAGGGATTTGTGTTTTGCTGGATTTTTAAAAATTTCCTTTTGTCTCGTTTCTCCTCAGTTCTCTATATTTTGGTCCTAATTTCTAGTTTAATACATGTGTATGCATATGGATATTGCTTTTTAAATATTATCTCTAAAAACAAACAATCCAGACGTATAAATATTTTTGGTACGTTGGATGATCAATATTTTGCAACAGAGACATCATGAACAGTGTAACAAATATGTTTCAAATGGTATAACACGCAAAATATTTCTTTTAATGTTGGTCAACAATGTCAACATGTAAAAACCTTAGCAATGCGTAAGAGAGTCGAAGTACGCACGCGTGACTGACGATGCAACGAATATTATTATAAATCAACGCAGTACCTATACTAGGTAGAACAATGTCTTTCATCATTAGCATTCACTTGCATGTTTCATTCAAGCCATTGAAAATAAATGCTTGATTAAAAGAGCATATCTCTTACCCCGTATGTCAGCGAAATAAAATTATTGGGAAAGAAAATAAAGTACGGAATTATATTATCGAACGAACAAAAACGTATAATTTAGAGCAACAGTTGAGACCGAGTCCTCAGAAAAGACCGAGCGGGGCGGTGTACAAAGGGGAGAAGGGTAGGTAGTGTGCGTTTGCCGGCTGCAGCGTGACGCGCTTCTTTGTTACCCTTGTGTGCTTTATAATTTACTGATGGCAGAGGGATGTGTAGCCAAACTGCTTTTGCTGCTGTTCTATGACTCCAAGCGCGATTTTATATAGTTACATTTCCTCCCTGCTCCGAAATAATGTCTTGTAAATAGATTCACTATATATACTGTGCTATACACAAATATAATTATATATTATCGCATATTTTCACTGTTACGTGCGACACACGGTTGGTTTTTTAAATTTTGATAACCCACGTTTGTTTACGTTCTTATCTTAATAGCACTTCACGTGCGTTATCTAACGTTAATGGTTCCTACGAAACACTTTGTTTTCAGCACGATTTCATCACGACTCCTCAATTAAGATTGACATTTAAGATAGTCTATACTGAGTCAAATGTTTCTTAAGAAGACCAACTTATTTTTTTAGTCATTTTTAAGTTATGGCGTATCGGACTTTAATTTGTACCTATTGCTATTAAATAATATAAGAAAAATGAAAGTTATTAGCATCCCCTCTTTGTAGTGAATTCCTTGTTAAAATGTTGACAAGTAATCTTATCATGCTGTCAGCATTCTTTTGGTCTTTGTAAAAAATTGAAAAACATTTTTATTTTTTCAGACAAGTAACATTTATATAGTCATGATGAAATTCTTCATCGTTGCGGGAAAACTAAGCATTTTCTTATTATTGTTTTCGTCAACAATATATTGTAGTTGTGTAATTTTTTTAAGGTAACACTGCATTATGCGGTAAATAAGCAAAAAAATTCGCGCTAAATATTTTCATTACCACATCAACTAATACTAACCGCATGGTAATTAAAAAAAATAAATAAATAAAAAATTAACTTTCAAGCTACTTTAAACCAAAGAAAGATTCACACGTATATAATCGATATCTATTTCTTGCGTGTTGCAGGCAAGAAGCCCCACCTGTGCGACTTTCCCGGGTGCACGAGGAGCTTTGCCCAAACCGGTCAGCTGAACACCCATCAGCGCCTCCACACTGGCGAGCGGCCGTTCCTGTGCACCGAGCCCGGCTGCGGGGCTCGCTTTACCCACGCCAATCGGCACTGCACCAAGCACCCAAACCGATCTCTGGTGCGCTCGCCCCAACCAGTTCTTCGGCCCATCGGTAACAACGTGTCCTTGGAGGAGAAGGCCTGGCTGGAGCGATACTACGGGGAAAAGGCGCGCAAGACCCTCTACAAGAGCAGCAAGCGCGCCAAGAGTAGGTCCGAAGAGACGAGCCTCGAGCAGGAAAACGTCTGCGAGGAAAACCAGGACCACGATGACGACGATGACGACGACGAGCATGCCAAGAGAAACAAACGCCCCAAGAAAGCCAAAAGAAGCCGAGACGAGTGCACTCCTCGTAGTCGCCAGTTCTGCGAGAGTCCAGTGCCAGAGGACGAAGTTTCCCATCGGCTACCGATGACCCCGGCCTACAGTCCCCCCGACTCTGCGTATTTGAGCAATCTCGTCGCGTCGGAGGACGAGGACTCGGCAAAGAGGGAAGAACTCTCGCGCATCCTGCACCTGAGTTTCCAAGTCCAGGAGTCGCTGGGCACCAACGTAACGGTGGACGCTTGTCAACTGCCGGTGACCCCGATTCGCAGGTCGAGCGAGGACGGCAATGGCAAGGATCTCGTGTCGGAGGACGATGAGCCAGCGGTCGAGGCGAGCGATCTCGAAACATCACTCGTCTTGCCTTGCCTTGGCTTCCACAGTGCGGAACTGCTGTGCCCGACTCCGCAGTCGGAGGATGAGGAGCGAACCACCATTACGGGGGCTTACCAGCTGCCCGACACCCCGGTTCGCAAACCGCAGGATAGGCACGGGAGTGGTAGGCTAAACGAGTCTCGATTAATTTTGATGTCGGAGGAGGACGAGGAGCTGGTGGGTTCTGATGCTCGTCAGTTGCCCGTGACTCCCGTATGGGATTACCAGGATGAGCTCGACGACGGCAGTCCGATTCCGAGGTTGGAGGACCACGAGCCGGCCAGAACGAGCCCCTCCCAGTTGTTCAGCACTCCGGTAAGCAGGTCCGCTGGATACGAGAGATCGCTGCCCTTTAAAAAACGACAACTGCTCAAGTTCGAGTCCGAGGCCTTGGCTCAGCCCATCAGCTGGGAGACGAATACGGACAGTGGCTCCGGCCATGTGTCCGAGGACTTGTACAGCTCGGCTCAGTGGAGCTTGAGTAGTTCCCGCTGGACGAGCCCGATCGCCGAGACACAGGAGAGCCAAAGAGAGGATGTTCTTCCAATGCCTCAGCCTTTTGCTGTTCTTTCGGTTCCCGCCGAGCCTTGCGTGAACATTCATTCAACGGGAAACGAGCTGAGAGCTTCGGTACTTCGGCACGTGGGCAGGAGTAGCTACGATGTTCCAAGCTTGGCCGTTCCGACTGATCAAGAATGCCAGATCGAGCAAGTTGTTGTGCATGAATGCACGGTGGAAGACGATGAAACCCAACGGCTGGCCGCTTTAGCTTTGCTTAACTTGGCGCAAAAATCGACTCTTCGACTGTGATTGTATTTTTTAGACTTCTTTAAGCATTTTTGTGAGGGTTTTGCTCGTCAGTGTATTCAATCATAAATCATGGCGTCGTCTGGTTAATGCCGAAAAAAATGATAGAGGTAAAGCAGACGAAAATTTATTGTCTTTTCGTGTGCATGGGGCAATCAACAGAGAAACGGACTTGTAACGTAGATTAGAGGCCCTGGGCTCAAGCTTTGGATTTTCTGTTGAGGCACGTATTTACGTTTTGCTATCTGTAAAAAGGGCTTCAAGCTCGTACACTACAATAACCATGCATTTAAGTTAATTTTTAGGAAGTAAAACGGTATGCATATTCAGTGATCCGTTACTCATTATGTTTTTACTTTTTTCATGGCAATAGATTTTTGTCTGTAAAACCTTTTTTTTCGCATTAACCAAACTGTATGATCGAGTCGTAGGGTAAACAAAACTTTACATAGATTCGTTATATTTTTTACTCACTGTATTTCAAATAGTACCAAACATGATTCTAGCAAATTTTTTTTTAATTCTGATCACACAACTTTTTTTTTGTTTAAATCGTACAACTTAATTTTTAAATTACATATTATATTCAGGCTTAAGGGCAAAAAATTTACGATTAAGTATCATCTTCATGTATGTCATAATGATGTACGATACATTTTTTTTTTTTTTTTTTTTTTTTTTTTTTTTTACATGTATATTTACAAACTTTTTTTATGACGGAGAGATATATGCTGTTTTGTGATTGTTTAATTTTAAGTATAGTGACCAAATAACAATTTTTGATACATTTTATAAGAAAATCTTATTTTCATGACGTGCATCTCAGCTTATTACATTTAACGTAAGTCCGTGAAATAATCAAACACTAACACTAACTAATATTTCTAAATTCGGTGTGTTAAGCGTTGTCTAGGGGCTTAATTCATAATTACATCTTGTCATGTGTCAATGAACTTTTCATAGAATGTCATTTCAAATTAAATATGTAAGAAATTAAGAACAAAGCTTTCTTGATAGAATTTATTTGCGATAGTTGTAAATACCCTCATCTCCAAAACACATGAAAGAAAAATGATAATTTGTTAAAAAAATCAGACTTTGATGCTGAAAAAAAAGGCGAAAAGTCGATTTTAGTGGCTCATTTGTTGTTTACCGTAATTTAATCTCAACCAGTTTGTTAAGTGTCTGTTAAGTGCATGTCTTCTGTAAAATTGATAAATGTTTAGGACAAAAACGCGAGATGTTAATAATCGAGCTTGTAAAGTATTGAAGAGGAACAACTAATTAAGGATAGAAACTTGTGATATGTACAGAATCAAAAAGTTTATAGAGAATTGTAAGAAAAATTTTATCTTTAACTATCAGAACTCATTGCCTTATCTCTCATAATTTTTTTATACTTACAGTATAAGTGTTTATTTTAATAAAAAAATCATTACAACTATTTAATTTTTCTTTTTTTTCATTTGAACAAATTACCGCACGAAATTTATTTTTCAATCTAGAATAAGTACTTCCAATAAAATGAAATTACAATTAAAATAAGTAAGCAATAATTTTTTCCATAATTACAAAAATTTCTTGAAATGAACTGCACAATATTACGTGATACGTCTTAATTACAGAATTGTACCTAAAAATTTACCATCATCTGACGAAGTCTAACTGGAACATTAATTTTTTTCGAAACGAATATTACTACTCATTAAATTAAAAAATCAAGACGTTTTTTATAAATGTTTAAATTAATATTTCTCATTATGTATACCTTCAATCGGGACATGGCGCGAATATTCGACCGATCAATGTACTTTAGTACCGCAAATTAAGCGATGCTTAACGATTTTTATACTTGGTTACGTTCGTAAAATTTTTCAAAATTTTGTTTGGTATTAAAAAAAATTTTTTTTTCAATAAAATGAATCTTAGTATATTAAATGGTGTGTCGAAATGATAAGGTATATAGCATGCATGTAAGTGATTAAAATGAAAATACATTTATTAAAAGCATTTTTTTTTTTTTTTTCAATAAAATGATGCTATATATATTAAATGGTGTGTCGAAATGATAAGGTATATAGCATGCATGTAAGTGATTAAAATGAAAATACATTTATTGTTTGAAATGCTGGTTTAATTAGCAATCCAGTTCATTAGTAGGAAATTAAATATGATTTATAGTACGTGTAGTGCGGAGTTTTGCATTTATCAGTTGCAAATTGGCTCTCCCTCTCTCTATCTCTTTCTCTCGCCAACTACAGTTAAGTACGCATCTCTTAGCGAACATAAAAATGCATTATCGTTCATTACAAGTAACTCGCATTTGTGTTCAATTTGCTCAATTGACTTGCATTGGCAACTTTATTTATTATTCTTCTTCTTTTTTTTTTTTTTTTTCCTTCTACAGCTATATCCTCGTCATCGAGGTTACAAATTCAGTCGTAGCCTCGTTAATAACAATATATATGCGCATTCCTTTGTCAGTTCACTAGACAATNATTTGCAATATTTAAAAGTTTTTTGCAGATATGTATTTAAATTTTAAGTGCTTTTTGGGTAAAATAAAGACTAAGATTTGAAAATGATAATTTATTTGTGAATACACTTGAAACACTTGAAGTAAAAACATCGACCAGTTAAAATGTTGTACAGTATGAAATTTCATTAAATCTACGTGGGATCGATGATACTTTTAACTATTAAGGTCCCACTGAAGGAAAAACTGTTCGAAAATCGTTTCACAAGTAACATTCACTAAAGATCCTTCAGTTTACCTGAAAAGAAATTCTTTGTCGCACAGTAAGTGGTTCGGATTTTATGATTTACAATCATTGTAAACTGAAATAGATGATATACTCAAAATCTCGCAAGAAATGTGATATCGTGCGCTGTCACTATTTACAATGTCGACGACAATATCGACTTATAATAAAGGAATATAAAATAAAACGACAGTTCGGAACTTCATAAAAGGAAGCTCTCGGCGCTCTCTTAAGTCTACGCTTAATGTATATTATTCAAGTTTAGATTAATTTTTTTAAAACAACCAACATTATACGTCGCACAGAAGTAATTCATACTGTTGTCAAATTGTAGGCATAGTCGAAGTGTTTTTAATTATTTTTTTTTTTGTACGAAATTCAAGAGTTGCGTCTTTTTGCGAGCTGTGAGCTTTTACAACTAAACTAACTTAATTGTAAACAGTGTTGAAAACTCTGGACGACTCTGTAGAATTTGAAGCTGTAGCTGGAAAAAATTTTGATGAGAGATTGTCATTTCAAGTTTATGTGTCAATGAAAAATAATCGGAAAAGAAATTTTTATTCTGGTTCCTCGCCATCTGAAAAAATAATAGTTCCATTGAAGAATATGAATGTCTTCACCAAAGACACGTTTTTAATTTGACATCTTACCCAAGGCTTCACCATCTCGTTCGTTTTCTTCTTCATTCAAAAAATCTTCTTCCTCATGCGCATTTTCATTCGTACCCGCATCCTCGTCATCTTCGTCTGCTCCATCTTCCTCGTCTTCTCCAGCATCCTCCATAATTTCTACACTATCATCGCACTCAGCATCATCGCCATCTCCAATCTCATCTCCTTCTTCATCTGCACCATCTTCATCTTCTTCCTCTTCTTCGTCACTATCCATTTCCTCACCATCTCCGTCAATACCATTCTCATTTTCCATGTCTGGTGCCAAATAATACTATAAAAACATCAAAATTGAATGTATGTTAGTTACTATTAAATTTGCACTCTCAATAGTTGACAAATTTATTAAATTACTCAGTTAATAAATACGACAGAATAAACTACTTAATTGGCAATCATCTAAGTAGCATTCAATGTAATTTAAATTACCTGCAAGGGATTAGGCCAGAGATCATCTTTGATAAGTTCAGCAATTTCATCTGAACTGGGATCTGCAAGATCCGTAAACCAGTCAAAGAACGATCTAATACCAAGTGGCCTTTTTCTCGATTTGCCCATGGTTGTCTTTGCTTTTAGTCGTTTTAACAAATCTGCGCCGTCCTTCCAACGAATTTCTGTATTTATAGATGCTGGATCGCCTGAAATAAAAAATTTATAATGAAAATGCTGTAAAGCGAATTTTAACATTTTTACTCTAAAGTCATTAAAAACAAAAAAAAAGCTAACAGGTAGTAAGTAAACGTACCAAGATGGAATTCCTTGGTGAGAACGTCATTTTCAAAGTAAGGGTTTTCACTGAAATAAAACTTGATTCTGTATCCAGATTTGATGTCTTCAAATTCTTCAACTTCAAGCTTAGTCAAGTAGCGTAGAGCATCTTCTTCCTCCTCTTCCAGTATTTCAGCAATTTTTTTATTATTGACAAACTGTACAATTTCATTAAGGAAAATAATATTTAAACAGATTTGTCAGTTAAATCTAGTTTTAAGCTGCTACCACCGATTGATTCTTCGATCGATTCCCTTTTACTGCTGTTTCGCTTGACTACGTGTTCTATAAAGATAATAGAAATCAAATGTCATTATCGACATCGGTTTGAATTTTGCATTACTTATTCTATTGGAGCTGTGATGATGACGATTCTATTACAATCGAGGTTATGTCAATTATATTTTCGATTGATAACGTTTCGGCATAACAGAGGACACAGGTACTGATATAAGCATAAATAAATAAAAGTAATAAAAATGTAACTATGTACCGTCAATTAGAGCCAGGATTGATTCCCACTCAATCTATAGAGCCATGAACAAGTATACCGGGCAAAAGATGCCAGCGAAAGCTATAAAAAAAAAAATTTTTTTAAAAAGCCGACAACAATTTTTTTATATGAACACGCTGCGAGAGCTGATTCGCACATGAACTATACTCTGATAGTTTTTTAACAATCAATAGTTAGAGTGATCGATAACATGAATAAATACATAAATGTGTGAAAAAAAGCGAAAGTACCAAAAAGACATAGTCCCGGTCACGAGTCGAGTTGTATTAGCTGGTAAAGGAACATGGACGTGCAAGAGATTGTAGCTTCGGAGATCGATGTGATCCCGGAAGAAAGGGAGCAGTTCGGGGTTAAGTAGAGCGTTTGGAGGAAAAATTAAGAAACATTAATTAGAGCATCAGCATCTCCTTGTGCGCGGGGACTTTGCCAAAAATGGCGTCAGCGGGGGCGATGCAGAGATTGAGAGAGAGAGAGAGCAGGTATCTGAATTGGGACGTGTGCGAGAAGGAGAGGAGAAGAAAAGAGACCGGCGGGCGCGTATAATCGGAAGGTGAGGAATAGGTATAACTATATATACCTAAACCTTTGCCGGCAGCGCGTACAGGAGAGTAACCATCATGATCATTATTTTTTCAACGAATAAACAAAAGTAATGGAATAAAAAGGATACGGCAGTGATCCAGAAGTTTGGTATCCTCTTGATGATGTCGTTGCGCTTCTGGAAGTAGGGCTTGCGTAGCTTGTTGTATTTTTTTTCGACTTCGAGTATCTCATCGCTGGCCTTCTCGTTGAGTCCATCAATCTGGTTCTGACAGCCGTCTATCTCCTCTAGGGCCTTCTGTATCTCCACGTCGTACTCACGGCTAACCTCAGGGCCGCCGTCACCGTCGCTCGACTCCTCGAGTTTCTTCGGCTTTTTGCTCGGCGTCGACATGCCTGCTGCCGCCTCCGCTGGCTGTTAATATGCTGGACGATAACGTCTATACTCTACACTCTACACTATACGTCTGCCGTTAAAATACGGAAGCCCGGTCACGACATCTATACATAAAAACGCAGAAGAGTGCACAAAAAAACACGTATACTTATGTTGTACGAACTATACCTACGAGTGCATCACGAAAGCGCGCACACAACAAGTTGTAAAGCAGACGGTTTCTATTTCATTCACTTCAGAGTGCAGCTTATAATAATTGTTACATCGTTACATGGGAAAGAGATTTGTTATATATGTATATGTATACTTTATACGTATATTTACTTTGAATTTTATCATTCTGGTAGAGAGAGCACGGTGTAAGGTATACGTAGTAATCACTACTAAGTCTAAGTAGTGCAATATGGTCCATTTTATTAAACCATTTAAGTAGAATATCTATACGTTTCGAGGAAGATTTTCTGGTAAAAGATGATTATAAACTTGTCGCAAACAGCAACGATAAATCAACTTTTAATTGTATATCTACAAGATTAGTTGCGGCTGGTTTATAGTCGATTATATTGGGTGCCTGTACATGGGCGTCTTAATGTCTTAAGACTGTAAGCCACACCTATGGCGGGTGATTCATTCAAACTGATGTTAACTGAATACCGATATAATTTGTTTTAAAGAAGAAAATAGACACTTTATTTTGTCAACATAACCTCTCTTTTTAACGACTCAGCGTTAACAAAATTTTTTTTAGTTTTGGTGGCTAAATATCTTTCCAATATTATAATGCAATCACGTAACATAGTTTGGTTATGAACAGGATGCCTATTATCTTGTTTAAAACAAATTATATCAATATTCAGTTAACGTCAGTTTGAATTGAATCACCCGCCATAGGTTTGGCTCACAGTCTTAAGACATTAAGACGCCCATGTACAGGCGGCACCCTATGGCTCTACTATAAGTGGTAATAATTATTTGGATTAGCGCCATCTAGCGTTGCGGATTTCTGAGCTAAAAAGTAGCCCTAAAATTCTCAAGGAGAGTCTTAGGCATTTTTGGCTCTAGAGCCATTCCATCAATTATAAACCAGCCGCAAAAACTTTCATAGATATGAAATAAAAAGTTGATTTAGTTTGCACTGTTGGCGGCAGGTTTACCATTTATCTTTTACCTAAAAGTACAAACATATAAAAGATCAACATTTAGATAGAAAATAAATTGCAAACTTGCCGCAAACAGCACAGACGACGTTAAATTTTTATTTTACATCTGTGAGAGTAGTGGCGGCTGGTTTATAACTAAGTAAATGGCTCTAGGGCTAAACTGCTTGAAGCTCTCCTTCAGAATTTCGGAAGCAATTTTTGGCCAAAAAAATTTCGACCGCTAGATGGCGCTGATCCACATAATTATTACTACTCATAGTAGAGCTATTTAATCAATTATAAACCAGCCGCAACTAATTTAATAAATATAAAATAAAAAGTTAACGTTGTTTGCACTGTTGGCGGCAAGTTTACAATTTATCTTTTACACGGAAGTATAAATATATAAAAGATCAACATTCAGGTAGAAGATAAATTGCAAACTTGCCGCAAACAGCACAGACAACGTTAAATTTTTATTTTACATCTGTGAGAGTAGTGGCGGCTGGTTTATAACTAACTAATTGGCTCTAAGAAATCTATTGGAGCCGATAAGTTAGACCCTCCGCTCACTTTGAAAAAATTCACTATGAAAATACGCTAGTACTAGTGTCCGCAGCGGAGGGTCTATTGGAGCTGATTTGTTAGACCCTACACTCACTTCTTTGAGATTCACAAGGAAAATGCACTATAACTAGTGTCCGTAGCGGAGGGTCTATTGGAGCCGACATGTTAGACCCTGCACTCTACGTATTGCTTTCTAGCGTTGTGATTTTTGGATTGTATCTAACTAGGGAAAATCAAATTTAAAAAACCCTAGATTTTGAGCTCTATCTTTTCGACCTAGGGTATTTCCCCAGAATGAATGATGGTTTATCGGTATCGATGAAGAAATAGGTCCCTGTCGTACCGAAGGTCAACTCACTTACACGTTGAAAAGGACGGTCCAGTAACAACTGTCGGCAAGACAGATTACTAGCTAACCTACCTAAGTCAAGACCTGCCATACCGACGGTCGACATTGTTCCAACTTTTTAATGGGTTGATTGTCGGTGTGGCAGGGACCGTATTTCTGAATTGATACCGACAAACCATGATTGGTAGTGAATCTATATAGAAAGAGTGCGGAAGGTCCAACAAGTCGGCTCCAATAGACCCTCCGCTGCGGACACTGGTGAATCTATAGGAAGAGAGCGGAGGGTCTAACAGATCGGCTCCAATAGATTTCTGAACTAAAAAGTGGCCTTAAAATTCTAAAGGAGAGCTTTAGGCAGTTTAGGCCCTAGAGCCATTCAGTTAGTTATAAACCAGCCGTCACCACTCTCACAGATGTAAAATAAAAATTTAACGTTGTCTGTGCTGTTTGCGGCAAGTTTGCAATTTATCTTCTACCTGAATGTTGATCTTTTATATATTTATACTTTCGTGTAAAAGATAAATTGTAAACTTGCCGCCAACAGTGCAAAACAACGTTAACTTTTTATTTTATATTTATTAAATTAGTTGCGGCTGGTTTATAATTGATTAAATAGCTCTACTATGAGTAGTAATAATTATGTGGATCAGCGCCATCTAGCGGTCGAAATTTTTTTGGCCAAAAATTGCTTCCGAAATTCTGAAGGAGAGCTTCAAGCAGTTTAGCCCTAGAGCCATTTACTTAGTTATAAACCAGCCGCCACTACTCTCACAGATGTAAAATAAAAATTTAACGTCGTCTGTGCTGTTTGCGGCAAGTTTGCAATTTATTTTCTATCTAAATGTTGATCTTTTATATGTTTGTACTTTTAGGTAAAAGATAAATGGTAAACCTGCCGCCAACAGTGCAAACTAAATCAACTTTTTATTTCATATCTATGAAAGTTTTTGCGGCTGGTTTATAACTGATGGAATGGCTCTAGAGCCAAAAATGCCTAAAACTCTCCTTGAGAATTTTAGGGCTACTTTTTAGCTCAGAAATCCGCAACGCTAGAAGGCGCTGATCAAATAAATTATTGCGATACTTACAGTTGAGCCACTTAATCAATTATAAACCAGCCGCAACTAACTGTGTAGATATCAAATAAAAAGTTAACGTCGTCGGTGCTATTTGCGGCAAGTTTATAACTATTTTTTACCAGAAAATCTTCCCCGAAACGTATAGATATTCTACTTAAATGGTTTAATAAAATGGACCATATTGCACTACTTAGACTTAGTAGTGATTACTATAATTACTACACATAACTTGAAAAGTGAGTAGAGGGTCTAACATATCGGCTCCAATAGACCTTCCGCTGCGGACACTAGTCCTAGTGCATTTTCGTAGTGAATTTCCAAGAACTGAGTCAGAAATGAAGATGATCGAGTGTAGAGTCTACTGGAGCCACTTGGGCTTGAGACAATACCATCAATTTTTTCTGGCAGAATTAAGTAATTAAAAATTATACCACAAGATGTACGTGTCATACTGTCATGCATGTACGCTTTGTATAATTAAACCTCTTTCACAAGAATTATACTTAAGTATAAGGTACATGTATTTATAAGTAGGTATATTTTTTTTTTTTTTTTTTTATATTCATCATCGCCCCTTAAGGGCTCAGACATGGCTATTTTGACACCATAAAGTGTATTTAGCCATACGTTGGGTTTAATAACAGTAGGAGGAAACGGTAGATGGATCGGTAGGTTTATTGAAGTACAACTCCCATCCAGAAAAAAACCTCATTCAATGATGAAATTTTTGTCCAGAGTGGGATTTGAACCCCGGCCATCAAGATCTGTAGGCAGACACGCTACCGACAGAGCCATCATGTGGCTCAAGTAGGTATATATAAATCAGATGAGCCTAATGACCCAATTACATTTGTATACCTATACAAGGAAATGCAGATTGTAGACTGCTGAGTGTATAAGCGCTTCCATAAACTATGTAATATTTAATTGTCATTTTAAATTGTTAACAAAACTTATGTGTGTTTGGAAAATTTGAAGTTGCTCATAAAAAGTATAAAATTTAAATAAAAAATACGATATAAATTATCAACAAATAAATGAAAAAAAAAAATAATCGAAAAAGAATAGTATCTAATGATGCAGATTGTTAAATAGTTTTGATGGACAGAAATGCTAAAACAAACGTGATGAGGAAATAAGTTATTAACTTAACTTGCCGTGTAGTCTTTAGTAATTTTTACGAACCAAAAGATATGTGATTCATTTGTTAATCTATTACAATTTAAAGTAGTTTCACAAAATAAGATGGGAAAAACGTGTGCAGTGACTGCCGTGCCCAAAATAAAAATTCAATAAGGTGTTGGTTTTGTTTTGTCATTGCCGTTAGCCGTTATTGGAAATATTGGTAGCTGCCTGCGCAAGACTGTCAACGTCTCCTTTGCAAAACAAAGGGTTATGGGTGGCATGAGATCGTAAAATTTTTGAAAAACATGACTCTGCTAAAAATTACGTAGTAGCCACGGATTACGGATAGTGCACACTTAGGTAATAAAAGAGGTAGAGTGCATTGCCAATCTTACCATTAAGTGTGTTGTCATCCTAGGGAAGACAAGTTGTGGTAATACTTTTTTCAAGTGTGCAGACATCAAAAACGGTTATAATACCTGCGAGGCGTCGACATTCTGGTATTATTTCTTATCAAGGTTCACCAGTTTCGAGATGAATCAATTAAAGATCCTGGTCGGCGAGATACTTAACAGTATGAACATGCCTGGCTGCCCAAAATCTCCTAGCCTCGAGCTTAGCATTTCCACAGAGAGCCTCGACCAGCTGGACCTGTCACCTTACCAGGCTGAAATTAAGTGCAACAAACTGCTACCTTATGCCGACAAGCTTGACGAGGAGGCCGACAAACTCTTCGCTGACATCAAAGCCAAGCTGGGCAAGTGCGTGATCTATGGAGATGTTTATCCAGGCCTCTATCGATGGTCATCGTTTGTTCACATGTTAGTATATATTTTTCTTGTTGAAGTCAAAGCAATTATGTATCAATTGAATGTTGACTTAACACCTGCTGATATCACGATGAACTTTAAAAAAAATTTTTTTTTAAACTTACAGCTACATTCGTTTGTATGGCTTGAGATTCACAAAGGAAGATCATATTGCTCTTGTTAAGCTGTTTTACGAGTTAATAACCATCCCTGGGCTTCAGCCCACATCACTGGAAAAGTTTGCAACTATACTAATGTTACTGCTTATGTAAGTTGTTTAAACATTGCTCAAGTATTGTTGAGATCATTGTATCATGAAACTCCTAAAATATTGATCTTACTCTTTATAGGAAAGAAGAACTTCTCTCACCAAATGACTTGGAATTGCCTTGGAGGCCTCTTTACAATTTATGCTGGACAGTATACAATTGTACATCAACCGACAAAATGGATAAGACTATGTACAAGTACTCCATGAGCTCCAAAAATATATTAAATAATGCAGTTCAAGTATCAAAGCTGTATTTTCCCGTATGAAAATTGAATTTCAATCATTTACACATGTGTATACATCGATATAAATATATTGTTAATTTTGTTTGAATTTCATTATTTCAGTTAAGTGCAACTCAAGAAATATTAGATGAAATAAGGCCTCACCTGTATCTTTACAATGAGAATGTTGACATGTATTTGAGCCTTTTGCGACGATTTCTACCAGTACACTTACCTGTTGATCATCACAGCATAGGCCATGAATTATGGTTTCATGAATTTATGGAATATTGGGAAATTCAGCTTACAGATAGTACATATGAAAATAAAATGATGCATATTATGGCTAAATTAGCATCTGAAAATATTGGCTACATTGATTGGAATCCATACATTCCCATTATGTTTTCTAGATTTCTTTCTAGTATGAGCATGCCAGTGAAATATAAAAAATTGGGTAGTGATTTTAATCCTGAACTTGATGGGTCTCTCATAGCTGAGTGGATAGCATCAGTTCTGGTAAGATTTTTCATAGTTTTGGTAATTATTAATATTTCATAATAGCAGCTTTCATTTCCAGGGTGATAAAAGTGATGCTCAAATTTATTTGGAAAAGTTTTTGAAAACAGTTGAAACATACTTTCACCCTGCTAATGTTGGTATGTGGTCTTACAAACTTTATTGTTTGTGGAACGATCTTCCTCGCTTCGTTTCTATAAGATTGTACAGGTATACCAAAACATGTGGAAGAATTTATAATGGGATTCTTCTATTTTATTCAAACAAGTTTTTAATTTCCAGAGAGCGTTATAAGAAGGAATCGTGGAAAATACCAATACCTGATAGTTACCAACTTACAGATGCAAATATTGATGATTTTGTTGCTAGCATGATGCCAATAACCACGATTGCCATTTTCAATAAAATGTCTAGATTGAGTTCATCCAGTGCAATACAAGATTTGGCTGCAATGCGACCTAAAGTTGTTATTCCAATGGTGCTTGAAAAACTATATCCCCTCCTAGAAGACAATACCACGGAACGTAATAAATTGGTTTCCGTATTTTCTTGTCTATCTTCGATGCTCCGACCATTAGTTTTAGGTCCCCGTCACTTTGATAAAGGTACTTGTGGTTGTTTTTTTTTTTTTTTTCAATTTAAAAATTGTACTTAAAAATTTGTTGAGCTTATAAAAAATTAATTTGTTTTTAGCTTATGCATATTCTGAGGGACCTACCCACGTACTAAATCTTCTGTACGCGGCCTTGTCTGGGATAGATATGAATGAACCTGATAACTGTTTTAAAGCAATTAATTTAATTAAAACGTGCCTTTCGTTGGTTCCTGTAGTTAACTGTTCCAAGTCCAAGTTGGAACGAAACGAAGAAGATAATTTAATATGCGAGCAAACAGCCCGTTTCGAGGACTTTTTCCTACAATTCATGGAAAAAATTTTCGCTCTAATAAAATCAGGGTCTCACATATCGGTTAGAATTGATAATACAAAGGCGGTACAAATGGACATGTTCGAGACCATGGCCAACCGGGCGTTAAGCGATACTTTTTACGTGCTTTTGCAACAAATGAACGATGATTTATTTTCTACTGCCTTAGAAAAGCTTTACTCGTTTGTTAGAGAAGAAACTTTTGAAGTTAAAGTTGCTGGCCAAATGGTTGCAATGATTTGCAATGTCTTCAGTATGAAAAATGGCAAACTAGTTCTTCGCGCTTTTGTGCCTTACCTTACAGAAAGGATTTTGAGTTACTTTGAGGAGGACCATGACACTGTCGGAGAGCATCTCGAAGATCAGTTACTTTATCCATTACTAATACTGAAAAGCATACTTGATACTCAAGGAAGTGCCATCCTGCCACACTTAAATACCCTTTTACCAGTCATCGACAAAGTCGTAATGCTGGAGAACCATGAAATAAATAAATTAGGCTGCGATTTGTTGCAAAGTTTGTTCATATCACTTTGTAACTTTCAAATTATATGTTGTGAAAATAATACCGTCGATGGCGAGGAATATCCATACTGGGAAGACTGGGGAAACAGTATGGATGTCGACTCAGCTCAATTAAGGTGGTACATACCTGGAGAACAAGAGCTAGCTGCGACTGAGAAACTATTTCACCGATACTTCTTTCCTGCTATAGATAAGATCCAGAATTACATCAACGGAACGATTTCCTTATCTAGGTAATTTTATTTTTACGCTTAATTGCCGTAGTTGGTCCGTTTATCCAATATTCGTGGAGATGTTTATAGATAACATTGAGGAAAATATTTTTAGTAATCAAGAAATAAACTATAACGATGTTTGATTTACAGAAATGAACTTCAAGTAAGGTTGAGAATTATTTTAAAATGTTTAAATGGATGCGATGTGATATTACCTCGTTGGAAAGAAGAGTTTATACTCAGCAAGGGATGCGAAAATTGTACATATGAGTTTAGACCTTACATGGGAATTGACTATAAAATAACTATGCCCAATGGTGACAATGTCAAACGTTTTGTCGCCCAAGTTATGGGTAATATTCAAGAAGTTATGTTGAAGAATATTGAAGATAATACAGATTGCTTCAACCTTTTGTTAGAGGTACCAACCACTTTAATACGATGCATAATTTTTTTTTCTTTTTAACATATCTAATTTATTAACACGATTTTATAGATTTGGAAAACCTTGAGTTGCAATCCAATAAGTTTAATGATAAATGCTATCCAAAATCGTAATATCATGCATGCGCGAAAGGAAATAGTCAGCATGAGAATAAATGGTGATAAGGGTCTTTTGCCAAGTATTTTACAAAAATGGGTGCATCTTCAGCACGAGTGGCGGGAAGCAAATGTCATGTGCCCATTAACTAAAACGTCAAAGGATATCATGTTGAACTTGTTCAAGTTGAGCATAAATAAATATAAAGAAATTCGTGAAACAGCTATGCATGTCCTTGTAGTAAACATGGAATGGTTTCAATGCTCCCGTGAAGAATTCGTTCCCTACGTTGTGGAAATCCTTCAAAGTGATACAGAAGCTAACGAAGATGCCTATGTTGTAAGTAATATGCTCATTTTTTTATGTAATTTTTACGCATCATTTGTAATGATCTTACAATTTTTTTGTTATCTTAGGGAGTTTTGAGTTTGATTGGAAATTTAAATGTAAATTTGCTGAAAAACAATTGGCAACTATTACTGAAGCTGGTACCAGCTGTGGTATTGGCCAAGCCAACCGAAAAACTAGAAGCTATTAAAAAACTTGAAGAAATTGCCATGCACATCAAACTTGGATACTCAACGACAAACATTAACTTAAAGGTATCGGATAATTGCGTGAAGGCAGCTTTCGAACTGTGGAGCGTTGGTCTAGCCCCATCGGAGTCGCAGCCAGACAAAGAGACTATTAAAAGTAGACTAGCTTTCGCCGAAGATTTGGGACGTGAAAATTTACAAGCATATAATGATTTATTGGAAAAACTGATCAGTGCTGTTTTAAGCGGGAACCTCCACTGGCGACATCATCACATGGCCACAGATTTCATTGCCATAATTGCCCATCCTGAGTACTTACTGCCGACTAAAGTAGTGCGATATTTCCTTGGTGCTTTGATTCACGATTCCATTGACGAGAGGCGCTTGGCTTTAAACATGATGGTGCAGATATTGTACCAGCTCAAAAGAAAGCATCCAAAAGTGAATATTATGATCAATTTTTTGTTTACAATTGAAAACTTGAAATATCAAAAATTCACGCGTAATGATTGAACAAATTTTTAGATAACAATTGACGTTCCCAATCGAGATAGAACACTGACACCGGGAATCAGAGCTGACAATGAGTGGTTACTCTATGATGCCTCCAACTGGCCAAGAACGGCGGAAAAATGGGACAGTCCGTGCTATTTGCACAACGAAAGCATAGGTTTTTATGCGTGGCCAAGAACTCTCGAGGTTTACGCGCCGTACGCTAAGCAGCCAAATCTCGATCGTAAAGTTCGTCAAATGTGCGAGCAGGAAAAAGAGGTCGACGCGTTTTTCTCCGACGCGCAAAATATCTCCCAGCTCATTAAATTCCTGAGCATGGAAGATAAAAAGGACAAGGACGTGTTCAGCCATCAACGCTCCCGGATGTTCGAGGGACTGTTTCGTAACCACGGTGACGATCACTTGGCTCATTTTTTGCCGCATCTGCACAACTTGGTGCAAGACACCAGCGAGAGTTCGCAACGTTGTGCGGCCGAAATAATCTGTGGTCTGATCCGCGGTTCTAAGCACTGGCCCTTCGACAAGACAAAATCAATGTGGGACGAACTGTTGCCGATCATCCGGCTTGTTCTTGACAACGCCAGCATGGAAAGTATGACCGACTGGTTGACTTGCTTTACGCATGCTATGAAGAATCGCGATCCCAATAGGTTGTTTTGGATGATCGAGTTCATTAGAGATGAGGCTTTGAAGAGCGATCGCGGCAAAAGTACCATTAACGAGCAAACGAAACTAGGAATTTTAAAGCAAATCACTGATCACCAATACTGGCGCATGAGTCTCTGGCTCGGTCGACTACTGCCGGACGTCAGATCCTACTTGTACGAAAATCCTCTTAAAGGCGTAAGGGACAATTTGGCTCTAATATTAGTCAAGATATATACCTCGCACTTGTTTTATCAGAGAAATGAGAATCGTCCAGGTGGGTAATCATGCGGCGCACTATTATATGCAATGTTGTCTATGATCTTGGTTTCATTAATACACTGATTAATCGAATTACTCACCAGAATGTCCAAAAGTAAGCGAATTCATTAATCCCAATCAACCGCTTCTGCAAAACTTGTTGGATGAGAGTTCTGAGAATGGCCGAAAATTTCTGCATACATTGTGTTCAATAACTACCGAATGGATGGTCTCGGTTACCTTTGAGGGGGGAAGCTTTTTTGATCTCTATCCTTTACTCGTTCAAATGGAGAACAGTGAAACGCAGTATCCAGAGCTCGCTGAAATCTGTAGGAAAACGATAGCATCTCTAGCTACGTCGTATCTTGCAGACAGCATTCCAGTTGCTCTCAAAGCTATTAACGAAACCTCAAAGAGCAAATCATGGTCCGAGCGAGTCAGTACCATCCATTTCATTGAAGTCGTACTATTTTACAACATGAGCATATTGTGGAGCAATGAGGACTGGATGGAAAAGATTCGCTCGATAGTTTTGAGACTGATCGAAGATGAACGAGTTGAAGTTCGAGAAAAGGCTGCCGAAGTTCTCAGTGGAATGCTGCATTGCACTTTAATCACCAATGAAAAAGCTCTCTTGGTAAGATTTAAAAAAAATTTTTTTTTTGTTTATTTTATTGAAAGATTTTGCTCATAATAATGGTACATTACGTACCTAGGCCAGACCATTATACAAAATTTGGTCAATCATTAGTATGTTACTTTTTTTAAAGATCGCTAATTTTTCAAACCTACTTTATACAGAAATACCGCGGACCATTTTTCCATTTCATTGTTCAGCTCTTAGAGTCTCATATTTATTGTTTTCTAATCTCAAGCAATTTATCTTCTTTTCCCTGTTTTAAAAAATTTTTATACAATCATACTCGCACCATTTTTTTTTTTTTTTTTTTTTTTTTTTTTTTTTTTTTTCATACAACCCTATAAGTACGTCTTAGTCTAGCCTATACCAATCTTTCATAGACATGTGATTCGACAAATCGGTTGAAATTGAAAATATAGTCACTTGTCAGTTCGAATCGTTAATTGAGATTTGTGCACGATGGCAGGACAAATTTATGAAAATGGCAAAAAAGAAGGGGCGGAGTAAGAAAAACGAGTCCAAAATTGCCGATTCAAGTGAAACCATACGTCTGCGGCACGTCGGTGTACTTGGCATGTGTGCTTTTATCCAAGCTCATCCCTACGACATTCCTCAAGAAATTCCCCCGATATTTGAACACTTGAGCGCACACCTCAACGAACCAGATCCTATTTTAGTAAGAAAATTATTTTTTCTTGTTCACATAACTGTGAATGATTGTACATTTTTTTTTTTCAACCAACAAATATTGTCTCTTTCAGACGACAATACGCAAAACGTTGAGCGATTTCAAGCGCACTCATTGTGATACCACGGCTGGACTTCAAGGTCTCGCGGAAAAGTTGACTCCGGAGCAGTTTGAAATTCTACAAGATTTAAACGTACCTCCTTCGTATTTTTCATAGAGTAAAGTGTATATACATTTTTAATTGACGGTAAGGAAAAGTGATGCATGTTTTTTCCTTCAATCGATCGTTAAGTATTTTTCTACCGGTTTGTTTGTTGAATTGGAGTTATAGTACAATTATATTTTATAATAAAGTTACATTGTTTCAAAACTTATCATTATTGATTCATTCATTTTAAACACGCTCATCAACTGAATCTTGCATATTTACTCCCAAATGACATAAAAAATTATTTCCTTCCTGATTATTGTTTTCATGAATAATACAAGTATATGATGTACATTCGTGAACGTGGCGTTTAAAATATGCCATTCGTAAATTTGGAGGGAAATGCAACGTAAGTTAAAGTTAAAGAGCGTAACAAAATACAATAAGTTTTTTTATTATTATTAGTTTTCAACCAAATGGTCCAGAAAACCGACTCGATACAGTGATCATTGTCTTATACCAAATAGTAATAGGAGCATATATAAATCTCCATAAAATTTTTCTCTTTTTTACATTGCTTTACCTTACTCTATTAGCGACGCGATTCGCATTCCAAAAATACTGAACAATTTTCATTTTACAATTCAAATATTAATAAAAAAAAAGGTAATATATTATAAAAAAAGAAGAAAAAAAACATGGAGTACTTTTGTCACACTTCAAAGCAAGTATTTCAACTCACGAAGATGGTGGTCTCGGAAAGGAAGTTTTAGTTTAACGGTCGTTATAAAAATGCCTGCTTCCCTTTTCTTATTACTCGACACCCACGCTACACGTATACATACGTATTTAAGGGTCCAGCAACCATACTTTTTTTCTCTCGTTTTTTTGCCAACTTGCTCATATGTATATGCTTCTCGTAACTTCTGCGGGATCTCATTCCGCCAAAAAAATATCAAATGAATGATGTATGCCGAGGCCGCGCGTATATATAGATACCATGGCAGGGGAGTTAAGCTGATCTTCACGTGATTTCCTGAGAGCGCGCGATCGCATCATTGTCAAATAAAAATATAATTACAAGGCGGATGGCTTTTTGGCGCTTATACGTGTATTTACATCGCATATTATTGATCCCCCGTCATTTTTATCATTTTAAATGGAAATGTGATTGAGGACTTTTTTTAATCTATTTGGTAAATTCTTGTTTTTTTAGACAAAATTTTAAGCCAAAACAAATTTAGGCACCCTAATTTGAAACAATTGAATGTTGCACATTTATTGTTTTAGTACTTGATTGATGAAATCTAATCTATCTGAAAATAACAAAAATTTTTTATTTATTTTTTATTTGGTGGACCCATTCGCGAGAACCTCGTCACTGGCCCTTTTGATTAACGTTTGTCCGTATCACTGACGAAAATCGGCACACTGACGTTATTCCTGGAATACTTTTCAGGTCACTTTTTCTACCATCTCGGAGACTAAAGGGTCTTTTTATAATTATCATATTCGCCGTTGCGTCCGAAAAGGGAAAGACGAGACAGCAAACGGAGATGCACATGTTACCAAGAGTAAGATAAGAAAAAACAATTTAGGGCAAGGGAACATAAACGGTGTCTCATGTACAACTTATGCTTATAATGTAGGGACACATGTCAGACTTAGCTCTATGGGGCTAAAATTTATCATTTTGTCCATCACTTGTGTTAAATAATCTAATAATTAATAATACAATCCGTGTACTATCGGAGCAGAGGACTTAGCAGAGTTAGTTCCCGAGTCGCAAACGATTTTTCTTGTTAAAATATTGGTTTAACTTTTATTACATATTTTTCATTCTGTTGTTTTCTCCATCCCTTATCATTATTGTAAGCTATTTTAATTTATTATTAGATTTATTAACAACGTGCTAATAAAATTATTAAATTTTTTTCGCCGACTTATACCTGGTCGAAAATTATTGAAAAAAAAAAATAAATAAAAACAAAAATATTAATGATAATAATAATAATTAAAATAAAAAAGAATCATTTAAAAAAAACGATGAATGGTGACTGATTGATCAGTACGTCAGAACGTAATGGAATTGAAATCCATTCAATTTATTTTACTGCCAGCTAGCTGATGAACACAAATCGCTAATAATTACAACATCGCGACTCTTTTCGTCTGTTACTCAAACAAGCGTCCTCTTCACAATCGTAAAATCGAAAAAAATAAAATAAAATAAAATAAAGTGAAATAACTGAAAAAATTTCGCCGAATCGCGCGTGCGGGCGACACAAGGGCGCGCAACATTAACCAGTAGCCTTTTACCGGATAAAACTGTTATAGTGTGCACATGGGCATATTGTATTTGGGGGGACGAAAAAAAAAAAAAAATTAAACAGACAGCACGTGGCTGTCAGCATGTGACAGGCTGTCGTAAAAAAAAAAGAAAAAAAAAAGAAAAAAAACCATTAAGAGACGAAGAAAGTAATTAAGAAGGGCCAAACAGTGAGAAGCATGTACCACCACACACGTTCGCCGGATGAAGAAAGAGGACTCTCTTCTCCCTGATCCCATGATATACTCTCTCTTTTTCTTTAAAGTCTCTCTATTTTTCCCTTAACGCGCACATACACACACCGGCGGGTTATACCGAGGGTGTTCCATAAAAAAAAAATCATCAGCTGATTCTATGTGGTTAAAACTAATTGAAATTTGATGTATTTAATATGTGCCTTTGAAACTGTTTTATTCAAAAAATATCAAGTCACGAGAAATGATCTTGGCTATCTTGGAAAGTTAAAGTAGTAATTTGTTTTTCAATGCATTCAGATTTTACAAAAAAATGTGTGCAATTTTTTAAAATAGTAAAAAATGGTATCTCAAGAAAAAGTATATATTTTTTGTCAAATAAAATATCGTCACAACAACTCAAAAAGAAATAGTAAAAACAATAGTTTTTTTAACTAATGTGTTGAGCACTATTTTCCCTAATTAACGAGAGCACAGCATACGATACATGAAGATAGGTATATGTAGACCAAATTTTTTTGCCGTATTACGGCAGAAAATAGAGAAATCTCAAAAGATATAATATTGTAATCTTACATTCTTTTGTGCTTCTTTTTTTTTTTTTTTCCCCACAACGCCCCAAATGACGAAAATTTCATTGAATCGATCAAACAATCGTGTTGAGGATGAAAAAAAGAAAACGAAAAGAAAAATTCAACTCTTTCTGCGATGTAAAATATGAAAAAAAAATCGTAAAATCAATGGCCATCACTTGCGTTATTTCGTTGCATTACCCACGTATGTACCCACATATGAAAACACAAGAAGCTACAACATATCGCACGCATATTTCCACACTTTGCGGGCTCACACCATATATTATGCTCGCACAAGCTACAGTTCATAATATGTGTATACACACACATTCGATTTCTCTCTCTCTTTTAAAACAGAGGCAAAGACGTCGGGGCGCGCGCGGAAGATCTCGCGTTCAGTCAGTCTTGAGCCGCGCAGCCTCCCGGCCTCGTTCCTCTTTGAAAACCCGACCGTAAACCCTCGGCTCCGCCGGCACGCAACTTCACATACGACTCGATGAGATGTAGCATTTATTTTCCCCGTTTGACCAAAGTTCACGCCGCTGCATCCAAAAATTGTCAAAAAGTTTTCTTCCTTGAAACAAAAAAAAAAGTGCTTCAACTAATTGAATAATAATAAATAATCCCAGGCGGCTCTTTGATTGTCACGGATTCCGGAGCTTCGGAGTGGAAGAAGATAAAAAAAAAAAAAAAAAAAGGCAGGACCGCGAGGGATGACGCGGACGGTCGTGCGACTGCTCCCGGTCTTGGCGCTGCTACTCCTCGAAGGCAATTATTCAATGGCTTTGATAATAATTACACGCTTCGTTTGGTATACGCTTCTTGTACATATATACAAACATACACATAGAGACGCTCTGCTCGGGCTTTAACGAGCCCCATACAGTGTCGGCTCTTTTTTTTTTTTTTTTTTTTTTTTTTTTTTTTTTTTTTTTTTTTTTTCTCGGAGGGAGGGAGGGAGGTAGGGAGCTTTTTCGATGAGTATATTCGACAGCTGCACTTTTTGTTTAGCTTTTTCTCCTCTTCACCGCTCCCTTCGATTGACTCTATATGGTAAACGGATGCCCGTTACTTGAAACCTTCTTGTTTTTCCTCCCACGTGTGCGTTTTTTTATTTAACAATCATCCCTGGATACAATAATCTAGTTTTTAGGGGATGATTTTTTTTTTTTTTTTTTCAATAAATAAAGATAAAAGTCTTGATACGTAATTTTAAGAGGCAGAAAAAAAAGTCACTGTTTCTTCAACCACGTCAGCTTTTGAGTGATTGATTAAGCATGCGGTGTTATGGTACTCCTGAACCGATGGGAAGGCTAATAATTAAAATACCAGTTGTGTCGTTAGAAATCTCTTCATTTGCATGAAATTCACGGTTGCACGAAATTTTATGTTCGAAAAACGCCGAGAAGTATCCGCGATAATCAATTTCTGAAGAATTTAATATTAATGAACAATAAAAGAAGAAAAAAAANAAAAAAAAAAAAAAAAAAAAAAAAAAAAAAAAAAAAAAAAAAAAAAAAAAAAAAAAAAGAAATCTACTAATAGGGTTCACATGAGATTCGATAATTGGCTGTGTTTTCTTGCAAAACGTGTGGGCACAAGCCGCTGTGAGGTCACGCGATAAAAATTTTGTCATCACCCAAACAATCCGAGTCTTCAATTTTAACCCGATGAAAAGCAACGAGCACATTAAATGCCGAGACGCCGGGTGTCGCGTGAAATCACATCGGAATCCATCTCGATCCCAAAAAGCTCGTTTTTTTTTTTAAATTTCGCATTTTCATACAAAATCGTAGTAAAAATGACGTCTCCACGAAGATGTTACGGATGTTTTACGGAAGAAAAAAAAAAAAAAAGAAAAAACAGCTCGCGAATCGGCGCACCATTGAAAATGTAATAATAAAAACTAATGAGCAAAAAACGCGGGCATGGTATATATCTATGTATGCACGGAGAAAGCGCAGCATCGCGGCCAGCAGCCCCAGGATATAAATATAAACCCAAAGAAAGAGAGTTTGAGCCACGCGTGGTTCTTCTTTGTTCAATCGGAGCATCGCAGTTCGGAGCCGTCGAGCCGGTGCTTTTCGAGCGATTTATTACGGCGACGAGCAACAAGTTGCGCGAATGAACAAAGAAAAGAAAATGCTTCAAAAGCCAAACAAACGAAATAGTAAATCAAGAGGGAAACGTATATATATATATATATAAATATCAATAGTGCAGATAAATTTTTACGTAACACGTGCGTTCTCTGTTATATATGAATGTATTGTGAGCGCAAGCTCGAGCGAATGACGGGTGCTTAGCGTTGTATTCGCGCGTGAGAAATTTACTACGAGGTGGTAAATTTTTCGGTTTTCGGGCGCGTCCTTGCCCTGTATTTCTCGTCAAATTTACGAGGCTGCGCGTCGACACCTCCGAGAGGCGTCGCGAAATCAATCATTTACGTACAACGCGCGAGAACTTGTAATTGGTATTAGCGTTTGACACTTTGTGCAGAGCGGGGGGGAATCCCCGATTGCGCTGACGCGCGAATGCTGGTAATTTTTTTTTTTTTTTTTTTTTTATTCACACCCCAAATATAGCTACTTATCAGCTAGATTGACTCTCGGTTACGCAGTCGGCATGCTGTGATAAGCGGGTTATTTTAGCTCCGCGGAAGATATAATTTTTTCGTAAAAACAGCTTTATCGAGGGTGGCTGAGCGTGTCGTTTGGGTACACGTTGTTGAAAATGAATTAGTCATCGAAGCACTTGAGCTCGGCCGGTTGATGCTGCGTATTAAATCGCCTGTTTTTTTATTTTTTTATTTTTTTATTTCAATGATGGAATCGCCAGTTTTGTGCACTTACTATTTTCAAATGTATCTCTTTTATCTAGTCGAATCTCTTGCAATCATTTGATACATTGACTCGATGACGGTACGTAATTTGTAAACGTAACGATGTTTCATTCATTATTTTTATACATCCCCGTGTGTTTGACACATCTTTGGGAGAAGTACCTAACTTTATGTAAAATGTAAGAAAGTCCAACATACTCGATACAAGGGATAGGCTGGGATATTTAAATGATTTTAATACTGACATTTTTTTTTTCTCCGAAGCAAAGTTAAGATTATTGACCTTAAAAATGTTCTTTGTAGTATACATTGTGTGTTCCGGTGATGAATGTAACAGTTATAGTGTGTGGATATAGTATATGCGAAATCGTAGTCTCTTACACATAAATTTAGCCATAGTTGCCGATGTTGGTCGAGGGAATAAAGAATGATTCATGATATTTTTGAGGCAAACGAAATTCCGTCACTTACATCATACGATCATTCGAAGGCCGTTTAACCGATTCATCGATGAAATATATTAGCATATCTCACTACTCGAAGTTTTGTGATTTCTTCCGTCTTTCAAATATTTTCGATCTCCAGGTTTGCTAAGTCTATTTGAAAAACAAAAGTTTGGTCGTTAGACTTATTCAACAAAAGTATTGATTGAACGAAAAAACAAAACCACCGAAAACGTGATTTATTACACCAGTGACCGTGTGGCTGTAATATGCTTCGCGGAGAATCAAAATAACAAATATTATTTGTGGATTACTCGTGAAAATTTATCACAACCACTCATGCGATACCATATAATATACCGCTGTGAAAAAAAAAAGTTTCAAACAATACTACGCAAACTATACGTAACATCAGAGTAACATCACAAAAGTTTCGCTTTCCTTTTGATTTGACAAAACATTGCAACAACACACCACGTAGGAAGCACACATGAAAAAAAAAAAAAAAAAAAAAAAAAAAAAAAAAAAAAAAAAAAAAAAAAAAAATATATATTTTCGAAGGCAATTATTCAATGGCTTTGATAATAATTACACGCTTCGTTTGGTATACGCTTCTTGTACATATATACAAACATACACATAGAGACGCTCTGCTCGGGCTTTAACGAGCCCCATACAGTGTCGGCTCTTTTTTTTTTTTTTTTTTTTTTTTTTTTTTTTTTTTTTTTTTTTTTNAAAAAAAGTACATAAATATATATTTTTTTTTCCAAACCCCACCACCATTACCCATTAGGAGTAGAGAACAGCTCAGCCGAAGAGGACTACCTGGAGCAATGCTGCGAGCAGGGAACCCGATGGGCCGAGCAAAAGTTGCGGTGCGAAAAATTCGCCGGAGCCGTGCCGGGTGTGCCCCGCGACCAGCAGCCATCGTGCTTCGAAGCCGTGGACATTTGTTGCCGCAAGGCTTTTCAGGATATGGAGTGCGAGCTGGGAAAGCAGGACGCCAGAGCCGGTAGAGTTTGCCAAGGGGCGGACGGCGAGATCAGAACCAGGCGCTCGGCTCTGGGAGTCGGTGATTTTCGCCACGACTGCTGCGAGGGGTGCAAGCTCGGTAGGTTTTTTTTTTCCCCATCTAGTATCCGTTTATACATTATTTGCCCAATCGTCATTGGTCTGCGTTGGATTTTTTTTTTTTTCCTCTAAATATTTTGTTGTTTCAAGTTTTTACTGGGCGCTGCGTTGCTAGAAGTAATAGAAAAAAAAACAACAACAATTTTGGCACCAATAATGTACTACATTTTTAGTGAAAACATTACAGTGCAAATAAAAATTAAAACTCCGATTATAAGATGTTACTTGGAAGCGGGGGTGTATGTATGTAACACATGTAAATCACTTTGTAATCCTGTTCCTTGACTTTGTCGGTGATTTTAACGAGCTTTTATTATCGTCAATTTTTTTTTCCACGTGATGTACTAGATGGGCAAAAACCACAGAGGTCAACACTTACTCCACTCGAAGAAATTGTTTTATTTTTTTATTTTTTAACTCGTAAAAAATGAAATTAAATAGGCATAGCAAGCGCCTCGAGCGGCAAGGCATGCGCTCGCAAAAAATTCAGCCTAGGCCCCGCGTGGGACCCGTCATTCATGGAGTGCTGCAACGACGCCAAGACCAGCAGCTCTGCTGGCACCACCACCATTTCGACAAGTACCTCCGTGGCTACGGAGTTCGACTACTACGACGACGGCAGCGACAACTCGACCTCGACATCTACCTTTGATTCTGGTAAGGATGCACAGAAAAGCTCCCGAGACTTTGCATTCGTGCTAAATGGCACTTGGCTCGTGTTTTAAAAATCTTGAGAGCAAAATGTTTTGAAAAACGTAACAGGTATCATCCGCTTTTTTTTGTTTGTTTTATTTTTATTATTATCCCCGAGAGTTGAAACGAAATGGCTCGGTGGGTGGCCACTTTATTGAAGAAATATATACGCAACAGGGAAAATCGGTATACACACCATTCTTGAACTGCCAATGAATAAACAGTAACAACTGCTATATTGGAAAAAAAAATCACTGTCTACGATTTCGCGAATCAGATGACCTGTGCAAGCTCCTGAAGGGCCTGCTGTGCTCGGAGATTTGCGTACCCACCCGGGGCTCGTACTACTGCAAATGCCACGAGGGCTCGATCCTGCAACAAGACGGGCGCACGTGCGTGTCCAACACGACGACGATCCGACCTACGACCAAGACGACGAAGAAACTCGCCCGAGTATCCAGTTATGGGAAAAAAACGACACTGACCATCGGGAAAAAATCGACGTTGCCGTTGACGGGCGGTGGCCCAGCGAAACCAAGGACGACCCGATCGCTGCCCATCGAGGACAACGAACTCAATCTGCCCTGCCCGTCCGGGTACCGATTCAACGCAACCGACGACTCGTGCAACGGTAATTAAACCAAAACATACGTACAATGTATCGTATACCATGTGTGTGCCTGTGTGTACACTATCCCTGTGTTATATTAACACGCTTGCCTCCTCGAGAGGGGAAACATCGTTGTCTTTCAACGCCCCCATCAGCTTGCCTACGAATGCGCGTTTCTACGCACGTAACACATACGTCAAATGCAGCGACGATTTACTTGATGCTTGCACGGTTCGAGTCTCGAACCACCAGACGGTCATATGAAGCCAACACCTCGCGAATGTGAATGGATTTTTTTTTTTTTTTTTTTTTCGACCACTTTGCTAGCTGCGATCGGTATTTTCTTGCTTACCGATCTCCTACGCCGACTAACGCTCTGTTTGCTTGTAAACTACTAATATACCAAAATGAATTCGCTAAACTCGCGGCCATTGAGGTGATTTTTCAGTGACATAGTTCTGTCAAACTAACCAAAAGAGAGAAGCAAAAAAACAATTACATAGCAAAACTCGGTTCCTCAAGCATGGCTTTGATGAAAAAAAAAAAAAAAAAAAAAAATGTACCGTGTGACGGCTCTCTGCGCCACTGCCTTTGTATACACTTTCCGCCGCGCTCTTTTCTCTCCATCTCCGGTATCATTGTCCTGACATCACTGCTGGTGTTGCTGATGCCCCGCCACACGTACACCGGGGAGCAGACGTCGACGAGTGCCTCGAGAGCACCAGGCCGGGTGCCCCGTGTCCCGCGGCGAGCGAGTGCCTCAACACCAACGGCTCGTACAGGTGCCTCGGGAGCGGATCGCCAGCCCCGTCGGTGCGGGGCGAGGCCGGCGGCTGCGACCTCGGCTACAGCTGGAACGCAACCCTGGAACGGTGCGTCGGTGAGTTTTTGGGCATACATCTGTTTCGAGCTTTCGGGACTTTTCTCCCATACGATTGACGTACAAGACAATAATACAACACATTTTATATAATATACTCGTCGACCTGTGCGCTTTCGTACTTTTTACTCATCACATTGGGATCTGCAATTTCAAGATTTGTTCGGTGTAATGTTGAACGTGTAGCCATACCATTTGTTTTGGTACTTGTTGATGGCTGGGGTGAACAATAATTGCTAAAACTTTACTACCAATGAATTCTCATGAAATATCATCATAACGATAACGATCTCAAGCTTTGTTTGTCGTTAATTTTTACCAAACTTATAGCCAACTTTGGATCAATTTTCGAGAGTATAGAAAATATTCAATTATGGTTTTGAAAAAAAAAAAAAAAAAAAAAAAACGTTTGATTGTTGGTTAAGATGTGGACGAGTGCTTGGAAAACAGTCACAAATGCCTGACAGAGTCGGAAACGTGCATAAATTTGGAGGGATCTTACGAATGCGAGATTAAATGTGAGCGGGGATTCGTTTTCAACGGCATTTTCGGAGCTTGTCTCGGTAAGCCAAACATTATTGCGCTTGTTTTATGCACGACAAAATAACAATGGTGAAGTTATGATCATTACAATATCTAACGATACATATATGGAACATGCACGAATAAATTTTATAGATTGAAAATGTTTGACGCAACGGCACTGGTGAATCCGTGTCTTTCGGGGACTCTTGCGTGGTTTGCTTTCTGAATTCTTAAACGCAAAGTTTGGAAGTATACACCTAATATTAAAACGTTTATAAATTTACACAACAATGTATTTTCGCATAATGGATATTAGTGTTGATTTTTCCACTAACCAGTAATATTGTCTCACAGCAATGATCATCACTTGACAGAGAACTTGCATGTATCCAGATGAAGTATTTATCAAATAATAATAATAATTGTAATAATACTTTTAATTACTACAGTAACCTTCAGATGAATGCATGTATCAGCTTATTTTCGTTAATTTTTCGAGTATGGATTGAATAAAAAAAAATCTATACTTACTTGTGTTACTTAAGATTTTATGCAAAACCGATTTCATACGATTGTGACGTAAAAAATTTATCATTCGTAATATTTATTTACGCAATGAATTTCAGCCCGAGATAGATTGGTTCGTGTGCGGTGCACGAATATGATCCCGCGCGAGTTGCGCACATTTTACGTAATAGCGTGTTGAAAATACCGATTTTTCGAGGAAGTATCCGAGAAATTGGTATTTTCCACAAGTTGTTGTAAAGGAGGCATTTAATTTAATATAAATTTTACGTTATTAAATTGTTATTTACCATACGCACTGCAAAGAGTAGTTTACGTTGCTTACTTATTATTTTATTGTGAATACCTGTATACGAAATTCGCATTGATGGTGTATCAACATTCGAGAGTCTTGTACTAAAAAAATCGGTTGGGATATTTTCATACATATTGATGAGTTGTATTCCATCTAATGAGTCTATAAAATTTTTGAATGGGAATACGTGATAAAGTAACAAAATAATTGAGATTCGATGAAAATTTTTTTTTTTAGAAGCTCTAGAGTCACAACTTATGTCTGTAAAATTCAAAATGTTGTAAAACAATGATTTAGAAACCAAGCCGGTTCCCTAATTTTTGTTTTTTTTTGTTTTTTTAACCTTGAGCTCATCAAGGAATCTATGTAGTAATTAATCGATCCATATCCGTGTAAAGTTAAAAAACAATAACCGTCAACCTGTTCCCGCTTCAGACATCAACGAGTGCGAGGAGCTGATAAACATATGTCCGCAACTCGACACTATTTGCATCAACACACTCGGAGGCTTCGAGTGCCGAAGTCTCCAATTGTACGGTGAGCCGAACTACGTTGGTAACGGCTCTGACGAAAGACGACCAGGCGATTATGAAAGCATCGACGAAGGAGGTTAGCGATACTGTAAAATATATAATACGATATACACGATACGCTAAAGTGGTCACGAGTTTGATTTAAAATCAGGAAGATTCGACGGTGATTCACGAGTAAGAATCGCCGCACAAAACCTTGTCCCTAATGGCCCTGGCTCCGAAATCCAGGGAATAATCATAGACGTGTTACTTAAAATTTGAAAAGCTCGAGGTATATGTTGTATTGGCCACGGTGAACTGTACAGTAAAACTGTTAACTCGGCAGACATCGACGAGTGCCAGGTGCACCAGCAGCCTTGCGCATCGGGGGAGATATGTCGCAACACCCCAGGGGGCTACGACTGCATACCAGCTGGTTGTCCCCGTGGCTTCGACCAAGTGGGCGACTTTTGCCAGGACATTGACGAGTGCGAGTTGAACCTGCACGCGTGCGCCCCGTACGAGCGCTGCCAGAACACCAATGGCTCCTTCACGTGCGAGTCCCCGCGGCCTACCCGACCACTCAGCACTACCGAACCCACCAAGATCCTTTGTCGCAAGGGCTTCAAGGTAGATTTTTTTTTTTTTTTTTTTTTTTTTTTTTTTTTTTTTTTTTTCCCTTTGGCAACCAAAAAGTTACGAAGGAAAAGGAAAAAAAATCTATTCTCCAAACTTTTCTAAAGCTAGACAACGAAACGGACAACTGCGTCGACGTGGACGAGTGCGTCGAGGGTCCCGGATGCAGGGATCACGAGAGATGCCGGAACACGCTCGGTAGCTACGATTGCTCGCCTCTGTGCGGGCCAGGCTGGTACTTCAATTTGAAGACGAAAACGTGTCAAGATGTCGACGAGTGCCTACTAGGGCATCACAACTGCCGACAGGTGGGTCCTTGAATCAACTACTTTACGAGTTCGTTTCTAAGCATTTCGTTTTACGCGTTACCGATCGCTAAAAAAACTCTGCAGTTTATTAAGTGAAAAAAATCACGCCAAACTTTATATTAAAATTACATTCGTGCAAACGTCCCTTTTCGGAAAAAAAAAAAAAAAACTGTACATACCATCCTCCCTTTATCAAATAGACACGAATTACTCTTTTCACCCTATTTTAAAATAACAATAATAATAATAATATTAAATACACATTAATGTGTATCGACCTTGTATGTAGTTTTTAGTCATGATGGTTGGGAGAAAAAAAAAANAAAAAAAAAAAAAAAAAAAAAACAACAACTTTTTGCCATCTCCGTACGTAGCGCACCCAATACTGTCGCAACACGAACGGGTCTTACGTGTGCGAGCCCCTGACCGCCTGCGCCTCGGGTTACCGTCGCATTCACGATGGCAGCTGCGTGGACGTCGACGAGTGCCTCGAAGGATCGCACACTTGCTCGCCCTTGTCGCATCGTTACTGCGTGAACCGCGAGGGTGGCTACGAGTGCATAACCCGGCTGCCCTCGTGCTCGCGTGGCTTCGAGTACTCCCTGCTGACCCGCGACTGCGAGGACGTCGACGAGTGCCGCGGGGGCACCGCCACCTGCGATCCGCGGCTCAACGAACAATGCATCAATCTTCCGGGGAGCTACAAGTGCGAGAGACGACTACCGGACATCCCCTCTCGGAGGCTAAAGAAGAGACCTGCTTGTCCGGCCGGGTACACTTACGACGCGGCGCTGAGGAAGTGCTCCGGTAAGGGAGCCGGTGCAGGCGCTGAGCTGCGCGGATGATTGTTGAGACTCATTCTTGTGATTTATTATTTCGATGGACGAGGGGAAAAGATATACTCAGGAAGATTTTTCATTTTTTTTTTCATCCATCCAAAATTTATCGAATTCGTCTTTGTTAACCAAATTGATAAGCCTTTTTTTTTCCTCGTTTGTTACATACGCGTTCGGTTTACGTATATGAGTAATCGTTGCAAACATGTGTGAATATACACGTGCTTTTATCCATTGCTCCTTCAATCTTTGATTTCATGATCCATTTTCGTATTTGTCAAACAAGTTTTTTTTTTTTTTTTTCTCAACTACTTTGCTTACTTCAAAGTACTACTTATAAGTGGATGGTCCTTTTAACGTGGGTCTACGCTATAATTATGAAAATGATGGAGTTTTATGTATAAACAATACTATTACCTTCATTATTTTTCTAATTAAACCTTAGACTTTTTACACTTTTATAATCCACATCTATTATAGAGTTAATAGTTTTTTTTTTAATGCGAATGAATGATAAATTTCATACTTAATTACTTTTTATGCTCAGGTTAAAACATTATTCATCATATAATTTATTTTCTACTTTCATTATACAAAAAAATGTTAAGTATAATTGTTGTAACTATACCATGTATTGGTCGGTATAATGTGTGGTGTAACATTTTACCATTTGTATATTTATTATATATGATGCGATTGAAATATTATTAAGGAAAATTTTCTTGTTTTCGAATATAGTATAGAAAATGTTGAATAAATAAAAACCATCATCAATCCGTTTGATCTTATTTGCCTTAAAGAGGTCTAGAAAATAATTTTCACGAGACTTTACGCAACAGTTTTTTTGTTTCAGAACCAAAAAGAAATTTAGAACAATTTAAAAAGATTTTTCTCGACGCTTTATATTACTTTGACAAAAAATGTAATGGCGTCACGCAGTTTCCTTTGTTCATAAAAAATTAACTTTATTTTTTCCCAATCAGTATCATAGCTATTAGTAAAATTTCTAGCCGCAACGTAATCATCGAATTCCTCAAAGGTACAAAAATCAAGTTTTTAAACAAATTTTACAGTTTTTCAGATTTAACAAACACAACGATTTACTTTCAGCACAGAGCCCCCTGCCCCTCCCACAAAGAGCTTCGTTTCACGCTTTCGCACAATTAACCGCAACTTTTCCCTGATTTGTTCAAAATATCTGCTTGCGAGTGGTCGCACCCTCGTGTATAAAAATCACTTGCTCACGCTTCCATTAATCAACGCTCTCCCTTATCTCCCTAAAATTCCCTGAAAGCCCACGCTTGATAAATTTCCGCTACATTTCGCACAACCAATGCCATGCGTTTGATGCACACCACTAAGCGCGCACTCTATAACAGACCCGCTTTTTGTGCATACCCTTACCAGTTGCTTTTGTTATTTCCAACAACATTTGTGGATCTCTTACGTAAATATTCTTTTTGTTCACCACGACAGACATCGACGAATGCGCGGAAGGCAGTCACAACTGCGGTGAACAACAGTGTTACAATCTGCCGGGCAGCTTTCAGTGCGCCAAGGCGCCGCTTCCGGTGACCAGGCGGAGATCGAGTACGACCAAGCAAGAACCATCGAGTCCTCCCGCTGTGCCGGTAAAGTGCAACGTGGGCTATAGGTAAACGTCTTTTTAGTTAATTCATACAACCGTCGTATTACAATGACGACTTTGGGGTAATTTCGACATTTGAATAACCATTGAAACACAACCGATTTTGTACTGTTCAGTACAAATTTAGAATAAAAGTCCCTGGCGATCCACTGCAAAAACTAACACAAAGGCTCCTTGTTAAATCCCCCTCAGATACGAAAAATCGCGAAACGGTTGCGTGGACACGGACGAGTGCACGGAGTCAACGGACACGTGCAGCAGCAGCAGCGAGGAGTGCGTCAACACCCCGGGGTCGTACAGCTGCGCGTGCAGGCCGGGCTTCCGCCGGGACGAATCGACGGGCGGGTGCGTCGACGTGAATGAGTGCCTACTGCACAACGATTGCCTGATCGGCCAGCGCTGCGACAACACGATCGGCAGCTACGCGTGCGTCAGGTTTCTACCCTGCGGCACCGGTTACACCCTCAACGCCGCGACCGAAATCTGCGAGGACGACAACGAGTGCGTCCTCAACACCCACGACTGCGGCTCGGGTTACCACTGCAGGAACACCCTGGGCAGTTACAGGTGCGACAGGAACAGGCCGGGTGGCGCGACCCCGAGGAGGACCCAAGTACCGATCACCACCACCACCCACCGGTAACACTTACTCACACATCTCTTGTTCTTGTTGCTGATAGCCTTTGCAAGTGTGTATACATATATATATATATACCATCGAGTGTGTCGTTCGTAGGGCTATCAATGCGACGTCCGCCACACCGAAGCCGAGCGTCACGACTACGAGTAAGCCCAGCACGAGTACGGTCGGGATGAAGTTTGTGCCCAAGACGTCGACTCAAGCCACAACAACGAGCAAAAAACCCGATCTGGCGCCGACGAGTACTACCGAGGTGGTGCCGACGGTCGGCACTTTGGTCACTTCGGACTCTTGGAAGTCCAAGGTTACCGTCACGAGGTGATAATATATATTCCAAGGTTTTTTTTTTTTCCCCGTTGATTGTCGTGTTTTCGCCAATCGTAGTCCATACGATGGTTTTGTTGTACGTGCAGACCGAGAACCAATTGTCCGCGAGGCTTCGAGGCCGGCGCCCTTGGACAGTGCATCGACGTAGACGAGTGCCGTCGTAATGTGAAGATGTGCGGCAACCAGCGCTGCATCAATACTCTCGGCTCCTTCAGGTTCGCTTGGCTCCAACTCGATGATTACAACCAAACACGCATAGTCCAGGTATGAACAAATACATTTTTGTTTTTTTGTTTTCAAGGTGCGAGTCGAAAACGTTGTGCGGCATCGGTTACGCGCCCGATCGGGTGACCGGCCACTGCGTCGACGTCAACGAGTGCGCCGAGGGCGTGCACAAGTGTGGGCCCGAACAAACGTGCGAAAACCGGCCAGGTGAATACGTCTGCTACTGCCCACCAGGTTTGTTACTCGAAACTAAATGAAAAAACAAAAAACAACCTCCATCTCGTAAATATGTTCCACAATGGGTGGGAAATTAAAATGCCCTCAGGCCACGAAGTGAGCGGCAGCTACAACTGCGTGGACGTAAACGAGTGCAAGCGGCTGCCTGGTCTATGCGGCAACAGCGGCCACTGCGTAAACACCCCGGGCTCGTACACCTGCACCTGCAAGCCGGGCTTCAAAAACGAGCCCGGGCGTCCCGGTTGCGCCGACGTTGACGAGTGTCACTCGACTCCCGGTGTCTGCCAGCAAGAGTGCTACAACACCTTCGGCGGCTACCGGTGCGAGTGTCGCTTTGGCTACAACCTCAGGCCCGACAACCGGACCTGCGAGGACGTCGACGAGTGCACCGAGTTCAAGGACCACAATCTTTGCATCGGCATATGCGACAACACCCCCGGGAGCTATGCGTGCAAGTGCCCCGAGGGATACAGGCTCGGGGACGACGGACGCACGTGCATGGGTAAGTGCTCTTTTTTTTTTTTTTCTTCTTCTTCCTTCTATAAAAATACAGCGCGTAGTTTGAGCTGTAACGTGATACGCTCGCAACATTTTTCACGGGGCTCCCAGATCTGATAATTTTTTAAAGGAGCATAAAATACCCAGTTTCACACGAAACTCGTGTCTAAATGTCCATCTTACGAATAATCCGATGGTTTCGCTCCTCGTATAGATATCGACGAGTGTTCGACCGGTAACGTGTGCCGGCACCCCGACGACATCTGCATGAACCTCAAAGGTGGCTTCAGATGCAACAGAATCGACTGTCCGCCCGGCTACGTCCGCGACCACCAAAGACTCAAGTACGCCCTTTTTTTCCATTTTTTGCCATTTTGGGTATATTTCAAAGACTTTCATGCCTTTGCAGCCGGTGCATGCGCGAAAATCTCCACTGCCCATTGACCGACCACGCGTGCATCCAGCGCCCGGTGCACTACACCTACAACTACATCGGCATTGTGTCCATGTACCCGATCCCCGTGACAACGGGCCAAGTCGAGCTGTTCACGATGCGGGGCTCGTACAGCGTGCCCAACTCCTCGATTCGTTTCGGCATGGCCCTGATAAACGCCCGAGCCCCACCGAACGTCCTGCTGGCCACCGAGGCGTGCTTCGCCCTGCGCCAGCCGTTCCACTCCCAGGCCGTCCTCGTGATCACCAAGAGCCTGCAGGGACCCCAGGACATCGAGCTCGAGCTGTCCATGGAGATCTACGGGCCCAACAACGCCCTCGCCGGTAGCGCCGTCGCCAAGATCTACATCATCGTCACGCAGTACGAGTACTGAGACTGCGTTTCGCCCGGGGATAACAGTGTCATTGATTTCAGGCGATTTGTACGATTGCATGTGGAAATCTATACGAGCTTCGCGTTGTAGGAGGAAAAAAAAATTAAAAATTAAAAATAATAATGTGTTTTGTACAAAAAGCACAAGTTGTACTTTTTTTTCGAGTTCTGCGAGCTTCGTGCGTCACGTATTTTTTCCTAAAGTAACGAATGTAACGGTTGGACGTTTTTGAATTACCTTTTTGGGACTAAAACCACGCAAAATCTGTGTGTACCGTTTGTCAAGGATTTTATTTTATTTATTTATTGATCCAACTCGTCAAGTATAACGTAATTTTCTTCGAAATAGTATTTTATCGAATAAGCTCTTGAAATATAATATATGTATTTAAACAATTTCTTTTAAGAATAAATAATTTCATCTTGTATCCATTGATAACATGTGAGTGTATGTAAAATTAAATTAAAACGAAATACAGTATTTAAAAAAAAAAAATATTTTTCTTACATATAATTACTGATATTCAAATAATTTTGTCACTTTAGTTGATAGAAAAAAAGATAGCCCGAATGGAAATAATATCATTAAAATAATTACAAATCTCGTACATTACTTATTCCACACACCCGTCGGTCCTGTACAAACATGTGCGTATGTGTAATCACTTGTGATATCTTAATAATAAAATTTGCATTGTACTTATCTAATTCAGAGATTTTTATTTTTCCAATGAACAAAAAAAATTTAGCGCCGGAAAAAAAGTTTCCTCACTCAAATGAATTACACATTTTTTGCAGCTGTCATTGGCGTCAGTTAATTTTCCTCGCAGATCTTTTTTTTCGTGCAGTCCGGTGTGAGATGAAAAACTTCATGTTTTACTTCTATGTGCAAAAGAGTTATCTTTCGCGATTTTCTGTATTCTCCATATTGAATTAAAATTCTTATCGGAAATCCGAGCTATAGCTAAATTGAAATATCAACACCTCATCATGCACTTCTCGTCCATAAGATTTGTATATGTTACTCTTTAATATAGGTAATGCTGAATTTTTTATTTTCAGGTCGAAGATTCTTCGTTTTCACCAAATTGAATTTCAACCTTGGATTTTTATTTATTTTTAAATAATATTAATTTTCGACTATACGTATTGCAAAAACCAATAGAAAATCACTCAAGCTTGTACCAATGAAAGACGTGACTCGGTAAAAAAATAACACGCATACACTTGATTTTCCGACTTGTTTATAATTTCTAGTTTGCTGAATAAACGCCAAGTAAGTATTCGGAAGAATTTATAATGAAGACAGTATGTGCGAGGCAGCGGTACGACTACACTCGCTTCGATAAGCTTGTGACTTTTTTAATGCTTTCGAAAAGAATACGCTTTTAAGAGAACACTTGATTGCAATTTTTTTTAACAAGTGAACATTTTGGTAGATATTTTTATCTTAGTATGAAAAAAAAATAGTGACAGTGACTTCGTATGAGTAAAATTGTGTTTGATGAACATAAAAAGGGTGAATTTTCAAAATCAAATAAGATATCTTTAACAGCACAACTATGAAAGCTAAGGTATACAGTGACTCAAAACTCACCGATAAGGTTACTACAATTAATTTCTTACAATAATAATTTAAATTGTTTATGGTGCCCGAATCAAAAAGATATTCTCCATTTGCTTGACGTTGCTGTGTGCACAAGGTTTAGCATATGCAGATGACGTTACTGAAAACATGCGAGAAAAATTAGGTAACAGGGTTTTGAAATCAAGTTCGTCCGATTTGGAAAGGAAACAAATTGTAAGTATTTACTGATTATTAATTGGATTTTTTTTTACAATTTCAGCGATTGCTGCTTATTTTGTGGTTGAAAATAATTTTACAATTTTATAAAACCATCTTTGTGTGAAGAAATAATTTTTTAAGCTATTACAACTATTAAATTTTATTTGGCTGATTTACGAGAATTTTCAAACGATAAGAGACTAAAACGTGATAGTAATAAAAAAATAAAAAAAGTTACTATCTATACTTTTTAACTCAAGTTTTTATTTTCAATTTGTCAATCGATGTAATTATTTTTTTGTAAAAATGACTTGTATGAATTATTCCTTTCAAATGAATCAAATTCTATTGGATACATCTTTTACAAATCCGCGAATTAAATTAAACGCTAATGCCTACTATGTCAGCGAATACCAACGTGCTATACTTGTATTAAAATTAACTTTGGATACACGTACAATAAGCTTTTAAATAACCACTATTTAACCAGATATTTTGCTGATTTCTAAACTTCTACACAAATTTGTAAGGAAAAAAAAGCTAAGATAAGTTTTTTTCATGAAAATGATTTTTAAAAAACACATCATTAGCTCGAATTATCGAAATATGTTTGTACGCAAAGGGAAAAAAATAAATATGCGCATCGTGTGTTTTTACGTGCTTATCTACTAAAAAACATGTCCCCGAAGAGTAAGCGGTCGAGATTTTAGAAAAGCAGTACAATAAAAAAAATATACTCGTGTGCACCCTTGAACAAAAACTTGTTGTTTTTTTTTAACCACTGCAAAAAAATTAAAATCTTAACACTAGACTTGTGGATACGTTTTCACCAATCAATTTTTTGTCATTCAATTAAAGATTAAAAAATAAAATTATTTGTATCAGGAATCAAGAGTCGAGCTAAATAACAATTTGCTAGAAACTCATACAGTCACTACTGAGGACGGATATATATTAACCCTAAATCGCATGGCAGGACCTCCTGGATCTGTCCCTGTTTTATTGCAACACGGGCTTTTAGGATGTGCTGAGGAGTGGTTGATCGCTGGAGCTGGAAAATCTCTCCGTATGAACGATTATAAATTTTGATACAACTTACTATTTCACCAATATTGTTTGACATGTACAGTATCCAAGAATATGCATCAAAAATTTACAGCATAAAAACATTGGACATCATGGATAATCATTTTTTCACAACCGATGCTTCGCTTGGAATAAACTTGACTTTTATTTCATAAGTACTCCTTCATATTTAAAAAGTATCAATGGATTTTTTTACTTGATTACGGGTGTCTTTTACAAACACATCAAAGTTTTAATATTTTAGTGAGTATTTTGAATTCAATGTATGAACAAAAAAAAGTCGACTATTTGGTCTCTTAGGTGGATTATGGACATCATTTTTTTTTGTACAGAAAAAAATTGCAAAAATAAAAATAAAAATTTAACTTACGAATGACGCAACAGAGATTATAAAATGTTTGTGCGCCATATTATACGCTCTCATCTTCCGACCTTTTTAATTTTATTATTAGTTTATTTTATTATTATTTTTGTTTTAATTTTAACTGCTTACCTGCAATTGAAAAAGTACTTTAGTTTGTCCAAAGATTGAAAAAACACGAATAATACAGTTAAATTATTTTTTGCTATTATTACGCTAGTGCAAAAAATTTTCTTTGAAAAATTATTGCGACAGTAAAAAAAGCTAACGGCATAAAATAAAATTAAAAAAAAAAAAAACCGTGTTAATAAATTAAGTTTTCGCTTATAGGCCTCTTATATATTTCATTATCAATACGTTATAAAAAGTTATTCATTAAAGTTATCAACATATCTATTACAATTTCAGCTCATATTCTCAACTATCAAGGCTACGACGTTTGGCTGGGAAATATCAGAGGCAGCACATTGTCAAGAAAACACCAAACACTATCTACATCTGATCCACAATTTTGGAATTTCACGTAAAAATAATAAAATCGTATCTACTTGAATGTGTACAGTTATTGAAAGCTAATAAAAATATGTACCACACAGGTGGGTCGAACTTGGACTTTACGATCTTCCAGCAATGATAACGTATATAACGCAACTGAAAAATGATAGCTTATTTTATGTGGGCCATTCTATGGGCGCCACTACTTTTTCTGTAATGTCGATCGAGAAACCGGAAATAGCGAAAAATGTCAAGGCCATGCTGAGTCTTGCCCCCGCAACGTACGTTTATCATATGAAATCTCCCCCCATGAAATTGATGTCTTATTTTTGGAATGCCTTTCTGGTTGGTCAAACGAGTGTGCAATAATTTTATGAAAAATAACCAAAGTGTTACGTGGAACAAATAAATCTTTAAATTAATTTTTCAGAAAGTTTCGCATACGCTTGGTTTCCACGAATTTTTCCCGAGGAATGTTTTCTTTGATAGCTTTTCCTATTACATATGTGAATCTAGGCTGCTAAGGGGCATTTTTTGCAGCAACTCTTTGTTTTTGATTAGTGGTTTTAATTCCAAACAGTTGGACTTTGTGAGTATAAAAATATAATTTCAGCACAAGCAGATATTTACTTTTCACGAGTCTTACGTCTCTTTTGTGTGCATTAGGATTTACTTCCGAAAATTTGGTCATTATTTCCAGCCGGTACATCAATAAAGCTATACACTCATTTCCTACAGCAAGTAACGGTAAATGAACTTAGAAAATTTGACTACGGTGCAGAAAATAATCTGCTAATGTACAACAGTTCTGTACCACCAAACTATGATATTTCTCAAATCCGAGTACCCGTTGCTGTATTTTGGTCGGAAAACGACTGGACGGTTGTCAAAGAGGTAATTGCTACTTATTTTGCCTTACACTCATTAAGAAATAATACTGTTAACGTCTGAACAACTCAGGATTTTTTTTTAATTTACAGGATGTATATCATTTTTATGAACAATTGAGTTTCAAACTAGGAATATACAAGGTTGAAGACAGTTTATTCAATCATTTTGACTTTCTGTGGGGGATGAATGCACCAGAGACTTTGTATGCTAACATGCTCAATGTGATGAATGACTACGAAAAAAAAAAAATTGATTTTGTACACTTAGTTAAATTTTAATAATCACAAATGTGAAATTTCAATGTACATGTATGTAAGTAAATAATCAATAGTTTAGAAAATTATTTTGTGATATAAAAAAGAAAAATACACATAAAGTGAATTTTGCCATTATAAGTTAAAAAATAGATCAATTCATCATTCATTCGAGTTTATTAAACTTGTATCAAGAAGCTGAGAAGTCTATGAAAATGTACAATTATATGTTTGTAGAACCAAAGAAAAATCTAATTTCTTAATATAGGATTTAATTTCTTCAACATCGCTATTTTTATTGAAATTTCAAGCTACATAAAATGAAGTAATTGTATGATTAAATTATACTTTCCAATGATTTCCTTGCGTGGTATTTATTTTTCGTCTTCATGGATACCGTCCATGTGACGTCTCAATGATTCTCTGCGCTCTCTAAGGTCGAAGCTCTCGTATGGAGTGTGGTATCCGTATTGGTAATCCTGTCTTTCTCGCATTCTGCTATAGACCATTTGTTCCAAAATTCTAATTTTTCTTAGCTGATCGGCTTCCCAGACGGCAAAAACCGTTTTTTCATAATCTTTTTGTGGAGTACCGAATATGTAACGAGCAAGGAATCTCGTAATAGGATTCTGAAAGAAATAAGTTTCTCTATTACCTTAAAACGTTATTTTTCAAGAAAAGCCAGTAATAACAGTTGATAAAAAAAGGATATTGAACTAACTTACCCTATAATATTCCCAGAATTCGGGCTCGTAACCTTCTGGGATTGGTGTAAGAGTTGCCGGTCCAACAAACACATTAGCACAAAATGTTATAATACCAAGTGGGATGGCAGCAAGCATGGTATAAAAATGAAAATAGTCTTTTGTTTTGTGCCATTGCCATCTGCTAGCTTGAACGGTAAACGTATGGGACATGCCACGAGTTGGTATCTGTTGAATGGCTGTTGAAAACAAAACATCATACATCATGTGTAGATAAATGTTATGAAAATTGTCTAAAAATATGTTGAGTTTTGAAAAGCGTGACTTAGGATACCGCTTTAATGTGTATACTTATAATTTTGTGCACTATTGTTCTGTCGACAAATGGCAATCCATTCTGCCGGCACTTTGAATACTTTACGTTGCCAAATATAATAAAAACAGATAATAATCAAAGGATTCACAAGTGAACAGTACCAATGGAATAACGTTATGGCTCAAAAAACATGAAACAATGATTTCAAATGTAAACAAAGGTGTATATCCCCCAATAGAGAGCTGTCAACAACTCTGTATAGAACGTAAACGGTGATAAAGGAAAGATTAAGCAAAGCGTAAATTAAGAAGAGCCTTTTTTTTAGAACTATTCTGACAAACTAAACGTCAAACCCTCGCAGATTGAAAGAGATTTTTCTGTAAACGAGCCAAATGACTGCACTGTGGTTACATAACACAAACAACACGGTGTAAAAACGGTATCAAAAGTGTCACGGGTAAACAATTGAACGATACACTGTATGAATGTAAAAAATATTACCGACTTACCGGTTTTAAGCGAATATTTGGGTACGAGGAGCCGAGTGTTTTGAATGTTTTGAGCCGAGCATCGCAACAGCGAGCTAAAAGCCGCCATGATTGCTGAGTGACTGACGGACAGACGACAAAGCCGTATTTGTACCATTTGTGTGCAGGAGCCCAAATTTATCGACCGAGTGACGCGCGAACTGAGCGAAAAAAGAGAACGCAATTTTTTAATTTGAATTTTGAAACTACGAATCGAAGAAAAATATGGGTGGTGCAACGCTGTCGATTTGTATGTGTACTTTTAGCTACGAGAATGAACATTTTCGAAAAAAGTTTTCAACAATGAAGTAAACTATTCCGGCTTAAAAGTAAATCTAAATAATAATAGACGATCAACTGTGTTCGGGACTATTATTTACTCGTTGAAATTAATAACGTTGGACGCGAATAATGAGAAGTAAAATAATTTCCCGAAATGACAATGTCAAGTTGTTTGTTTATCCTGTTCTGGATGTATCAATATAACATGTAACATACAACAAACATTATAGAGATGATAACGAGTATATGATATTAACCCGATTTTTGGTATTTGCAAAACTAAAGTAAAGTATATAATGAAGTAGTTACGCCTATCTGCAGTAAACAATGAAATTTTCCTCCCTCTCGAATAAATTATACTATAGGTAAAATTTGGCCCTAGACAAAATTAAAAGTCCATGCAAAAACCTCCAACTTGCGCGTATATCGCTTGACTCTTTGTACATTTTTTTTTTTTTGTTTTTTTTTACCACCAATATTGAATAACGCCGACAACTCGAAGCTGCGGATGATCGAGTCGTCGACAAATGAAAAAAATACCGCTCATCATCCTACACCGATATTATACTCCTGATGCAAAAAGCGCACATATATCCCGTGCGCGCGCCTCTTTTGCAATCGCATCTCGCATATCATCGTCACATCAGGGCGGGGTGGGGGAGGTAAATTAAAGAGGTGGATTGCACGCATGTACACGTGCACGTGCAAAACGTGCCCCCGACCTTAGGGACCGGTGCCAAGAGCCGAGAGATACAGTGGCACGAGGATCGGGACGATCGGCAGTGCGCGTTTGTTATGCACCTCCGACGCGAATCGGTACTCCGTACCTCCGGTGCACGTACCTTCCCACTAGTTGGCTCATGCCGTTTGGATACTTCTTACACTAGCTGTGTATTACACATCGAGGGTGATCGGCTCCGTACAGCTCATCCCGGAAGGAGAGAGCTTTTTTGCAACTTGCGGTTGGCGCTGCTATGGATGTCCACACGTGAGTCAATTGTAGCTTTCTTTGCGTGTATGCGTCAGTATCGATTGTGCATAGCTTTTTTCCCTGCGAGTCTTTTGGGAAGCTTCGAGGGGAGCCAGATTCAATGGTAGTACACGCATCGCCCTCCAAGAGCGTATCAACGGGCGTTTACCCTCTACTCGTTCTTCAAGTAGATTAGCAGTGGTTTTTCGTGGGTTGTGCTCTGTCATCGTATTGGGATACTCTTTATTTATTTTTTTTTTTTTTTTTGTTCCGCTGCACGCGCGGATGAGTGGAAATCGGTATCGACCAAACAGGTCACTCTCGCTTCGTCTTGAATCTACGTTCCGTGCATGGTTAGGAAATCTTTTTTTTTCTTTTCTTTTTTTTCTTTACCTAATGTAAAAATTGTATGGAAAAAATTTGCCAATGCCTGTGACAATAATACTCTAAATTATCTCATTATATTTAATTGCTAATGTATGATGACAAGAAATAGAAAACGTTGTTTAATATTTTTTAAAAAATTAAGAATTTAAATTAATTTAACCGATTTTTTAGTGATGAAAAAAATTGTGATTTTTAAAATTTATTACATCAGGGAAGGTAATGATTCTCTTACTTTTCAATTGCTAAATAAACACACGAGTTTCTTTTTACATTTCAACGAAATTCATTTAAATCAAAGTGTTTTGCTTACAATAATTAATTACACATTATTTCAAACAAAGCGTTTGATCCCTTAAATATTCAATATCTAACATTCGGTACTTGAAACTTATCTTTAAAATTTTTAAAACGTTTTTCTTTATTTTTAAATTATGTCTACGACGATTCACCAGTTTTAAGAGTCTCGTGGTGCCCCTATGGTATTACTCAATGCCGAGTTACTCTGTTCAATAGTTAACGATACTTTACTGTTACATTTTTTAATTTCGTTGCTTTATTCAGAGAAATTGAATTTAACAATTTATTATAAATAATTTTGTCAAATACATAAATACTGTTTTTTAATTACTTTACTTATATTTGTTGACGAATGACTTGTTGAAAAAATTATGAAACATATTTTTAATGGGTACTTCAACTCTTTTTTAAAATTAAAGTTATATCAAAGACAAAATTTAAAATCATGCAAAATGAAAGAAAACATTTTTTTTATATTGCTAAATTTACTGTAATACTTAGTAGACATTGGTAATTATGATACACATTTCTAACAATTTTCACATGTGTCTAGTCAACGTTTTTTTTTTTGTTTTTTTTTTTTCTTTTTTAAATAATCCAACTAAATGGATGTATGGTGATCCATTTATAAACATAGATCTTGATTGTGTTAATAACGTCACCACCATACTGCGTTTATTGATCGTCTTCGCGGGTTAAGCGATTAATTGAACTTATTTAACTGCCCGAGTATACGACAATTACATATTTACCCTCATCCTCGTGATAGCGCACACAATATCTCAAGACGTGTGTTCTGATCTCCGTTGGCCGTGAAGGTCATATTTTTTAAATTGCATTCAACTAGTTTGAATCAAACAGCCTCGTTTTTCTTAATTTTGACTATTTATTTTCATCACGAGCAACTAGCTCTCAATTTGAAATGTACAAAATTCGAGGTTTCAAGAAATAACTGAAAAAATAAAATTTTACAATATTATACTTGTGAATTGTATTACTCTGTGTAAAAAATATTTATCATGTTTTAAAATTCATTTCTTCACACGCCAAATTATAAAAATTACCATTTCTACCATGTAGATATTAGTGCAAAAGTATACGTGTATTTGAGTTTTACTTGAGTGCCAAGAATGTAAGCATGTCAAATAAATTAAAGTGTTGCGATATAAATAACTGTTTGTGACATCATATATTAAT
>NW_019379763.1:379004-392909 GCF_000648655.2 Copidosoma floridanum | reverse complement strand
GAAAATTTTTCATCACGGCATTGTTGATCACGTGTAGTTACAAAAATATAACCCTAAGATGAATAGAAATTTTACATAAATAAAGATATAAATGTCACCTTAAAAATATCTCTCATTCACAATTGATATCAAGCTTACAATATGAACATGTGATTCGCGAGTTAATTCTAAGGAACTTTTAAATCATTACTAAGGAATTAATACAAATTACATGCTCACACTACAGTTTACTTTTTTTTCATACAAAAGCATATTGATTTAATTTAATGATAGATCAACTTGATTTGACGGTGGATATCTAAATGACAGTGTACAAGCTGTTACATGTTAAATTTCATAATCTTAGTACGGTTATTATTGAATGGTTTTTATTGAAATTTTTTGAAGCACCAATTATTATTTCTAATTCAGTACTTTGAGAAACTTTGTTTAGTTGACAACAAATTTAATGTCGATCAATTTTGTCAGTCTCATGTATGTATAAGAATACTCATTAATCATTTGTATAGGACTTAATGAAAGACACTTGTAACTTGTGTACCTGTATGTAATTTTACGCTACACTTTACACTGCCACTGTAGCTGATATAACTGTGTATACTATTCGAGAAGTAAGATAAAGGTAGGTTATGTGGGTTGCCTAATGAGTACCTCACGCACGCCTGCTGACGCGCCTACTTGTGCCCTCAGTAGGCTGCCTAAGTAGGGCCTCATGAACTAGAGAGGCAACCGACTTTCATTTCTGTTCGGGTATATATGTTGTGGAGAGCGCGCGGTGGCTTGGTCGGCTAGGTCGTGGATTGGACGCTGGAGACTGTGGTTCGATTTTAAGCCAGTGCGAGTTTTTCGGGCAAGTACCTCTGTGATTTTTCACATGTGCTTTTTACCACGCAAAGCTTCTGGAGGAGGGTTTTAGGCGACGTTCTCGCAGCGAAAATTGAATAATTTCCCCCTACCCCCCTCCCAGTAATGGGAGGCCTGCCATCCCTTTCCTTGTCCCTTTCCCAAGTGCTAAGTGCCCATAGTAGTGCCCTTATTAAAGGAGCCGGACGTAGAGCACTATAATATGAAAAAAAGTATTGTGAGTGTATACATATACTAGTAGGGCTCCGCCCCCCTGCACGCTCCGCGCGCCAACCCCCCCTTTTATAGTGTTATAAATGTAAATTATTCAAAATAAGGTTTGTATTAATATTTTTTATATAAAGCCTTAAAAAATGATAAAAATAATTGTTAGTATAAAAAAAGTATGTTAAAGTACATTTGANAATATTTCTAAAATTTTCAAAAATTAACAATATAAAAGTTAGCGTAAAAGTGGACGAAAATTGTTTATTCAGAACTTCTTCTTATTTCCTGTATAGCGACGAAGATTTTCACATAAGAGCTCGTTATCTGGTAATTAATAATGTTGTAAATAAATGGCAAAATTATTATGAATTTATAGTACGAAACAACGATTTTAAAAATGTAAAAGGTAGTGATAAATACATGAACATAATGTCAAAAAATGGGACTTATGGTACAAGTTTTAAAATTTAAAGCTTCTCAGATTTATTACATGTTCACGTTATAGCTAATTTCTCGAACAACGATATTCAAACATATGGAAATCCAAATAGTAATTTTAAACTAAAAATTAATCTTCAAGGAAAAATATAATAATAAATATTGTAATTGGTCAATTAAACATTGTATGTCCAAAAGATCATGAAAAATTTTTTTTAAAACTTGTGTTAAATAAAGTAACTGGTTCGACATTGTTCAAAGACATTAGAACATATAAAGGAATAACTTATGAAACTTTTAAAGATACCGCAATTGCAATGGAATTGATAGACAATGATGAAAAAATTGATGATGTTTTTAACTAAGCAATCGCTGTTATGTTTCCATATCAATTAAGACAATTTTTTGCTTGGTTTTTAATTTCAGGAAACGTTCAAGGTGATAAAATATGGAATAAATACAAAGAATTTTTTACGAAGAGTTTGCCTAACAATAAGGATAATTAAGCTTTTTTACATATTAACCAAATTTCAGAATTAGAAGATAAATCATGTGGATGCTTTAATTTACCTACACCAAAGAAATGGAGAGTAAAAAAGAAATTATAGATAATAAAATACGTTTCAGAAAATAAATGTTTAACTCGATGTGTAAAAGTTTGAATAATGATCAAAAAAATATATTTCACATCATTTACGAACAAAAAAATAAAATTTTCTTTATAGATGGTCCTGGAGGGTCAGGAAAAACTTATTTAAATAAAACGTTAATTTATTTTTTTATTTCTCAATGGCATGGACTGGCATAGCACTAATTTTGCTTCCAAAGGGGATGACCAGTCATAGAACTTTTAGACTTCCTTTAGTAGTAAATAATATAGAGAGTGCATTTTTAGAATTTAAGTCAGATAAAAAATTATTAAGAGAAGTTGATTTAATTAGTTGGGATGAGGCTTTAATGATTCCAAAAAGAGCATTGTAAATAGTAGACAAAACATTAAGACATTTATGCAATACTGAAAAATATTTTGGAAACAAATCAATTATTTTAGGAGGTGATTTTCGTCGGATTCTCCTAGTGATGAAAAACGGTAGAAGAAAAATTATACTTGAGCAAACTATTAAATCTTCATTTTTATGGAACTTATTCCAAATTTTAAAACAAGAAATCAATATTCGTTCTTACGATAAAGGATTTTCAAAATTATTATTAAAAATTGGGAAAGGGATAATGAAAACTTTTAACATTCCTAAAAATTGGATCTCAAATGATGAATGTTCTCAAATATTTTCTAATACCTACAATTGTTAGATAAATAGTGTTACACTTACATAGCATAACGAGAACACCTCTTATTTGAATAATACATTTGTTAAAAAATTAACTGGAGAAATCTAAACTTACTATAGTATAGATAACGCAACTTGTGAAGGGGTTGATAAATCAGACGAAAATATTTATTTCCGGTGGAAATGTTGAACAATATTCGTGAAGGATTACCACCTCATGAACTAAATCTAAAAATTGGTACAATAGTGATGTTACGGAAAAATTTTGGTATATCAGATGGACTCTGTAATGGAACACGTTTACGAATTACAAAATTATTACAGTATAATATTGAAGGAGAAATAATAACTGGAGAAAAAGTTAGAAATAGAGTCTTAATTCCAAGAATAACTTTAGACACAGGAAACTCCTTAACATTACCATTTATTTTGTATCGTAAACAATTTTAAATCGTTGTTGCGTTTGCTATGACAATAAACAAATTCCAAGGTCAAAGTTTTGGTAATGTAGGTTTGAATTAAAAAAAAACCCTAATTTTTTCATGGTCAATTATATGTGGCTTCATTAAGATGCAAAGATAAAAATAATTTATTTATTTAAATAGAAAGGCAAAAAAATACAAAATAGAAAATATTGTTTGGAAAGAAATTTTTACATAATTTATTGACTTTACTTCACAGTTTTTATAGATAATTTTGCAATATCTATGGTTATAAATTGAAATTCACTTATTAATGTTTCATTATTTAACAAGTATACATGACATGATGTATGAAAAATGGTATGAGGGGGCTGTGGGGTTCTGTGGAGGGACAGGCAAAATTGTGTGGGGGGTTGGGGGGAGGGGCTGTGGGGGTCTAAGGAAAAAGTTAGAAAATGTCAAATTAGCGATGAAAACGGTCGAACTTTAGCTCATTTGTGGAGGAGCTGTGAGCGGTCCATGTGGGGGGGGGGGGCTGTGAGGGATATCTGGAATGTACCACACAAACAATTATATAATATAGGGAGACATACAGACAGCATGACAGAACTCCAACAATACCTACAACTTTTCTACATCATTTTAGCAATATCTAATTAATATAAGATATAAGTTGAGTGTCACAACTAAGCCACTTGTAGATCCTGATAAATTAACATTCATGAAAACCATGAATTTACGTTCAATTCATGGATATCTACTATGAATCCATTACGAATATTAAAACAATCTTACGATTCAGAGAGATCCAATTTTTTTTTGTGATATCAGTTTATCAGCTTGTTATGATGAGGAGGAATAGTACATAAAATCACCATAGGGTCCGTATTGTATACTTGCCGTTACCTAATCCAATGGTAATAATACAATTTTTTTGTAACTACCTCTAGCCGTCAGATTGTAGTCCATACGGATTAAAGTGACTTGTGGCGATAGCTTATCTCTTAGTCACAACTTGTACGGCAAAAAGTGTTATTTTTTATATTGTACACATTTAAAAACTAAATCAACGATTTGACTTATGCCTTAGCAACGTAATCGAAGAGTTTGCTGTCTTAAAAATTAGTCTCTTTGTTCGTACACCTAGGCATCCGGTCCTAATTCCATAAATACCAATGAAATTTATAGATGTTTTCATTAATATTACCATCGAAAACAATTTATAAGTTGGATGTATAAAATTTAATATTCTTAGTAAACTAACATTTACAACAACAATGCAACCCCGTTTAATCAGTGGAAATCTTCAATGAATCATTAATAATTGAAATTTGACGGGATCCAAAATTCATGATGCACAATGTAGTAAGAATTCAGCACAAATAGTGAGTACATTTTAACACTCAGATATGAATACATAGACATATTCATTGGTATTTTATACATCTTTTATTTCTTATACAATACAAACAAAATCTGAGGTGCTTAAAGTTCTTTGAAACAAATCTATTAAAAAAAACCTTGTAGTTTTTCTATGTGGAAAAACCAAACGTTATTTCTCATTAACTCTCCAATAGTACTGTCTATTTTGCCGTATTGTCGGTACGATTTATCGCAAAATGCCTGTTCTGGATCAATTGAAAATATATTTGAAGTGAACTATCTGAAAGTTTTTTGTCTTGTATGTCTAGTAAAGTAAGAAAAATGTGTTCGAATCTAAATGATAATAGCTGTCATATTGAGAAGATTTTATTAATTTGTTTAAAAAAAAGAGGTTAAGTTTGCGATGAACTACGATGACTAAAAGTTACATTTTGTTTATTAACAATGGATTTTCTCTTTATTTGATGATTTTCTAAAGATGTCTCTTCCTTTGCGCGAAGCTGATTTCGTCAGTTACATTTTAGTGCATTGGCTAGGAATTGTTATTACATTAGAAATTTGCGTTAAAGGAAACCTTAAAAAAAGCAAATGGCTCTACAGAATATTCCAACGAAAGGACCGCTAGAGTCCCAGCCACAGCGACAGCAGTGGCAGTAGCAGTAGCGACATCTGCATCCAGATGAACTGATCTGTTGTGGCCACGACAAACGACTCAGACATCACCGATGATTCTAACCTCATGGACAGCTGTGATAACTATTACTCGCAGTTGACGATGTTGACTAGTCACCACCATCGCAACCACCAACTCTAACTCCAACGTGACCTCGTGCTACAAGCTGGATGGCTGTCTCCTTGACTTCCTGATCTTGCTAAGCAGCAGTGTGTACGTACACGTCGTTTTCTTGAATTCTGGTCCTGCTGAGGGGCAATGCTGTAGTGCATGCCACTTCTTTATCTTCCTGGTCCTGCTAAGTGACAGTGCATTCGTTCATGTCGTCTCCTTAACTCCCTGGCCCTATTAAGTGGCAGGGCAGTTGTGCACGCCACAATCTTGACTTCCTGGTCCTGCTAACCGGCAATGTGTACGTGTATGCCTTATCCTAAACTTTCTGGTTTTGCTAAGGGACAGTGCGTTCGCACACGCCATATCCTCGTCGTCTATCTTGTCATTTTTATGATTTTTCAGAGCAACTGTGCATTTGTAAATGCTGCGTTTTCCTCTTTCCACGAGCCATATACCTGTGGCTGCATTAAGGTCGAACACACTACGTTATTTCTCTTCATTCCATAAAAATATAATAGTTGGACAAGCTCGCAAGTTACATTCTTACCCAGATATGTAAAGTTATAATGTATTGTATTACATCTCCTACATCTTTAAGTTGAATACCAGTAACAGAATAATTTTTTATTCATGCGATTTTTTGTAAAATTTTGTTGTTACCATTGGCGTTTTAAATAATAATAATAATAATAATAATAATAATAATAATAGAATAAAACTAACTGTACATATTGTTTTCTTAAATGGGAGAATTTATTTTAAACAGGTATCTACGAGACAAGATACAAATGGAAGTGTAAATTGAAATTGATTTGTCCATGAGTGTAGAGCCTGTATTGGATAATTATGGTAGTCTCGTCAGCCGTGTCACTTACAGGTGACCCACCGAGAGTATTGTTGAAAAACGCATGGCAAGAAAGGCCAAGTCAGTTAGTGATTACGTCAAACTGGATATTGAGTTTACGATGAAAGGGGTGCGCACCCTGAGCAGTAAGAGACCCGGAAATCTATTCTGGGACCAATCCAGATCCTGACAGCAGATATGCGCTTCTCGAGCAGTGAAGGTCTGAGAGTACTGATGGGATGGAGCCTCTTGTAAGGGAGGTTGAGATTTCCTTGGTGAAAAGCCGTATTAATTGACCTCATGCGCGCAAAGTCTTCTCTTGGAGGTTTAGCGTAGCAGTTATTGATATTATCGAGAACTTTAAAATTACCTGTGATTTAATTTACTATTTCTTGTTTTCAATTAGGTATAGTTTAAATAAAAATTCGTCATAAGGTGGAGATTGATTAGGACATTAGATAAGTATTTGAATGAACATAAGGTTTGAATGCGTGTTTTTGTAGTATGAATATGTTATAATTGTGGTACATTTAGTAGTAACCAAAGAACATTTATTTTTTATTTTTGTGGCTTTGACGAATCATTGTCAGAATCATTTAAAAGTTGCTCATGAAAGCTCAAGTTGTCGAAGAGTTTCTTTAGAGTTTTTGAGTTGCCACTTAGGACAGAGAGATTAAAAGCAAGATTGATCTTTGGATTGATTATCAGTGATACTTATCAAGAAATCTCTGATTTTAAATAGATTATAATTTAAGGTAAATATTATTGAAAAGAATTGATGGCTGTTGACATCATAACTTGAAATTGGAAACTTCAATTTTATTTAAAGAATTTAAAAGAGTTTCTGAAGACAGTCACTTCAATACTCGCGATTGAAAGGCGTTGCGTCGTTTGCATAAGTTTTAGTGTTACGAAGACTCTTTGAGAGTTATTGGGAGCATATCCCCTGTGAATCCTAGGGGCACGTGGTAACAAACGTAGAGGCTTACTGCAGACGGTTAGCTGTGAAGCAGTTGTCTTTACGTATTTTAAATTTTTAAATCAGAGACTTTTATTTTTTTAAGTCAACTTGTTTTCTTTAAATTAAATGAGCTCACTCATTAAATAATGACTATTTAATTTATCACAATTGTAAGTTTGAATTAAATAAATATAAGTTTGAATTGTTTGGCTCCATGGAGCTACTCATACGCTTGCCTCCTTATTTATCTGTGTTGTATAATACAAATCTTAAATTAATCCAGGGGGGGGGGAAATGTTCTAGATCAATCAAGTATATTATTTAAAGTAAAATATGAAAATGTTTTCTGTTTTTTGTATGTAGTAAAATAAGAAAAATGCATTCGAATGTAAATGTCGAGCGTTGTCATGTTGAAAAGATGTTGATTTGTTTTCAAAAAAAAGTTCAGTTTGCGATGAACTACGATAACTAATTAAGAGTCACATTTTGTTTGTTCAAAATAAATTTTTTCCTTATTTGATAATTTTATAAAAATATTTTTTTTTGCTCGAAGCTAATTTTGTCAGCTACAATGTCTTTTGTACAATCTCATAATACGTATAGTCAGTTTCGCTGTTAGCAGTCAAGATTTATTACAAAAACAATAAATTGTAACACAAACGTAATGTTTAGATATCAAAAAACTTCTGATGCTGCCTATATGTCGACGCCTCCGACAAAAAAATGTACAGGATGTTATGTTATAATGTTAATGTAAATGGTGACTGACGGTCCTGTACATTTCTTCGTCGAAGGCGTCAATGTATCATACACTTAAAAATGCATTTAACGGTTAATTGCGTTAATGATAAGAAAAAATAGACAGAACTACTGAAAAGCTAATGAAAAGTTATGTTGAAATAGGCAACAGTGAGATTAAACATTGACGACCCGATTATTCTAGGTCCGAAGTCGAAAAATTGTTTTAGGCGGTTCCTACAAGGAAAAAAGTAAAATCATCGTATCTCAGCTTCCAGTAACCCTACTAAAAACATTTTTGTCTAATTTGTTATACAGTAGTTGCAATCAAATGCCATGAGTAACAAATAAAAACAAAATTATTGCAAAAAAAATGGTCCTCTGTTACAAATTTTTACCGAATAACTTTTTGTTTGTTTATTTAAAAATATAAATTTTTGAGAGATCAAAGATATTATTGGTACCTACCCATTCCAACAAAGCAAATCTCTATTCTTGCGGTGTCCTCATTGTATGAGGAACCAAAATTTTCAAGTAACACTTTTGTAATAGGTCGAGGAGTATTTAGATTTCGTGATCGGACTTGCCGTCCAATGTTCACCACACTTATATTTATAACATATCTTTTTTTTTAACATAACAATAAAATTTTTATAACCATTTTTTTTTCCTTAAAGACCATGCCTAAATCAGTGCAATAGTTTTTTAAATTATTCTTATAAGGTACGATTTTAAAGTATAATTTTTCGCTTGTGAATAAACTACGCATTGGAAGATTTGTGTGACTGTATTAGTGGATGGCAAGCAATATTTGTGATACATGTGAGGCATTTCACGTCAAATCGCACAGGCTGCCCGCGAGACCACTTTTCATGCATTGATTACAGTATCAAATTAATGAGGAAGATGAATCGGAGTAAGCATTTCCGACGTATTTCAACCTCAGCTTTTCAATGAAATTATCAAAATTACAAAAAAAAGTCAAAATAACCTCAAAAAAATATAAAACATGTTATATCTTCAAAAGGGTGTCTCGAATCTTTTTTTTTATTATCTAAAACGAAAGAGGAGGTTTTTTTACGTTGGTATAGTGATTTTCAGAGTGTCCACTATTATATTATTCGAGAAATCTAACGTCAAAGTCTATGCTCTCGTGCCGCCGCGACGGACGGCCTGGCGGCGGACGTAGCGCCGCATTCGTACCATATCTTACGTTTGAAAACAACGCAATATTCCTAATAAATGTTTTATAATAAAATAAAGTATTGACATGTTTACATAATAATAAACAATTTGTATTTATTTAAACTTTAATTTAAACTTTAATACTGTACACTATGCAATATATTATTGTATCATATAAAAACAATTAAATATTTTTCTTTACCTTTGCAGTTTTCTTGAAAGTAGATTTTTTAATTTTTGGATTGGAAATTTTCGGAAATGTTTGAAATATTGAACTTAAAGATGTATGACGCAGCTTAAATGTGTTTTCATCAAGAGGGATAAATGCGTGATATCGAAGAGTTCCTGGTATCATTTTAGCCTTATCAACCCTTTCTTTCAATTTCAAAGCAGCTTCCTTGTAAGATTCTTTATCACTGAAGAATACCTCGGTTTCTTTGCTTTGGCCTTTTGCCCATTTGTAAAGGTCTTCAGCTGTTAAAATTCTATTTCGAGAAGTGTTTTGTAAGCTAGCTTTTCTCGCGCCCCTTTTTAAATTAGCACCAATACCGTCACACCCACTCTTTCCGTGCGCAGTGGGGAAAAAATGCCATTCAGCTTCAACGTTAAAATCTCTTTTGTGGAAGAGAAGATTTTGAAAAGTGGTCTTATTTTTGAAATGTTGGGAGGCACCATCTGTTATGTAATAAATTTTTTTCACTTCAAAGTTTTTTTTAAGAAAATCTAAAACAATTTTTTGGTACTCATAGACTGCAATCGAGTCATGGCATAGATTGTCAGAAATTATAGCCATACTTTTGTGTAAAAGATCACTATTACTCTTATAATAAATAACAACTGTGAACACAGTTGCCTGATTGTTATTCCAATGAAATGATTGCGTGGAATTTTGAATCACGAAAGCATAATTTTCAGCAAAATCCATACTAACAATAAATTCGCCGACTTCAAGAACTTTCTTTAAATTGTGTACAAAAAGGGATTGTTGTTTAGCCAAAAAGTCGTGGGTTTTAAATTTCATTAATTTTTCGGCAAATATATCGACGAATTCATGTGTATTGACTAACTGCGAAGCAATTGTACATCTATCAGTTTGGAACCAATTATCATACTTCACTTCAAAAATACCATTATTAGAGAAACACTCTAATAGGTGCTCACGTAATTTACTACTGTTGGGACAATCTAAACAGTCTCCAAAAAAGCACTTTTCTTCTGGTTGGCTGCAAACAATGGATTTTACGCAGCTTTGACAGTCTATGAAGGATAATTGAGAATTTTTCGTCAGATCATCAATACCAGCAGCATCAAACATGAGCTTCATGTTCTCATGATGAACGCATACACATACATTGTGAGTCCCACTGGAATCGGCTAAAACACATTGTGGAGGCCTCAACTGCGTGAATTTCGTGAATCCTATTTTCACCGTTGGATTATGTTCTTGAAACGTATTATAAATTTCTCTCAAATTTCCAAGGACCAGTCTTTTCTGGACGTGCTTACGGGTGCCGTTTTCCTGCTTCACAGAGACAAAATCCTTCATGTCAGGCATAACATGACTTACATCATCACTGTTATAAAAATCTTGGACTAAAGAAATGGTATCATCCGCAAGAACTTTACCTTTCTTTTTTACAGGTTCTGGAAGTAATCCCTTTTCGGCAAATAGCTTTTTCGATAAACGAGCTTCGTAATTAGAACAACCAAATACTCTCTCTAAATCGCTAATTGACCAAAATTGTGGAGCTAGAGTAAGAAGTGAAATTCTCTCACCACTTGACTTTAATTCTAAAAACTTTTTTTTCATGTTATTGAGAACTGCGATGCCCGCTGCGTGATAATCCAATTGATCATGATGTATCTCATCGTCATTATCATTAACGGAGGGAACAACATCATCTGTTAATTTACGTTTATACATTTGAGATTTACAACCAGTACAGATTCTTGCTGATTCTGGAATTGCTGAATATTCAGCTCTTTTAGTTGGTGGAAATTTAACCAACTGTTTTGTGTGTTTGCTTAAATTTAAAGGATTGATGCACTGTGACTTGAAAACTGTATCCATTCTAATAGTTTATAATGTAAACAAACAAACTAACCTAAAAATTGAATAAGTTATTTTTTATTAAAAAGACAACTTCTGAACCTTCAGTTGTACTTACCAAATTTTTTCAAAATTCAATAAACTCCACAAAGAATAGCAAATTCACAAAATACATTATTCAAGCAAACAAATCTCAGAATTATTTGATGCCGTAACCTTTATCACGATTAATAGAGTTATAAAATTTTGCTGCTGTAAATGAACTCAGAGGAGGAGAACCGCGCCTGATATCAACACTATTATTGAAATGTCTAAATAATTATTGTAAAAAATAATACTGTATTAACAGCAACTAATAATTTAAGGCTGAAGAAGCAGACTTCTTGGTTCGGTGGGTCACAAATTGCTATATATAGCACGCATGCAGCGCCGCACCGCGCCCCACCGGCCAGGCCGTCCGTCGCGGCTGCACGAGAGCATAGACTTTGACGTTAGATTTCTCGAATAATATAATAGTGGACACTCTGAAAATCACTATACCAACGTAAAAAACCTCCTCTTTCGTTTTAGATAGTAAAAAAAAGATTCGAGACACCCTTTTGAAGATATAACATGTTTTATATTTTTTGAGGTTATGTTGCCTTTTTTTTGTAATTTTAATAATTTCATCGAAAAGCTTAGGTTAAAATATGTCGGAAATCCTATCTCCGATTTATCTTCCTCATTAATTTGATACTGTTATCAAAGCATGAAAAGTGGTCTCGCGCGCAGCCTGTGCGATTTGACGTGAAATGCCTCATGTATATCATTTAATTTATAGGAACACATGTAGATGGAGGTACTATTCAGAGCCCCCTCAGTTTATCCATGCTCCTTTACGATCACAAATAACTTTCTAATTCAAACTAGGTTTAAAGAAATTTTACACTATTTAAAAAATCGTTCCCAGGTATAGATCAGATATACAACCTTCTGTTTTTAATACAACTGCTCTGCCACTTAAGCTACCAAAGATACTCGCACACACTATAGGTTCTAACAGATTTTATTTTTAGTTTTTAGATGTTTCTCAATCATGGTTCAGATTCAGTTTCTCAATACGGTATAATTTTGGAAGATAATTTTTTGCTCGTAAATAAATAAGATGTTAAAAGTGTTTACCTTCATCCATGCCTGTCCGTACAAATTTAAAGAATCATGTGCATCACAAACATTGCTTGTTATACCAGTTATAAAGCCACACAAAGCTTCTAATATATAATTTTCGTATTACTTGTAAATCCTTGTGAGGAGAAATTTTGATCTATCTTCTATTAGAAATATTATCTGTATTATTATTTGATTCTTCACTATTATTTAAAAGTGTGAGCAAATAAAATTTTCATGTATTGAATTTAGACTCGACGAGAACACGCTCAAATGACTGAATTAGATTCTTTGTTATTTACGAACTCTTGTAAAAAGTTAATATTTATTTTTAATTTTTGTCATTTGCAATATTTTTAAAAGAGCTAATTTAAATGAGATCCTCGCTGTTTTTAGTTTTTGTGCTATTGTTGGTTTGCTGATTGCGAACGTGTAAAGTTGGTTGCGTACGAAATTGTGTGCGAAGAGTAATAATAAACCTCCTTCTGTAATTGAGATAGTCGTCCTGACTTTTCACATCGTTTTAACGATTGTTTAGGGATATTATCCTAGTAAATATCTATTATGGTTCAAGGTTCTATTGATACGATACTAGGTGGATCAAAAAAAAACATTAACTTTGGCAGTTGATAGGCGAATGGTAAGGTTTATGAAGTGGTGGTTACATTTTTGTAGTATAAGGATGCTTTTTGTGGTAGGAAAATAGATCACGTAAATTATTAGTGGTATGTACTTTAGCATTCTCCAACTTTGTAGTATATATCAGTATACTCATCGTCTAAAAGTTATAACAATTTTTTTACAAAGTCTGATTGTTTTTAAGGGTGATTTGGTTTGATTTGGGTGATTTTATCCATAACAAAAGGACCACGCTTTCTTAGTTATAGTTTAGTTGTGCTTGGCATTGTTATATTTTACTAGGTATCTAAAAAAAGTATATAATTCTCAATTTTCAATAAAGTAATTCGTGCAGCTTCTTCTTATAGATATTAGTTAATAGCAGGATGTACAATGATTTAACATAGTCTGTCTTTTAAAGTTAGTACCTCTGTAGTTATTAATTATAAAAGTATGCCATACGTACAGCTGTATAAGGAATTAGTTTCCAGTTTTCATAGAAAATATTTATAAGTGCTATATTTTTGGAATCCTCCATGTTGAGTTTTTATTTTACAGACCGAAAATTTTTGTATACTGCAGTGTTCTCTAAGGTTTCACGTAGACATCGTATACCGTGAATGATGAACGTTAAATCTATGCTAAAGCGGCCTCGTAGGTGCTGTTTAGCTGGTGTGCATTTGTGCTAATATTCAAAGCTTGCTTTTTTATGTTTTCTAAGGGCATTTTAATACAGCCTTTTTATGAGAAGTATAAATGTAAGGGCATATTTGATAATTGTATTGTGTAGCGAGATGTATGTCAATAGTGTTGACTAGTAAGTGTTATACAGATCCCTCTTCTCACCTTTCTGTCGTTGTTTTTTTTTGGAGGGGGGGGGGGTATGGTTTTAGTGGCTCAGCTAATTTTTCGTTTCGTTTTTAGTTACTTTCGTTTTACTTTTTTTTTTTTTTTTTTTTTTTTTTTTTAAAAA
>NW_019379763.1:357418-378711 GCF_000648655.2 Copidosoma floridanum | reverse complement strand
TAATAACTCGGGACTCGCACTGGCGATGTATGTATGTATGTATATATGTATGTATGTATGTATGTATGTATGTATGTATGTGTGTATGTATACATGTATGTATGTATGTACGTATGTATAGGCGTAATAAAGTTCTCAAAGTTATACTTCTGAAGGGGCGTTATGCTTAAGAATAAATCAACGATTTTAGATTCGTAACCTTCAGAAAAAGTTTAATAGAAGTGGATTTTGGATGTAACTTCCCCATCACCCAACCCCCTCACCGTACTGAGCTCTGCCTTTTCCCTTTTACACCACAACACACGTTGCCACACCACCATAGCACAGCACAGATTTTGACTTTTATTCAATTCTTAAGTATTTTGTTACTTTTTCTTCAATTTTCTTCAATTTTTAATAGAAACTTTTTTTACTTCTCATTGATTCATTTGGTTCGATTATAAATAACATTATCAAACAAATTATTCCATAAACTAATTTTTTCAGTGAAGATGGCTCTTTCATGAAATGATTATGAACAGAATGGCATGAAATCTTTAGGAATCATTTATTGAGTTACAATATACTACCCTTCACAATTTCAGAGTAGGCTGACAAATAGTAACGCAAAAAAATGATAAACGAAAATTAAATTCTAAGCATTGGCTCTTATGGCAACTGAGCATTTTTTTACTGAAAGTTGTAGCCTAGTTATTTATTTACTGAACGAAATTAAGTAAAAAACTGACACAATACAGCTTACGCAATTCCAAACATACTACTATCTTGAAATATATGTGTTCACGGACTTAATCAAAAGATATTGAAAGAAACACAGGCATACATATTCGTTTCCTATTTTGAAAGCATAGGTAAGCATCCGCTGCTAGTATTTAGAGGTTAAGCTCAAGTTTTAGATAATCATTCCTGCGGACTCTCATATCGTATATTATGATCTCAAATTTTAAATTGGTACTTAATTTTCCTCAATAAACAATATTAACAAATAATCGTTTAAAATTTAAGCAGCATTAATGAATATCAAATTGACAGTCGCACTTTTGACTCAGGAGTCATGAAGGAACCACCTTAAATATTTTTTTTTTTTTTAACTCAGAAATTAGTATATTTTAGCAGAGCAGCTTTTCTGTGGATTAAAAAATATTTATTTACCAATTATTAATTAATTACTCTTACAATGAATAAACAATTGTTTCTGAAATTTTTTCATTGTTCTTTTTTAATTTTCTAACATTAAAAAAAATTTTTTTTGAACTGTTTAAAAACAATAGTTATTTTTTGTTGCGTTTTATTCTTTTACGATTACTTTATTTGTAAGGAAAGTGTTTTTTTTTTTAATTAGGGATGTTCATCATATAGTTAGCGGGGGAAAAGTTCAAAGAGGTTAGAGGGTGCAAATAGATGCAGCAACGGCGGAAATTATTGTTCTCATATGGATGTACTTACATACATGCTTTTACGCATACTTGACCTTTTTGTCTTGTATTATTATTATTATNCCCTCGTGCATGTGTATGAATCATAGTTGGTCATCGTGTTGCAGCTACGAGTAACTTGCAGGTGATTCATGCCTCTTTTCGGATGCACGTGGGTCCTTGCTCGAATCGCTTTCAAATCTACATGGAGATTTCCTTACGAATGAGCGGGGAAAAAATTATTGGTAATTTTTAATTTACCGAGATCACAATAATAACAATTCCGATTACGTCGATAAAAGAGTTGAAGAAGTCTTACTTTGATGAAGAAGGTAATGTGGTGTTTGATGGTCATTATTTAGAAGTGGTTATTCTATAAGCTCTACTAGTGGCAGCCCAGAACCTTTTCCCAGGTATGATAATCTAATCAAATTTATCGTGAAAAGTATATAAGTAAAATGTGAAAGTAAAAACCAAAATCGAAACTGTGGGTAGATTTGTTTATTTTTGAATGCCAATTATCTGCCATATAACTTCATAGAAGTATAATTTTATACTTGGGTTCCGAAGCACCCACTGTCCACTGGTTCAACTAACTCATGCTCTTTTTGTTGGATTGGGATGAAATTTAACACAGAGCTTTATATTGAACGTCTAAGGTGATGCTTCAAAATTTGCAAGGTTTCCCGTTTGAAAAAAAAAAATGGCATTCATTTTAACATAAAGTTTTAATAAAAAAAAATTTTTTTTGGCTATAACTTTGTTATATGATATTTTTGAAGTTTGCTGTATGTAAGAAAGTTATAGATAGCATTAAAATACAACTTTTCTGCATTTCAAATTTTTGTCGAGGATGTAACCCAAACGTTCCATAAGCCAAAATTGTACAAAAATCATAAAAATACAGTTTTTCAATATCTACCTTATTTGTTTTATACTTTGAATTATAAAATTTAATTTAATTGAACATTGAACTTGTTTATCTCACTAATATGTAAATTTGTTGAATTTAACACACAAACTTAACTGATGGTGTCACTCATAACCTCCACAAGTCATTACGATAGAACACAGCTAGACCATCATTACTCTTGCCACTCTTGTCTCGTTTTGTTCACGTATTCTAGTCAATTTACTACAAGTGTTCAAGATATTCTTACTAAATAAGTTATAATATTAAACTGTTGTTGTAAGCTTTGAATACCTAGAGTTACATAATTATTGATTTAGGTACTCCACACTTAAATATTTTTTAGTTTAAAGATTTTGTATTGTTATTTACAATTATCATTGTTATTAAAACTACAGTTATTTGTTCTGCATCCATTTGTGTCTGATTTTTGAGTTATTTAAGACAACTCCTAAACATCAGAAGTTTCAAGTTAGAAGAAAACTTGAAACTTAAAATAAACAATTATGGTGGGTAAAGTCAAGGCAAAATTTTTTTTATCGTCAGAAGCTGACAGTAAAATCACTGAGGTAAAATCAAAGACTATTCATATCTTGGGACAAGAAAAAAGTTTTTTCTTTCAGCAGAAAGTCTGCACACCTTTTAGCATTTAGAACTGGTGAAGCTGTCCATGCTTATAAAAGCAGTAAAGAGCCTGACTACCAGCGGGAAGATAATGTTACGTTGGAGTGAAGTATGATTTGAGTCTAAGCTTTCGCTTAATAACTCGGGACTCGCACTGGGCGCGTAGGTGGGACGCGGGGCTAAAGGGACAGTTCAACTTAACGACGCGGTACTCGCAAAGGGGCTACGACGGCTTTTACGTGACTAAGAAAGACTACTGTTCAACATTCTGATGCACTTGCTCGCGGCTCGCTTAGGGTTGGTCGATTTTACCCGGAGCGGCGTATCGAAGGGTATTCCGTTTGCGATCTAAAAACTGTCGGCACCATCACGAGTAAGGGTACCGTTTATCGGCTTTACGTGGGAAAGAGATGGATTAACTCACGATGTGACTTTGATGCATTAATATCATTATGAGTATTTGCTTTAATCCAATCGGTCCTTGTTACTTGGATGGTATTGCTACCACGGAGAGCAATGGTATGCGCGTGGCTAAATTAATATTCCCGGTGATCGACGGGTACCAATACTATGGCGAGTAATGGCGTTCGCGCAAAAACACTTGATATTTCCCGGTGATCCACGGGTACCAATACTATCGTGAGTAATGGCGTTCGCACAAAAACACTTGATTGGAAGAAAGAAACTTTAGAAATTTGATAACTTGCCACTTACTTTCATTTAAAAAGGAAAACTCGGTACAGGCGTTGAACCAGCGTAGAACGGAAACCGCGCTCGAAGAAGATCGAGTGGCAGTAGAGGCGGACTCTGGTTACCAGTTGATCGTTCGTGGGTGACAAACAAAATTCGACTGTGTCCTCGCTTTGTAGTAGACTAGGTTGTAGCAGAGGCGGACTCTTACTACTTAGTCTACTTGGAAGGGTATCGTCGAATGTCGTGTGCCGAACTGAACTGAACCTCCTCTGGGCCTCCAGGCCTTTTTATTGCGAGAAGCGGAACTCAGTTACGCGCTGGCTCGAAAAACGCAGGAAAACTTGCAGGGGGAAAATTTTGGAGAAAAGACAATAGCCGAAAATCTAATTGGCTAGAGCTGCTCTAGTTTAGCCACTCAGAAATTGGCACATCCCACATCCGGCTTGTTCTCCTCTGTGCGTCAAGAGAAGGGAAGGTGATTTACTTACTCATGCCCTTCCTTTCTCTTTTACATCAAAAAGTTACAAGATTTTATCATACCTTAATATCAATGTTGAGATGTGGTATTATTATTATTAACAAATAATAAACATTGTTCACCCATTCAATTGAGCCCAACGCAAAAAAAACGGTGAACATCGCTTAATATTTAGGTTTGATTGAATAGATGTTCAGTATCTCGTGGTATTACTAATAGTCTGAGTAGTAGTTAATTTTAGATATTAATAACTATAATCATTGCTAGATTTTCCGCTAGTTACACCTGTACACGTAAGCATTGATCGGACTAATAAATAATCATGAATGATTAATTAACAACAGCGGTTTCTGTGGTTAAAACACGTACATCTATAGAAACAGTAGTGGGGTGCTCGTCGTGAACTATTATATTGTTAACTTACTTAGATTTACCGATAGTTTCCATTCAATGTTAGTTGTAAATGTATTTGAAAATGTTAGTAGCATTTGGTCAACTATGGTTTTCTCTGCTTGTCGTAGAAGAGGAAGTCGGCTCAGGGTGCCCTGGGGAATCAAAAAATTCCGTTACCCGTGTTGGGGGCAAGAGTGCGGACTCTCTCTCGACATCCCTGCATCAGGAAAAGGGGGAAGTGCCATGACTTTCCCGTTTTCCTTTACATTTGAAACAGTGACAGTTTTTAACAAGATTACAATTTAGGCTATTGCAGTATGTTTATGAAATTGTTAACGCGACTCAAAAGGGTTGTACAGTAAACCATGAGCCTGCGAACATGAATGGTAAAAATCGGATAATTCTTTGAAAGTCAATAAGATTGCTTTCGTAGGTTTATGTAATATTGTTGCTGGCTAATGGTATACAAGTTGTATTAGCCATATGTAATAATTCTAGCATTTGCTAATATTCTCACTGAGTCTATGGGTCTTAACTCTAAGTTGTCCTAGTTTTTAACACCGTATCTCTTAAACTCAATCTAAATATACTAATATCTAATATTAAACTTCAGCGCAGCTGTTCCCAGTTGAACTATTGCATCAATTGATTTTCATAATTATTTCGTTTTTACTTTGCTCGTTGTTTCCGGTCAGCATAGGCCCTCGTGCATGTGTATGAATCATAGTTGGTCATCGTGTTGCAGCTACGAGTAACTTGCAGGTGATTCATGCCTCTTTTCGGATGCACGTGGGTCCTTGCTCGAATCGCTTTCAAATCTACATGGAGATTTCCTTACGAATGAGCGGGGAAAAAATTATTGGTAATTTTTAATTTACCGAGATCACAATAATAACAATTCCGATTACGTCGATAAAAGAGTTGAAGAAGTCTTACTTTGATGAAGAAGGTAATGTGGTGTTTGATGGTCATTATTTAGAAGTGGTTATTCTATAAGCTCTACTAGTGGCAGCCCAGAACCTTTTCCCAGGTATGATAATCTAATCAAATTTATCGTGAAAAGTATATAAGTAAAATGTGAAAGTAAAAACCAAAATCGAAACTGTGGGTAGATTTGTTTATTTTTGAATGCCAAAGATTGAATGCAAAAGAAAAATAGTTCCCAGAAGTGTTTAAAGTATTTTTGAAGAGATCTCTTTTGGATTAATTTTCAGGTTTATTTAAAACTAGTGCTTTGATAAATCCTTGGAGTTATTGGGAGAAATCTTTTCTGGATACATTTGGTAAAATATCCTGGGATGAAACCGCAAAAGCTCACTTTTTTTGTTGGTTCGGCATTTCTTTCTTGGAATTTTCTTTACGAAAGAGAAATTTTTTAATTAATATCGATCCAAAACTAAGCGTAAATTCTTAAATCAAATTTAATGTACTTGCTCTCCCAAGGTTCATCAGATCACATTCAAAAAACTTGAACTAGCAGTAAACACAAGCTGTAATGCGAGAAAATCAGAGTCAGAAATAAATGAACAGAAACAAAAGCCCGCACCATGTAGTATTTATGGAAAAGTTGGATACGTGAATAAATTTCATTCGGAAAATCTCCGGAAAACAAAACAAATCCAGCTATCATAGAACTAGTAGAACTTAAAAACTAGATATGATTCTGCTTAAAAAATTAAATGTACTAGTTAATAATAATAAGGTCGTTGCACCATACAAATAATAGTAATTTATACCCTTATATGAGTCCTACCTTTGGTTTTTGCATAAATTTAGCTGCTTGTTTTTTATGTTTTTTTATTTGTGCTTTTGTTAGATTGTTTTATGTATTTATTTATATTTTATTATTAAGTTTCAATCATATCTTATTGAATTTTGATTTTGAAAAAATAAATATTTTTGTTTTAAGTCTTCCAATTTCAGAGGTACAATAACCATGTTGCTGTGTTCCGAGCTGTAGAGTAGTAGATCACCCCTACCATCTACAAGTGGCTGAGAAAATGAAAACCGACCAACCTGGTTCTAGCCGCTAAAAATACTTAATCTGAGAAATTTTTGAGGGTGCTGAATACGATTATGATATTTATTTTTGTCTAAAATTACAACCTAGTTACGCTCTCTTTTTTAATTAAAGTTATGACGAAAACAGTCTCTAGCTTAGTATACTTGGGACCCACACGTTGAATAGTTAGAACTTTTGATAATCTTTGGTGCGCATTTTAAACCACTCCTTTTTTATTGTGATGTTCTTGGTGGATTTTGAGAGCTGAGTTGAATATTATTGTGAGAAACATTAATGTTATCGTTACAGAGTTAGTAGATTGTATTTGCAAATGTCTGAATAACACGTGACCTTTGTTGTATCTGCTTCTGTAACGGTAACTTGTGTTCTACCGCTTTACATATATCCTATGTCATGAGCTACTCTCACAAAGAGAATATTGGGAATATCATAAATTTGATCCATAAGTTTTGCTGCAGGTCTTGCATTGTTCACTGGGGTGTGTGTTAGGCCTCTGAGTTTACGGTAAAAATTTAGGTTGACGTTACTGGTAGGTGTATAGCTAATATCAGTTTTATTTAGTCTTCTTGTAAACTGCTTAAAAGCTCTTTTGATAAATATTACAGAGCATACGATGTGGGCTAAGAGGGATAGTTTTATGCCTATTAAGTAATTACTATTGTAGTGATATTTTTTCTCTAAATTTTTGAATCAACTGAAACGGATGATTATTGTTAGAGTGAATACGTGCAAGCATAGTTTAAAATTTTTTTCTGGTTTTAATATCGTGAGTGCAAAAGGTGGGGTGATATATTTGTGGGTGTGACTATTCTTATTTACATATCGATTAGTCCCTGAATCTAAGTATTTTTGGCGTCTTTTATGGTGCATTTAATATCTGCCTATATAATACCATATCCAACGGATGGCGCAGCGGTTGGTATTCATCTTTTCTGCAAATGGCTACGATACTGGACTTACGTTTTAATGATAAAAACCAATAAGAAGAGCTGATCGTTTAAGTGATACATGATGACTTAGCATTCAATCACTGTTTCTTACAATTGTCAAGATCAATATTCTAAGGATTTCGGAATATTTATATTTTGCAAGAATTTGGTTTTATATCACGCGGTAGTGATTGGCACAAATACACGTCGATAAAAAGATATTTACTTAGTTCTGATAGGTTTGTAAAACAGTGTTCGAGGATATTATCTGATAGCGCTAAGTAATCCACTGTGGGTATTATGCGAGCCGTGATGGTGCTATTACGGCTACTTGTTTTTTTTGTATTGTCTATGGTATACGCTTGAACAGTTACAAGTTCTTATTTGTCCGAGTAGAAATATCAATAGCTCATTGTTTTAATTTTTAATTTAGTGGAATTATACTTTACTATATTTATATATGGTATTTATCACATCTACTAACTACTAACATGCTGAATCAGTACTACTGAAAACAAAATTGATTTTGTTGCATTGAGATGATGATTTTTGCCATTAGATTTTTGAGGGTATTTGCGGTGTTAAGCGACAAGTAGCAAGGCCCTGACGGTTGGAAACTGAACCGATTTTTTACTTAGTATGTAGTTTAAACGGTATTGGTGGCAAAGTGTAGTAAACTAAAACACTAATTTTTTTGGTTAAAAAATGAATAAGCAAAATTTCCAGCGCTTTCCTTGTTGTAGTAATAATTTAAGAGTAAACAATTTTATGTTTCATAGTGTTCCGAATAATAAGAGTATAAAAGACAATAGGTTAAGGCGTGTAACATAACCAAAAAAGTCACTACCTTTGTTTGCAATAAACATTTTATGAAGGACAATTACTTTTAAACTTATTTGATTATAATACATGGTATATTGTATGTGAAAATTAATGTTTTCTCGTATCCGATATCAATCATATTTTATAACCTGTGTACCTTGACAAATACATTAAAATACCTACACTATACTTACACTTTCCTCTAGAGCCAGTTGGGCAAGAACAGATACAATAATATAATTATTTTCTCTCAGAGCTTATATGGCTTATTTTTATCTCCAGCTCATATGTGGTCTTCCAAACAAATTATTCGATTTCAAACATTAACAGACCACATCTGTTTGGTATGACGTTTTTAATTTTGTGGCACGCTCGGAGATATCTTTTGCATTTGCTACATTTTTTCCTTCAACCTATTTATGGCAACCTTCGTCTAAATGATTAAGTAAATTCAATAAACTTATTTTTGAAATACCTAACCCATGTTTTGACTATATTTGCGCGTCTATAGTTTGAACTATATTCTTAGTAGTATACTTAGTTCAGCTTTTAATCATGAGGTTGGCGCTACTTGTCGCTTGACACCACGACACCACGAATAAAAGATGTATTAAGTTTCTGTTAGTCAGGCATCAGCTCGCACTTCCAACTTAGCTTTTGTAATTTTATATTAATATGCTACATTTCTAAACACTGCAAGATTGGGTTGTAAGTTTTTTAACCGTTCCTTTGCTACTTTCTCACTTCGATTTATTTTCTTGTTCATGTAACAAGTGTATTCCTTGGGTTTAGTGATGGTTTGTTGTCTAGTCCCATACACATGTTGGAAAATTTTGATTGTTTCAGAATTTGTTGATTTATTTTAAATTTTGTGTGGTGTTAGTAGTGTGTTGAATATAAAGTTCAATTACCTTGTTTTTTAATTTTCATTACTAATCCTTTCATTATCTAAAACAAGGTGCTATAATGGATGTTCCCCTCACGTACGGTTGTGATTGTAGTTTAACATTAGATCATATGTCTGTCAGGTTGTAGTAAGATATTTTAAGTTGCTTTGTATTGATGTTTAATATTGCAGACAAACATTCGCTTATTATTTTTTTATTTTGTATCTTTACCAGAGCGATTCCTGGGTTACATCAGATTAATTTTGAGTATTTTTGCTTTACTTATGCAGCCAGTCCTAATTATAACGATTGTAAATATAATATGACTAAAAAACATATTTGATATCTGAAATAAAAATATTTAAAGTTAGAAAATAGAGAGAGAGAGAGAGAGCCAAGAAAGAGGTGATTTTTACTTTTGGTTTGTTTGGGTCTGTGATACATTGTTATGTCTAAATATTGTTGCAACTTGGGATTTTTAAGATCTTGTAAGTGATTATCGCTTTTTTCAGCATGTTGACAGCACTGTTAAAGAGTTAGATTGTGTACGAGTAGGCACATATATTTTCCTACTGAGATTTTTAGCCCTTTTATGAAGCAGACTATTGTTGATTTTTTGAGGTCCTGGGGGGTTGGTTTTATTGCTGTATTGTGCTATTTTATCAGCTTTAATGTAAAACTGTAGCATGTGACTATTTTTTTTAAAGTAAGTCGTTATAAAATCGTTTTTGTCTTGTTTTAATCAAATTATTGCGTCGTGAATATCAATAAAGTAATTGAGAAAATGTCGTTTTTTGTGCTATTGTAGAGGATTTCAACATTTTACTTTTCATATTCCTAAAAAGAAGTTTTGAAACTTGTACTTTTGTGTTCTTAGTACGGATAGCAAAGGATAAAATGTATCGATTTTTGGAGGTGCTCCTGCTTAAAGAGTGTTTATGTTTATTGTTAAGTGAGTTGTTTTACTGGCATTTGCTGCTAATGTGATGTTGTATGTATGTAATGATGTACTTGTTACAGTCACATTCTGTTCGTTGCCTTAGTTTTTGCAGGTTCGCATGTAAGTTTCAGATAGCTCTTAAAATTTGAATTGACCACCCGTAAATGATTTGTAGTGTGCATCCATGGGAAAATTGTGTTAAGAAATTTAACGATTCTAAAGATTATAGTTATCTTAATAAAAGCGAAGGAAAAATAGAAGCAAACATGATAATGCTTCTTTATTTCTGTATGTCATAAAATAAATTTATACCGTTATTTTTTTTAGGTCAAGAGTGCTAGAATATTTCCAAGATTGTTATGTGTTATGCTTGATTGATGAAAGTTTTTGAAAGTCCATTATATTCCAATATTTTTAATTTCCGTTTGGCCCTGTTTTTTTTGGTATTTTGGTACTTGGTAAGGACTTTGTTATATGGATGATAATCTCCATGAGGTCTATAGCAGGTCGGCTTTCATTTTTAAAGTAAAATATGTTTGTACAACCTATTATTCATTTTTTTTATGGTTGCTAGTTTTTTATGTATTCTTACAAAAATTCTGTAGACAAACAAACCAGTTTTACTTAACTTAAAATTTGTAGTCAAAAAATATTTTAGGCACAGAAGTACAACACAAATGTGAAACTAAATATATAAGAATATTGCTATCACAAGCGACTCGATGTATGAAGATTGAAGGATGTAAGGTTGGTAAGTGAATAAAATCAGTGATTATACTGGATTTTTTCGAGCTGGTAATTTATCTACGAAATTGCAAAGTTTTGAAAGTGTAATGAACTTCCCTTGTCAAGCAGGAAACGTTGAAGATTTTATTAGAGTGTAGTAAAAATTATAATCAAGGCCAACATATGGGGCACTTTATATCTGATTTTTGATGATCCAGTGTGATCAAAAAAGTAAATAGCCAACGTTTTTTATATTTTTTAATAATAATTATTGACAGCTAAATATTAAAATAATTGCTTTGATTAAATTAATTATAAAAAGTTGTTTAAGGAAAAAAAAGTATACTTTTCGCTTCGGATAAGTAGTACTACTATTGTTTTACCCGCGCTCTAGTGGTGCTGCTTGCTTCCTTCCAGTTCACAAACATCAGAATAGAATACGTAGTCTCTTATTTGCATTTAGTTCAAGCATAATTAATTATGGATCTAACGATTAAAAAAACTGATAGTATTTTTAACATTCCTTAGTAGCTTTACGAATAGATTTAACCTTAAATTAAATAAAAATAGTCAAGGTCCTTTATGAAAGTTAACACGTTTAAATTTTTTGTGACTGATAAGTAACCATAGACTCGTGTTATTTCTCGTTCGTGTCATTAAGATGCAACCTTTTTTGGTGTAACTTTGAACTGCGAACGCTATTGATGACAGAAAACAGACTTACTGCCTGTTGTCAGGTTGATCAACGCTGAATACAAGGTCTTGTAAAGTTGTAACTTGGTATAAAATAGATTTTTTTGTATAGTGTAAGTGATAATATAGTTGTATTATTTGGTTTGTAGACATATCATTGTTAAAAAAAAAGTCATTAAAGTCCTTTTATGAGGCTTCTACTTATGTAACTAACAGCTTTATTGTTAGTTCCTTCCATGTACTCGATTTCATTTCTTATATTATACAAAACATAGCATTTACGGTTTAATGAACTAGATGTGAAACTGGTTAAAAATGCTTGAAGAAGAAAAATCGCTACTTACTGAAAAGGGAAATAATCTTCTGATAAGTCTGCAAAAAATTTATTTATTTTTACATTCAAATGTATTCTTAACCTTACATAAGTTTTTTCTTTTAACTATGGTAAACTTTACTATCCATCGCACTTTTGCAATATTGGTCAAAAATTTTTATTTCATTGCTATTATCTGTGATATCAAACGTTATCTTTGGGATAATTCTTCTACCTCCAAATTTAATACTTAACATCAAACTTGTTCTACCTGTTGTACGTCACTGTATTACTATTTATTTAATCTTCGAAAATACATTAACAAAAAAATTTTGCATCTTTCAAATACACTTTAGCCATTTGCTCAACCTCCCTTCAATGCCCCCCTCACCTGGTTTCCTTTTAGCTTGTCCTCTTAAAGCTTCTGCAAACGTAGATTTTATTCTTTGATTTTTCTATATTTAACCTAATGAAATTTTGTCCAGACTTTCCCCACCTGCCATCCATCTTCAGTCTTTTCCTTAGTCTTTTGTGACTTTGCACTAATTAACGCCCTTTTTTTTTTACAAGGACGATGATTTGTGACACACTTGTTTGTGACATATAAGAAAACGAACGTACTTTAAGTTTTTGTATGTATTATAGCATTTACCATGTTTACATAAGTAAGTGGTGGAATCTCAGAAAATGTTTACCACATGTACTAGAAATTTAACATGGATAATCAAGATGGCTTCGCTTATTTTAATAAATATGTCCATTCTTTCATCAATTTTTGACATTACTTTTCCTATACGTGATTGGTCAAAAACGATTAAATTGTAAACCTACGTAAAAATATGTACAAAACTTTTGCTTGAGATAAAAAAAGAGAAACAACAAAGAAAGACATTACGCGTTACCTGCATATACTATTAAAACTTAAAGACCAACACTCACTAAAAACTTCAGTACGTCTGAGTATGATAATGCATAACTAAGCTACTTTACTAAGCTTTAAAAAATGATTGGTTAGAGAGGGTGGAGGGGCGAAGAGCGGGCAGGTAAGTGCAAATCTACTTGTGTGTATATCTGTATAAATAAATGTGAACGTATTCGGTTAAGGAGGTTCGGTCGTTTTTGAGGAGACTTATTCACTCACTGAAAAAAAAAAAATGTAATACTTTAACATGCTGGAAGTACATATGAACTTTGTCAATATTTTTTATCAGCCGAATTTTCAAGAAAACAATTTCCGAAATTTCATGATTTAACATTGCTGTTATGGGCGAGAGCAATTATTCATCCTTTTTTGCACGAATTTCGAGGCACGACTTTAGAGATTTATTTATGATGAGAAAAAAGGTTTAAATGGATAGCTTAACTTCTAAGAAAGACTGTCGTATCAAAAAATGTGCACCTTATCAGGCAATTAAAAGAAAAATCTATGCAAACGTAAACAAATTCGCAAGCAGGTCTTATGCTAAGTGTATGGGAGAGAACCAAGCATCATCTGCTGTCAGCTGGTCTTTTCACACAGCTGGTTTTTCCTCAGATTTATTAAGTAATTGCTGAATTATTTACTGCATTTTTTTCATCAAAATATTAATACTAGAAATTATTCTAATCTGATAATTACATTAAAAACAAAAACAAAAACAATCATGCACCTCTGCAGTATGCAATACTAAATAGTGTTCTACACAACTCTAAGTCAGTTTTCCATAGCGGAACTCAGGGGGCGAGGCGATTCCTGGCTGGCCCAGGCCAGAAATAACTTTTTTTGGTAAGAGGAAGACTGTTGCGCTCGTTTATACCCTTTCTAGTTTTTGGTACAAAATAGGTAGCGCTGGCTTTTGTCAGGCAGAAATGAATATGGTCACACACAAGATAAAATACAAAATTCCGAGGTGCATCAGAACCCTTAGTGCCGGTAAGAGTGTCAGCAGAAGTTCAGGTGTCGGTATTACGCGATTATATAGAGGTAGTGGTAGACTACGCTACCTGATTGTCGTACTGCTACCAGATGATTAGAAGTGACAACCTCGGATAAGAAAAATTCGCAAAATGGCTTCACATTCATTCCCAAACATGGACATGATAAACTGTCAAGCACTGGAAGTCAAGCAAGTGATGGCAGTGCTAGCAGCTTCTTTAGCAACAACCCTGAGATCGATGTCAAATCAACAAACAGGATGGAGACAGCCAATTTTTAAGCAGAACAAAGATAATTGTGATTTTATTAGGTCTAAAAAATAGATGAGAGACATGGTGTAAGCAGCAATGACATACTTGATAAACTTAAGGACAGCTATGAAGTGACAGAAAAGTAAATTAAGAATCTCCCGGAACGAGCCAACGATAATTTGAGAGAAAGACGTATACATTGGATAAAGGTAAGAAAATAACATGTTCAATTTAATCCTAGTTTGTAAAAAATATCCTGGTACGTAAGCAAATAGGAGTTTTAAAGCTTCGAAAGATACACTTAACTCATTTTCTAAAAAAAAGATCAGAAAGAACCAAGAGCTTATTACTTAATTTATTGTTGACAGTAGTAATAGCAAAAAAAGGAAACATGCCAGAAAAAAAGGAAAAGAAAATCGTTGTTGACATTAAGGAAAGGCAAAGCAAGCTTCACTAAGATCTATAAGAAGATGAGATCAGATTTCAAGCTGGAAGAAGCTGAAATCATAGTAAAAAAATGAAGGTCAACCAAAAAAGAAGGTCTTTTTCTTAAGATGAGAGGAGTACAGAATAGACAGATCGTCATCAGCAGTCTCGCAATCATTATGAATGCAGTAGCATCAGGAAAAAATGATGAGAAAAGGGTTACATTTTAAATACGAAACCTATGTCCAATAAAACGTTGAACTCGAATTGGAGGACGGGAACTGCGAGGCTAAACGAACAGCACTGAATGGGCACATTACTAAACGACCACCAAGCATACAAAAATTTGTCAATGAAAATAATAGCAGTATTACTAACAAATACCCAATTACTTACATGAAATCAAGACTTATTTTATAGATAAAGTTTTGATAAAAGTTGGAAAAAAGACACAAGGAGGTAAAAGTGCATTATGATCGATGTACTAGAAAGTGACAATGCACTAGGTATGAGGGACAAAATTGAGGATGCAAAGATTTGGAGATCGGAAATGCGGTATGCAAAACCTCACTAAGAACGAAAGGGTTAATGTCTACTCGAAGAGAAAAACTATGCCCTTAATGCATGGCTACACAAAAAATGCGTAGTCTCTGCCTTTATTTTCTAGTATTAGTCGTATGCCTTAAATACATAAAAAGTGCGCGTCTAGTATACGGCAAATTGCCACGGAGTGAACGTATGGTAAGATATACAAAAATCCCAGCAATATGCTTGAAATATATAATTGCCAATTTTATAAATGCATGGCACCTAGCTACGGATAAAACGCAATGCGGTAGTGTATTTGGGACGATAGCCTCTTGTTTGGCATTGATAGAAGCTAAGTGACATTGCTTTTGCCTTAAGTATATGTGAAAACTGCACGTCTTAGCCTAGCAAACTTCAGCCTGGAAACACTAAAATTGACTGGCCCTCTCTGTTCAAGCTTTGAGTGCAGTTCACTGACATCGCTTTGTCAAGAGGCTCGCTAGTCTTACTTGCCGTGTACTGAGTAAATATCAGTTTGAAAAATCAAGTTGCATTGCTTCTCAATAACCCGTTACATCATAACTGTATAAACAAAGCGTTCATATATCCTAAACTTAGTAAAGAGTTTATGTACAACTACTTTTTACATATAACACAACATTCTTCAGTTATTACTTGGAGTTACTTCAAGTCAATTCCGTGTTATCCGACCCTCCCCTCTTCATCCACAATATACCAGCACAGCGTTAACTGCTTCCAACACAACTTTATGTCGTTGATGAGAACTGAGATCTTTTCAAGAAAGAAGACTTTCAATATTGAACACCTCTAATGGAATTTGACTGCTGCTGTGTAAAAAGAAGAGGAAACAAATGAGTGTCATAGCAAGAGTTGGCTTATATATAAATATGTGTATACCGTACTTAATGCGTGCTGATGATTTTAAATGCGGCAGGAAACCGAAGACGTGACCGTGATAATGTCGCTGCATTGTGTTTCTAAACAATAACATCCTTACGAATTAAAATATCTCCTTAACGCTTGTTCTGACTGATATTTATATATCTATTTATATTATTAATTGTATTTCTTGTTAATTCAAAAATAAACTGTATAAGACTAATAAAATTACTGTTAAAATCTGAACATAGGAATCTAATCTCTAATTTCCTTGTCTTTTACATTACTAATAATGAGATTATTGTCTTTACCACAGCATCAGATATAAAATATAAGGGCTCAATTGTAAATTTTAATGTTTTCAGTGCACAGTTAATATTGGCTGCTGAAATATTTTTAGTGAGATTGTTATTGCTACGTCACTTGCATTTGTAGTAATTTCAAGCTTATTTTAAACTATCAGCACATAGAAGTTATATAATCTTTTTCAGATTTATGTATGTTTTTTTTGTAATACAGGGAATAAAAATAACATAAGATTCTTAACCTTTGAATAAAGGACATTGTCCAAAATTTTGAATTCCTTATTTTATGAGTCTCATTTGTTTTAAATAATCTAAGTCTGTAGTAATAAAAAAGTGGTCTGATTAGATTTGTCAACTAATAATTTACATCGTAAGAAGTATAAGATCTCAATGCATTAAAGAATACTTCTGTACGTTATTTTATAAATAAAATAGACCACAAGTAACTTCTAAATATAGATACTATCCATCCTACTTGGAAATTGAGGACTGAGCTAGAGCTGGCTGAAACCTGACTTTAGACTTCCCAGCTCTCAGGATAGTCTGGCTACTGAAGCACATGTAATGTGAGCCATAAGTGGGATGTATCTTATCCAAATGATGAACACGTTTTAAAAGCGTGAGACAGGTGCATAAGTGTATACATAGGGCTTGGCCCCCTGCGAGCTCTACGTGCCCCCCCCCCCCCAATTTTTAAATGTCAGTTAAATACTTAATTTTTGTCAGTTTTCCTTTCAAAACTTAATAAGTACGAAAATCGTGCTCTTTCACATAAAAATGATATTTTACAATTGAAAGACAAAACATGTAAGAATTTAAATTTACCCACACCAACAAAAATTTACATACAAAGTAAAGAGTACCGTAAAAGAATATTTTTTTGTACTCAAATGTTTGATTCGATGTATGATAAATTAAAATAACATTAGTCACGATTTTTACAATCACATATAACAGAAAGGATACAATTTTTTTTTATTAATGGCTCAGGAGGTTCAGGAAAAACATTTCTATTGATAACGTTAACTTATTATTTTATTTCTCGTGGAAAAAATATTTTATCTCTGGCATGGACAGGTACAGCATCAACATTACTTCCAAAAAGAATGACCAGTCATAAAACATTTTGTTTACGATTAGACTTATATAAAAAGTTCGTTCTTGAAATAGGTATCTGAAAAAAAAAATTGAGAAAAGAAGATTTGATTATATGAGGCGAGGCTTCGATGATTCCAAAAAAGCCTTTGAAATGGTTGAAAGAACATTACGCAATTTACATAATGTAAATATCGATTTTGGTGATAAATGAATGGCTGTAGCAGGAGATTTTATAAGGATTCTTCTTGTTTTGAAAAATAGTAATAAACACTTGATTGTACAAGAAAATATTGAATCATCATCTTTTTAAACATTGCTTTGTATTCTTAAATGTAATATCAATATTCGTTTCATTGTCAAAACATTTTTTTGTTCATTATCATAATCTCTTATTTTGTATAAAAAACAATTTTTCTTTAGTCCTAGCGTTTTTCCTGACTTTAAATAAATCTCAAGGTGAAAGTTTTGTATTCAAATAGAACGAGATAATAATTTAGAGATAAATAAAATTGTTTCAAAAGAAATTTTTTATGTTAATTAATTTTAAGTAGATGAAAAAAAGTAAAAAATTGTACGTTATACTACGGCACAGTTCATTTATATAATAAATGAATACATACCATCAATGAAATTATTATTTTAAAATTTCTTATAACATAATAAGGTGAATTGTAATAATTATTTTATACTATTCACTTTAATGAAAAAAAAGTTTTACCATATTGTTATACATAAATACCATTTTTACATACGCTGTTTACTTTCCTTAAATATCTTCAATTTAAAAAAATTTCTCTTAAATGACTGATTTATTTTCAAAAATTAAATTCGTATCATTAAAAGATTACATTATAACATGAATACAAATATAATAAAGTAGTATGTACGTAAAGTTTTTATATAATATGAAGTTTTTATTGCACATAAATTTGTTCCTATTGAGAGGTGCGTATGATCTAGGTTGGAGACAAAATGGTAAAGTTTTTTGAAGTATTAAACAAATTTTTACAAAGAGAAACAGAGGATTTTTACTTTTTTGTGGGTAATAGGGCTGCTAGCAAGGTCTATGGTTTAAATATTCTATAATATTATTCGTTGTTTTTTTAATTTAATATACAAGTCTTATTCATTACATTTTTATGAAAAGAAATGGAACTTTCGGTACAAAAGTTTAAAAGGTTTTGTTGAAATTTATAACATTTTGTTACGGTTAAATATAAAAACTAAAATTTCACTTATCGTCTACTTAATGTAAATAACCTTATCTAAGAAATTTAAATTGAACCCTTTTTTTGGTTATAATGATAGCAGGCATTATGACTTATTACACGAGTGTAAGATGTTTGAAGCAAAAGCTTATGGAAAAAATTAAAAAAATTTTTGTTGAAGTTTTTGAAAAAGAGAAAAAAAAATATAAATTATTCTCAAACTAAATTTAGCTGTATGATTGACGAAACATTTTTAAAATTATTTGCATTGTAAGTCCCCAATAAATAGAAAACAACTGATGTTTCTTCTGATATTTTTAGTCAAAAAATTAACTTTTCGATAAATAACGTTTAACTTACTTCTCGTATCAAATATGCTTATTTTTTAATTAATTAAATATTTAATCATGTAAAAGGAAAAATAAAAACATATTACAGCATAGATCATGCTACTTACGACGCACGGGTATGATAAATCAGATAGTGATATTTATATACATTTTTGAGCGCACGGTGGCTCGGTCGGCTAGGTCGTGGATTGGCACGCGGGAGACCGTGGTTCGATTCCCGGCCAGTGCGACTTTCGGGCAAGTACCTCTGTGATTCTCACATGTGCTTTATCACCACGCCATGCTCCTCGAGGAGGGTTTAGGCGACCTTCTCTTAGCAAAAGTTGCCTTATTTTCCCCTACCCCCTCCCAGTAGTGGGAGGCCTCCCATCCCTTTCCTTGTCCCTTTCCCAAGTGCTAAGTGCCCATAGTAGTGCCCTTAATAAAGGAGCCGGACGTAGAGCACTATAATATATAAAAAAAAAAAAATTTTATATACATTTCCATTTAATTGTGTAAACAAAATTTTTGAATGCAGAACTCTGCATGAACCTTATTCAAAAATTTGAAAAATTGTTATGTTGATTCGAAATAATGTAATTAATAAACTTATTTAGAGTTGAAGATAAAACAAACCAGGGTGCCATAGCACTACCTCAATGGTGGTATGGATTGTTAACAAATTATATAGACAAAGTTCTTTTGAAGGAACTGGTTAAAATGGTCTGAAAAGAGCTAGAACAAATATTGAAGCGTTGCTCCAACAATGTGTTTATAAATTGTGAGGAGGCTGATGTGGATTTCTTAACAAATGTAAGGAAAGCTAAGGTGGAAGGGAATGTAGTTCAATTTAAAATGACATAATAACCCACATAATTTCACCTCATTTAGAAGTGCTACTGAATGGTGGCTGCTGGGAGTTTTTTTAAACAATGAAGGAAGCTTATTGGGTTATGCAGTAAAAGGGATACATAACAGCGTATGGATGCCAAGAGGGGCAGAAGGGGGTGGAAAGTGTCTAAACAAAATAAATGATCCAATAAACATAAGGTAAAACCTGATAGAATCTTACTTTATTAAGAGGGGGCTGATGGGGTGGCAAGGGGATTAAGAGGGAGCTTTTCAAAATTGATCTGTGGGGCTGAAGAGGTGGAGAGTTGAAGAGGCTTAAACAAAAGCTTAGCCCAATAAAAATAAGACAATAAACATTAGAATTTTTCTTTATTTACTGGTGGTCGAGGGTGGTTAAGAGGATGGAGTGGAGGGAGATGGTGGGGGGTCATGTGAAATGACTCTCTAAAATCACTAATAATATTAAATGATATATGAATATACATTTTATATCACATAGTTGTAAGACTAAATTTAATCACCAATCCCCTCTTCGTTCCTCCTCATACTTTTAAATATTTCTGTGTGCCCCTCTCAAAATAAGGGAGAAAACCCAAAATTTCTTCCTTAAAGTAATCCAATAACAAATATTCTACGAAAATAAGAACCTCTTTCCCTTTCCCCATCCCCCTCACATTTCAAATGGCCCTCCTTCAGCGCCTCTCAAACCTGCCCTTTGATACCCTTCATGGTACTTGTTCAAATCAAATTATTAATAATAACTTATGACAACATGATAAAAATACCAAACAGTATTGTCACGTACGATATCATAGCTACACGTACGTGCGCCTCCTCTTTTGGGGCCTACTACAGATGATTGTAGTGGGAGAGAGTAAAGCGATAAGCAGATAGGATGCTGAAAGGAGCTCTCTCTGGCTGGAACTGGCAAGGACGAAGGTCGTACACACGCGACGCGCTCTTCTCTCGTTTTTGCATAAATGAAGACGTTGATACTAGTTCCTCGACTATTTACTTCGTGTGCACTCCAAGACCATAGAATCGTACGCAACAGTTTTGGTGTCAGAAGTGGGATAATCATTGCGATTAAATAAAAATAAATTTTTTTTTTCTCGGTTTTTGTCGACGGCAAAGTATCGACTCTCACGATTTTTGGGAAACACACATAGTGCCGTGCCACGAAGTGAACTAGGAACTGCTACGAAAGTAATTAGGAGAACAAGGAGTTGCTGAAGTACGAAAAAAAGCAGCTTCAATCAAGGATCAAGGTGGAGGATACCCGGGACTATGATAGAAATCAAGCAAACAAGGATGATAAAGATCTTGGTCGCCATTATTCTAGCCAGAAGCATATGGTAAGTACTTGAGATTTATAAATAAACAAACATATTAAACTGTCCTAGGGGTTCTGTTTAAATTTCTTAGTGCGTTATAAATTAATTTTTTTGCTATATCGGTTTTGCGTTCGGTATCGTCCTCATAGTATCGGCGGTGCGTCATTAGGGTAATTTATCGTGAGTCAGAAAGATTTCGGACCGTGAAAATAATTTGGTCAGATTGATAGCGAGGAAATAATAAATAAATAAATAATAAATTAGACACATGGTAAGTGTTAAAGTAAAGTAAAGCGGTTTT
>NW_019379763.1:317317-352154 GCF_000648655.2 Copidosoma floridanum | reverse complement strand
GTGAGATATGGAGCGACAACGCGACTTGCTTCCGCCGCGCTGATGTTGAGCTGCGCGATGCCTTGCTGACAGCCGAGCTGGACTGGGGATTGGTCGCGGGCTCTCTCGCCGATCAAGGAATTGCTTGGAAGTTCATTCCACCGGGTGCTCCTCACTTCGGTGGCTTGTGGGAGGCCGCCGTCAAGTCAACCAAAAGTCACCTCCAGCGCGTCATGGGGTCACGCCATCTCACCTACGAGGAATTTTCCACGGTGCTCGTTGGCATCGAGATGGTCTTAAATAGCCGACCACTGACACCGCTATCTGGAGACACTGGAGACCTCGATATTCTCACCCCAGGGCACTTCCTTGTCGGTGGCCCTCTCAACTCCATCGTTCTGCCCGGCCCCCCTGCGGAGAGCTTGGATGCGCTCGCCCACTGGGAGCTCGTTCGGGGGGTCCGCGCCCAGTTTTGGTCCCGCTGGAGCCGAGAATACCTCAACACACTCCAACAGCGGTCAAAATGGACTACTCCTCGCCGGAACTTCATCGTCGGCGATATGATCGTCCTCCTCGACGCTACACTTCTGCAGTCCAGCGGCCGATGGCCGATCGGCCGTGTCATCAGCGTCCACCCGGGAGCCGACGGCTTTGTCCGTGCTGCTACCCTCAAGACGGCGACTGGCGTGTACAAGCGATCCATCACCAAGATGGTCTTGCTGCCTGTGTCAGCGCCTCCCGCGGCTCCGCTGCCTCCAGAAGACTCCCTGACTGACCCCGGTTTGGCGGGCGGCACGTAGTTTTTCGATCCAGGATCGAGGCGGGCGGATTGTTTGGTTTCGCGCCCGAGCGCGACAGCCGAGCGAGGCGCTGCGTGCACTTCCGCCATGCTCACGGGCTTTCACCTTGCCGGGAGCCGCCTCTGCGTTCGGGCACTTGAGCACTGCTCTCCAAGACGACCAGACGCTTGTCCCGCTCACACTCACGACGCCTCTCACGCTGTAATCAACCCGCTTGTATAATATCAAATAAAGTGTTTTACCAAACAGTAAGTGTTAGGGAGGACGAAATTCCCTCGTGTCCGGAAAACGAGTCGGAGTCAGAAATACTGACCGTATTTTAAGAGCACAGCCCCGAAACTCAAATGGAATGGGAAAAAATGGGTAAGAAACAGCTTATGCTAATGTTGAAGTTTTTAAAAAAAATGAAACCAAGGAGTGATTAGGGAGAAAATTTCACAAACAACGTCATGCATAATGGGGGCGGATGCAGAATACTCAAACACTGTACGAAATGACGCCGCGAATACGTTACCCTTTAAGAATGCAGATTATACAGCTGGAAACGGGATGAGCGAAATTTCGAGGGACGTAAACTCGCACTCGAAAGATAGGTTCGACAGTAAGGATACACAGGATACGCTTCAACATGCGTTCAAACGAGGAGAAAAACAAGCGGCGTAGCAAACAGCACAGCAATGTGCGACACAGTTTTCGGAGGATGCACTTACACAGAATTGTAGGGAATTAGTATTTGGTCATAAAAACAATTGGAACTTACCGTCAAGGACGTCGGAAGAGATAAGAATGTATGGGGGGCAGCAAACAGGAATCCCAAATTTTACGGGCGCAAAGATGCATGACGCTGGACCCAGCTACGAACCCACAGGCCCAATAAATGAAAGGTTGAGAGGCCAACCGATAGCACCGTCATCTGACTGGCCGTTTCGGGATAATAACATGCACGGGGAATACATTACGCGAGAGCAGCAACATCAAGCGCAGCCAAATCCGACTTAGATAAACCCTATCATGAGTCAACAGCGAGCGGAAAACACGTACCCTGTTAGTATGCACTATAGTGCATTGTCCCATGTCAACAGTGCGGCGAGTAGCATCCCTATATTCAATGGAGATCCAATAAACTTTCCGCTTTTTGAATAGATAGTGAGGACAGCAAATCTAGCAGTTCCACCGCAATATGAAAAATACTTTATAGGTACATTAGGCGGTAAACTTAGGGGGATGGTGGCAGATCAATTTTGCACCCGGTTATCACTGTTTCATATCTTAGACGCATTTTTACTCGCGCTGTCACGGCGATTCGGGAGCATGGGAGGCATAGGTACACAGATAGCTGAACTTAAGTCACTGACTCAACTGAAGAGTGAGTCAGTTATTCAGTACTGCAGCCGGGTGCAACGATTGCATGATAGAATAATGATGACTCATGACGCCAACCCACAGCTGTTCCAGATTCAGAAAACTGACCTAAGACAACCATGGATAGAGAGTCAGTGAAACAGTTTATATATGGGTTGAAAGCGCCATACAATTGGAACGTGGCCAGGATAAAACCTGTTACACTGGAAAAGGCCATTGAAGCGGCTATAGACGTAGATAGTGAGTTACTTCACGTCAAATTGCACCTAATAATTTTAGCACATATGCAACACGGGATAGTTGTTTTGGTAAGAGGAATCCAAGGATAGGCATGGTAATCAGCGATGCGCTGGAGGGAAAGAGCGATACGGACGAATGGGATGGCATCAAAGATGTTAAGTGGTGCTCATATTGTCAGGAGCACTGTCTGCACTCTACGAGTGAGTGCGAAAAGCTATGGGGGGACGCAAAAAACGGAAGAATAAAAGACCCCGATAGGCCCAACACAGAACCCCCCAAGAGACTAACGGAGATGAGGGATAAAAATGAAGGAAGACCTGCGTACGATGATCAGGCACGTAATATGCAGTACAGTAACCCTGACCCTAGAAATTACCATAAAAAACCTAATAGCTACACATCAAATTATAATAGTTATAATAATAATAAAAGAAACTTCAATGGCAACAAAAGTCGCCCTCCGGCAAACAATAACAGGAACAATAGTAGGCCATTCGAAGAGAATAGGAATTTAAGTGGTCGAAACAGGGGAAATAATTATGCACACAATAATAACTATAATAATAATAATCAGCGACGGGAAAATAATTATAATAATTATGCACCAAATAATAATTATAATAATAATAATCAGCGATGAAGAAATAATTATAATCATTACACGCCTGGTAATAACAACTATAACAATTATAATCAGCAACGAGAAAATAATTATAACAATTACGCGCCTGGCAATAACAACTATTACAATTATAATCAGTGACGGGAAAATAATTATAATAATTACGGACCCAGGGACAACAATTACAATCTCTACAATCAGAGAGGAAACCAAAATAGTCAATACAACAATGAGGAAGATACGAGAACAGACGGGTCACGCGCGGAAAATTCAAACTCCCAGGATGCTCGATGCGCTCCCCAAGCGTTGGGCATCCCCCAGTAGATAGGAAGATAACAAAAACACTCGACAGCAGAAAGATGGCAAGCGTAGAGGTAAGAGAGTCGCTAGCTGCGAGTGTGAGAGTTGATATGATGACAAGGAGAGATAATTTGCCTCGAAACAGCCCTCAAATGGAAGTAGGACGAAACAATAACGGAAGCGGGCATCAGCGTGAAACAAAAATAAATATATTTCTAGCAGGTAGAACACCCCCTTTGGTATTTATGACAAGCACTTAACTGAGAGGTGGGAAAGCAAAGTTCTACGTGGACACAGGAATTGAAATTTCGATAATAAAGGAAGATAGTATTTTTTTCAAGTTATATACGCCTGCGTCGGGGTAAATAGTGAAAAAATAAAAGTAGGGTGGGTGCCTTTGCAAAGAATGAGAGAAGGAGTTTTATTCGGAAATTTTATAGCCACAAATAAAGGTGGAAAAGTTTATGCTGAGTGTGTAAACACACTAAATGAAACAATAAGCATACCTGTACCGGAAATAGAGTTATTAGAATGCGAAGTGATGTGAGAGGCCGATCCACTTAGCGTCGAAGGGGACGATGCTCAGGGCGTTAATGAGGCAATGATAAGAATTTTTTAAGCAAATGGCCGAGAAAGAAGAAAAATGAACAAAGTTGAAAATGGCGTTACAAATCATACAAGTGATGGGAACAATAGTGATTTCAAGAACACTGACAATTTAGGTCGTTTGTCGGATTAAGAAAAAATAGTGAGAATCGATAAAATGATTCAGCTTATTGATGTTTCAAGCAGCAACGAGGGAGAAAAATCACACGTCTGGAAACTCATAGAGTATAATCCATTTGTATTTGGCCTAGAAGGAGAACCATTGGAAGCAACTCATATATTGAAACACCGCATCATAACTACTACGGACAAGCCCGTGACGGCAAAGCGCTATAGGTATCCACCAGCGCTAAGGGAAAAGATTAAAAAAGAGATAGAGAAATCGCTTGAGTAAGGAATCGTCGAGCCTTCGAAATCGCCGTACAATTCTAACATGTGGATTGTACTCAAGCATGCGGGGCCGGACGGGGAGAAGCGTTGGCGCGTGGTCACTGATTTTAGGCAGCTCAACGAAATTACTGCAGGAATTTGCCATCCCTTACCATTCTAAAGCGATATACTCGAACATTTAGCGTCAGCTCGATACATTACAGTAGTCGATTCAAAACAGCGATTTTTCTAAATCGAAATTCATGAGGATGACGCCCACAAAACAGCATTTTCTGGGCCAGACGGTCAATATCAGTATAAAAGAGTGCCAATGGGGTGTACGGACTCGCCGAATACATTTTTAAGAGTGATGTCACTCGCTTTGTCGGGTCTCCAAAGGCATGAAATCGTAGTGTATTTGGATGACATCATGGTGTTTGCTTCGAATCTCGAAGAGCACGGGAGGCGTTTTATTAGACTTTCAAAGTGGCTTTCGGAAACAAACTTAACAATTGAGCCGAGAAAATGCCAATTTTTGAAACGTGAGGCGAAAGTACTGGGACACGTAGTAGGAAACTGACAAATAAAAACAGATCCAAAACAAATCGAAGCAGGAAAAAAATACCCAAGACCTACGAATGCAAAAAAAATCAAACAATTTCTTGGATTTGTCGGATATTATAGACGATTTATCCAGAATTATGCGAAAATTGCTTAGCTGCTCTCCAAACTCTTGAGAAAAGGAACAGAGTTCAAATGGGAAGAGCAGCAGGAGCAAGCTTTCAAAACACTAGTTGATGCATTATGTAGTGAGCCGGTACTTATTGCACCTGATCTAGATAAGCCTCTTATAGTTACAACGGATGCGTCAGACTACGCAATACGAGCAATATTAAGCCAAGGCGAATTGGGGAAAGACAGGCCGTGTAAATATGCTTCACGATGCCTTAGAGGGAGCGAATTACGCTACCCGACGTATGATCAAGAACTGTGGGCGATCGTGTTTGCAAAAGAACAGTTTCGGCCGTACTTATTTGGGCGCAAATTTACAGTGGTCACAGATCATGAGCCACTTAAATATTATCATACGTCAAAGAAGCCTGACATAAGATTTAATAGGCTAAAAGCGGAACTACGAGGCTACAAGTTTGACGTAGTATATTGGCCAGGCATTTCAAACAAAGCACCTGACGCACTCTCTCGAAATCCAGTAATAGGAGAGGGAGAAATAAACACTGAGCGGCCACGCCAGAAACTGTATCAGCTGGCGGACGAACAGGAGAAGGAAGGACTAGCTGATAGTGATGGGCCTCCAGCGCGCATTTTTAAAACACGAGCGACCCGTAAACAGTGTATTCAGGGAAATACTAAAAAAGGAAAAATTATTTACTCTGATTCAGAGGATTCGGATAAGAAAGTACAGAGAAAAAAACAAAATTTTGATGGACAGAAAGGAAATAAATATGAAACGAAAATAGATGGTCAAGCTGATGGTGAGGGAGATTCCGAATCCGAGGAAAAAGTAGGAATAAACGAAAAATTAAGTAGGAAAATAAAGAAAACAGTGAGAAAAAGAGGTCGCCCAAGAAAGAATATTATAGTTAGCAATTTAAAAACAGAAACAGATACGAAACGCAACGCAACGCAACGAGATTGCGTTGAGAAGAGTGAAAGGCACCCAAAAGTTAACGGAAGCAAACGAGGTAGCTGGAAGCATCGAAACATTTGGGAAAGGTGTTTTCGAAGGCAGAGGTGTTGAAGTGTCGGAGAGAGCCGATCAAGCACGAGAAAGATCGAAGGAAGAAGAAAGTGAAGGAGAGACTCCACATTACGAGCATACAGCAAATGAGCCGCTCACTGACGGTACTTATGAATGTAATAAAAGGGAGGAAAAAAAAACAATTATATGAGGGACATAATGAAAATAAGCTCGATATGGAATTAGAAGACACAGGTTCAGATACATCAGATGATGAAGTGGAAAAAATGATGAGACTAATTGCTACGGCAGGGGATGATCCTATTTCCCAAGGAATGACGGACAGAAAATTAGGTTATACTATAAAAGAACTGGGGTTTCGAAGGGGAGTAAAAACAACGAGTACACCAGCTGCAGTACTAATCGAGGAGAAAACGAAAATTGCGCAAGAGACAACTGGATACATTAAACAGACAAAAGCCGAATTTTTCAATTACGCCGACAATAATGAGCCCTTCGAAGGAAATAATAATAGCCAATTGTGATACGCCACAAACGTCAAATAGTACAACGGCACAAAACACGGAATAAGGGGAACTTAGGTCAGCGGATCTCTCAGTGAGCGCAGAAACAAATTTCGCTCCAACAACAGAGGGAGACAAGGAACCGGATATACACGATTTGTTAGAGTGAAGATCAGACGAACTGCGGGCGTAAGTTATGATCGACGTAAGAAGGCGAGATGTAGAGGGAAGGCCGGAAATGTGGATTGACGTGTGGGAGTCCAACGAAAAAATACCTGGGGAAGAAGCGCCACCAGAGGAAAGGGAAAAAACAGATCTAACGTTGCGTAAAATTGATAGGCGAGTCCAGTTTGAAGAATCGGGGAATCAAACAGTAAAGGAACCCAACTTACCGTCAGACACAACGGCGCTGATAGATAAGTGGCTGGCATATCTTAACGATAATACACGAAGGGAAACGAATGAATGCATTCAACCTCATAAAATACTTTTAAAAGTGCCAGGACTACCGCACGACCCGCCGGGAAATTGCCTATTTTATAGCCTAATATTCTTATTTAATCTAAATTTCTCGACTGACGAGCTGAGAATGATATTAAAAAATTTAGAATACCTAAAAAAGTGTAGAGAGCCGGAAGAAACAAAAAATATACTAATGTCGCGTACAGAATATGGAAATGGGGAATGTATATACATATTTTCGCAAGAATTCAAAAAGAACGTGTGTGTAAGCCTTAAGTTAAATCGGGAAAACTATATTTATGCGCACTATATTACGACAGAGAAGGAAGGGGTCGGCCACTTGCATCTGGAAGGTAACGGCGAGAATGCCCATTACGTGCTTCTAGTACAAAATTCTATTACCGAGTCGAAAAATGATTCACATAACGTTGACGGTTGTAGTTGTGAAAGGCTGGAAGAACACGCGAGTGAGCCAGAAAGAGATGGAGAAACAAACCAACGTGAGTGGGGAAGGGATAACGAAAGTCAATCAGGAACAGAGCAAAACTCCACTGACGGAGAGATGAACACGAATATGCGTGTAGAAAAAGGGGAAGGAGACAACCATCCCACTAACAGCGATGACGAAAGCTCTGAAAGTACGATGGAAGGAGAGGTAGGGCAGCTTAATGAATTGAATAACGCATTATGTGAAACAGAGAGTGAGAACGAAACTAACAGTCACACACTCTCCATAGATGGAAATATACACGGTGTGCAGAACACGCCTGCCAAATGAGAGACCGCCATGGGCACTAAAAGAGGGGGAAGACCCACCCCTGTGCCAAAAACTAAGCAAAATTGAAAACCATTCCTCTAGGTATTTCGAAAACTTGGCGTTTATGACGGTAACGGAAGTGGTACCCAATACGGAAGCGATAGATGCTTTACATGAAAGAGGGTACATAAATCTGACGCGCATGAACAACGAGGAGAAAGTCGTAGGTGAAGCTAAAAGTACTAAAGAGGGAAAGGTAACAGTTATATACATGTACGTAAAGGAGCACTTTAAGGAAGCGGCGCTCAAATTGAATATTAAGAAGTGTGTTAAAGCTCTTGGAGACGTAATAATTGCAAACAATATTAAAACAATTGGAATTGTCAGGGATCTAGCGATTCTTAATCTTACCCAATGGGGGTACTTTGCCGATATTTTTGAGGAAATATTCAAAGAAATTAGATTAGTGGCGGTGCTCTACACCAACACATTAATAATTCCACCAACGAGTCAAAGATTGAAAATAATTAAAGAGTACTACGAAGCAGCAATAGGCGGGCACAGAAGCATGAACAAGACATATAGTAGGATCACGAAGGACTACTATTGGAGAAACATGCGCCCAGACATAAGGCAAGTCGTTGTGGGATGCCTTTCATGTAAGACGAAAAAACTTAGGGTAAAAACAAAACAAGCCTTGCTCATTACGGACACACTGAGCAGACCTTTTGAAAAAATTTCAATAGACTACTACGGGCCAATCAGTAAGCCATCGACGAATAACTACACACATATTTTGTCCATGCAAGACTGGCTAATAAAGTTTATTGTTATTGTACCAGTAAAGAGAGCAACAGCTGAGGAGACCGTGAGGGCAATAACCGATAAATATAAATTTATAGCATATTTCAGACCCCCGGAACATCTACTATCTGACCGAGGGACCCATTTCATGAATAAAAGCATGGATGAACTAGCAAAATTATTTAAAATAGACAAAATTGGTAGTACGGCATTTCACCCTCAAACAAATGGGGCCATCGAACGAATGCATCATACGCTCACCGAATATATAAAAGCCTACGTAGAGAAAGAAGATCAGTGGGACGAGCACTTACCATTGTGCATGCACTCATATAATACTACGGACCATGAGAGTACAGGGTACTCACCGCATGAGCTTGTTTTTGGGCAAAGAGCGAGAACACCTACTAGCTTTAAGACATCATCCAATGGCCAGACGTCGAACGAATATTTTAATAAGCTCGTAACGACACTGACAGAGATGAGAACCATCGCTGCAATGAATCAAGCGAAATACCGCTCAAAGTATTACTACGACCGCAAATTGAATACGAGATACTACCTTGAGGAAGAAATGGTTTATGTGTTAAAAGAGCCGTTGAATTGGAAATTCGACGCCCAATATGAGGGCCCTTACGAAATAACTGGCATCGATTATGCGAAAAAGAATGTCAAACTTCAGAGGAAGGACGAGGTGAGAATATCCNGGATACAACAGCAAGAATAGTTTTAAAACGTTTCAATAGTTCCAAGCTAAAACCTAAAATTTTTTTTTATACCGTACTAAATATCATTAAGAAATTAAGAATGGTACAAATATAATATAGCTGATTTTTTGTAAGGTAGAAGGGTCGATTATTGGTTTCAATTCGACGCCCAATATGAGGGCCCTTACGAAATAACTGGCATCGATTATGCGAAAAAGAATGTCAAACTTCAGAGGAAGGACGAGGTGAGAATATCCCACATGGATGAAATAAAAAAAGCTTGCGTAGTAAAAGCCCCAATAGAAAATGCGAATACAGAAAGAAACACGGGAGTACAAAATTAAACCACTAGCTTCGCTTAAATTTTTGCGGCCCCCAGACGCACCGCGAAAATACAATGAAAAATGGAGAACAAGAGAATATTGACTACTATTTTTTTTAATTGCCTAAGCAAACATAAGAGTGGAATGTGGCGCTATTTCATATAATTATAAATAAAAAAAGAAAAAAAAAAAGGAAAATTTTTTTTTAGATATTAAGGTAAATGTACCAATACTTGGCCACCAAAAAATTGGTCCCAAAGACTGGCCACAATCACAATCTTACGATTCGCACGAATTTTGGCAGCTGTATAAAAAAAAAATATTTTTATCAATATTCACGCTTAAAAATTATATAAATTTCATTGTTAATAGTTATATCAATGATACTTTAATCAGGAAATTAGAAAAAAAGTGTAATCCTGGAAAGTGATTTTGGTCGACTGGCCAGTTATTGGGACTTGAAGTTTCGGCCACAGGGACAAGTTTTTCTACAGTGGCCAAAAATTGGGACATTTCATCATGTTCAATAATAAATAAAAGCTTTTTTTCTGTGTATGCAAAAAAAATTATTTTTGGTACAGCTTAAAATAGTGTTATAACTACAAAATAGTTCCTATTAGGACTTGAAATGTTACTTTTTCTATATTTATAGAGTACTTTTGAAATTGGTCTACTAAGATGGCCAACGTTTGGTACATTTACCTTAAGTTAAATCGGGAAAATTATATTTATGCGCACTATATTGCAACGGAGAAAGAAGGGGTCGGCCACTTGCATCTGGAAGGTAACGGCGAGAATGCCCATTACGTGCTTCTAGTACAAAATTCTATTACCGAGTCGAAAAATGATTCACATAACGTTGACGGTAGTAGTTGTGAAAGGNAATTTTTTTTCTCCTTCTCTGTCTTTCGTGGATCACGCCTTAAGTACGCTCCCTCCTGCGTCCCCGTCCTCGTCCCCGAGGGAGACGATCAACAGCCAAGTCCCGGAACCCATCTACCAGCGAGGACACATTCGGACTAGGCGGTGCGGGTCGATTGCTGGAAGTACAATTACAGCTTGTGCAAACCGCGGGCGGATTATGCGTTGCGATGGTAAACAGTCCGTTGTTCCCCCGTTCGACCTGCAAAAGAAAAAAGGAAAATTAATACGGATCACCAAAGTTTTCTTACAAGTCTAACGAATAAGAGAGGCCTTATACGTATAACAGGCCGCCTTTCCAGCGAAAAACCGTCTTGGTCGGAGGCTGATATCTCAACCACCACCACGACGAACGTACTGTGGCACGTACAACCGACGGCTACGACGTACGAGGCCCCGGGCTTCTTCTTCATCTGAAGTATCGGTACGCTTTGTTTTGTATGATCATCATCGTCGATTTCCTGTATACATACGTCACTATTTTCATGATCTAGTAATAGCAGTGATTTCATCTCTTTCGTTAGCGTGGTATGTTTGTTTTTTCGGGATGTCCCGTGATAAAGAAAGAAACGGATCAGAGTTAAGCAGCAGTCTGTTCACTATATCAGTGTTTGTTTTAGACCTTAAAAAAATATTCAATAAATTAATTACTTTGAGTAACTGGTATTTAAAAAGATTCATATAAATAAATTTTCTAAAAAAATATGTTCTTAGGACTTTTTTATCACAAATACAGCCTGTAACTTTGTTGCGTATATATACATTTACTAAATAAATTTGTTTTACGATATTTTAAATTATGTGTGCAAAGAATTAACTAATAAATGATTCACAGTTTTCCAACAACGTTTTAATACCACAATGATTCGTAATCGAGATGATGTAGGAAAACAGTTTGATATTTCTATTATTAAAAAGTAAATTATTTTTTAAAAAATACATAAATAGAAGGCACATGGAGCACTTCGTACTATAAAAATTAAGTGATTCTTGACACAATTTCTACTAATATCTGAATTAGATAAACGTTTGGCATGGCACTATTTTGCTTTTCTTGAAAAGATGATTCTTGTGGTACAATAATTATAATTTATACTACTCCTGGTATAACTGGCCACACATACAAAATTAATTTATTCTATTGAATATCATCTTATTAAAAGTTACACAGTTTATATTGCATTTGTAGTTCTTGTCTAATAATTATGTATTTAAACTATAATATCTGAGTCAACTACAGATTTGAGATAGTTACTTAACAATTTTAATTAAAAAAAATATCCTACTTGGAGCACTTCCTTGAAAATTTTTCACGAAAAGTTTTTAAATTTTTGTGGTTGGACTCCTAGGCCTCCTCAGATAATGTTCCGATTGGTAGTGGTCCATAACCTTGTGACCATGGATTAATACTACATGTAGAGATGTTGGCATTTTATTCCATGAGTACAGTGTGACGTATAATTTAGCTGTTTCTAAACAGTACTTTCCAAATAACTTGGTATTTACAGCATGTCCAGAGGATACAACAGCAAGAATAGTTTTAAAACGTTTCAATAGTTCCAAGCTAAAACCTAAAATTTTTTTTTATACCGTACTAAATATCATTAAGAAATTAAGAATGGTACAAATATAATATAGCTGATTTTTTGTAAGGTAGAAGGGTCGATTATTGGTTTCAGGCCAAAATTATTTGTAAGTAATAGATAATTCAAATTTTAGATTTTTTTTATTTTGAATCACAATTAGTACGTCATTTCCACCATAAACGGAAGAACTTGATTTTTTTTATATTTTGTAAATAATTTCATCAGCTTTTATAGGCACCACCAACGACTAAATAATGAAGTTACTCCTTTTAATTTTTTTTATAGGAACTAGGAAGGGGTAAAAATGATCTGTTTTGATTTGAGTCAACTCATTATTGTTGCAAAAGATTTTAGAAAAATTTTTCAATTTCCATTACTAAAAAAAAATTTGGCTGAAAACCGTTGGTATCGGTCTTTATTCCTTTATAAAAATGATATATTTGCATAAAAGGTACTAGTGCTACAATTGAACAATAAACTATATCTACAATACATAAAGTGGGGTCTCGTAATTCGTTATAGTTGTGATTTACAGACCATACGGATTAGATTTAAAATACAAACGTATAACAAAAGATTTTATTTACGATATGCTACAGCTATTCTTCACTATATTAGAGTTTAAATGTAAGCTGCGAAAGTTATGGCAAAAATAAGGATTTTCAATTTTATAAGGTCTTGTTCAAATTCAACAATGTGTAGAAAGGTTACATATACAAGTTAAAAAGATAAGCACTGCACGTTATTAAAATTCAAAACCTTTACTTGGACAACTGTACTGGAGGTCAAATTGTTACTTCATAAGTAATAATTTCGTCTCCTCGATTCAGAGCAATCATGCTTAAGAACAGAATTTTTCTTCAATTTATGTATTATATATACTTGTTGTTTACGTAGAGATTTGTAAAAACGTATAATCACAATTAACTATTACATTTTAAAATAATACAATGGCTTTAATTACATTTACGTACCTGTTACTTTTGCTACGGTATCAACGTTGTTAAAAAATTTTCGGGCCGTATTCCCACTGTTTCTATTTCCTGCACCTTGAGTGGAAGCATCAACTAATATTCCTACGTCTTTTCTCAGAGCGTCTTGTATCATTTTCTTTCTTTTCAGCACATCTGCATTATCGGTTTTCCTCACTTTATGAAATTAATACTTTCGTTGATAACGTGTTTTACTTATCATCCGTGTATTGGAAAAAAATTTTTCGAAAAATATGAATTCTTTCAAAATTTATAATTATGACACTTGACAACATTGTATTCAAATTGCTATAAGTAGCAGCTAACTTGAACATGCCATTGAACTAATGAATACCACTGAAAGATAACATTTTTACAGTTACAATCAACGCGTTCATTCATTTTATCATGGTCTGACATTAATAATTGAAAAAATTGGTTTTATTACAAAACTGCAATTAGAGTCATTCTTAGAATTGTTTAAATATCATAATTGACTTTTACACGACTTTTTATGATTGTCATGTGTAAAATATGTGACTTAAAATCGCAATGAATAATTATTGGACTAAATTCTAATTAGTAATTTAATAACATATTTTTGTACAATTTTAAGAAGTTTCCTTAAAAGAAGTTTCATAGGTATTAATTGAACGATTTAGTAGTATTTACAAAACTTATTTTGACTAACGATTGCAATTGATCCAGAGTACTTTTTATAATTACAAAGGTTACTTGTTTAATGTAAATTAAAATTTGTCATAAGTATCATTTTAACATAAAATTCATATATAATATAACTGTTTTTCATTGTACTTGCTAGTACGTCGAATTTAAAGCATATTCAATCATTTTTAATGAAATCTCTTGAATACGTTAATTTTTTAATGTAAGAATTTTGCTTCTAATACGTAAGCATCATTCACTTTTTTCAAAGTTTAGTAAACCGACAATAGCTTGATGATGTATTTATATACTTACCGCCCAAACTTGTTCTTCTAGTTTGTGAGAGATATGAAGAACATATTCCATTAGTCGAATAATCAAATGAAGAATAGAAAATCCATAATTCAGAGCATTTTTATCAACATCTACCTCTGTAATTTTTTCTACATTGTTGAATTGGGATATAGTCTCTCTGCAGATAAAACATCTTTGACTCGATGAATCATTTAATGCATTGCACACCTTATTAAAAAAAAAAAAAAATGTAAGATAACATGTATAATCAGCATGCGTCGTTTTTATTTAACAATTTGCATCACACAGATACATCGATTAGTATCATTACATTACAAATATAATATGTACTTTACAACTATATTGATACTCTTCACCCAAACAGTTACAGTCCTAACAACTTAGAAATCGGTTTACCACTAATTTTTTATATCCAAAAAATATTTCTTTGTTTAACATATTATTTGAACACTTAATTGTTTAACACAAGAAAGTGTTATTCGATGTTTATTGATGATAGAATGTTCTTTCTGTAATATTTTTAAAATTTATTTTCAGACTTGAGCTTACGTTTACTCAAACTTACCGACAAATATAAATAATATTTAATATTTCTACAGAAAACTCAAGTATTACTGTTATGTTAATTTAAAGTGAAAATTTTGAGATACACATTTATATCTAAACAAATACAAATATATTTATGTATTTTAAGGCCTTTAAGAGTGCATGAACAAGAATTACACAAGTTCAATTTAAAGTGTAAAGTAATAATAGATAGATTTAATTATTCAGCGAAGGTCAATGCGTACGAATCGTAGATAATGTAACGAAGAGATTTTTAACAAATAAACTGAAAAATCACCTACATCAAACTACACCTTTACATGTATTTATTTTTAATTTATGTTACTAACCTTGCCATCCACCATGGTCAGGATCATTTCTATACCAACTGAAAACCCACAGATGGAAACAGTTGTGAATTCGTTTATTTGTCGTGTGATGTGTTTTTCCGTTGTTGTACATAGTTCTGTCGTTTCTTTTTCGTACGATATTATGATTGGCCTACAAAATCTGGACGATGACGGTTTTGGGTTTTTCCAATACACTGTATTGTTTGTTCTATTTAGAAGCTGCAATGGAATAAGGGACACGCAAAAAACGTGATTTGTGACCTCAGTCCCCGTCTCACTTTTTTGTCTGTATCCATTGACGTTACTGCCATCAAACCCATATTTCAGCTGTAAAACTACCTCTTCATTGTCGCTTGACTCAATATTTAAAAATTTGAACAGTCTCTGAATTGTGTGCTGTAATAAACTCTGCAGTGGTATCTCACATTTGTTATCACTAATGAATATATTCTCAGGGTAAGCTTCTTTATTTGTTAGTGCAACCTTACAAAAATAAATAATTTTTAACAATAATTGAATTTATCCGCGTTAAAAACTGAAAACCATTGTTTGTACTTTAAATGTAATTAACAACTTACACGATAAAAGGGGAGGTTTTCCAATGAGTACCTTGTGGTAAGACGGGTATATATCGTGACCAATTTTTTTCGCAGATGAAATCATCTTTTTATATGCATTTTTGGTTAAATTTGCTTCGAGTATTAATAAAACAGCTTCTTCTGGTGACATGTCTCTGCTTTTAGGTTTCTCAATTATTTCATAAATTTCATTGGCAGTTTCTACATTACGAATTCTATCAAATATTTTGGCACCACTCAGGTTATTGTCCATTTTTAACTTCTTTTTTGCCAGTGCATAGCACTCATCATCAACGACAACTTCATTTAGAGCCAATACCTTTCTATCGCGACTTTTCGTTGATAAATCATCAAAGGATGTGCTTGGGCGACCGATCTTGGAATCTGTATAATATAATTGTTCTCATGAACATTACTTGTATATTTTTTACAAAGATTGGAGTTTTTCTTTATTACTACTATGACTAAGAGTTGTGTCTACATTACGAAATGGCTTTGGAAAAAAGCAAATTATATTTGATACAAAGAAATTTATTTATATACTATTTTATAATTAATGTTTTCTTATTTACACGATGGATGTTTTTCCAATAATAAATAAGGCATTGCTTGATTAGAATGATATTAATTTTTATTAGAAGATCAAATGCGTTAAGATCCGTATTCTTCATTTAACCTACAATTTATAATCTTTGTAATTGAATGTTATCTCTGCGTTGTTAAATCATCGTTTTATGTATACTTTGTTCCGTTTTTTGAGAAGAAAAAATGTAAATAAATAATTTTAATTGTTTAATTAACGAATTGACAAAATGGAGATACTGTCAACAATTTCAAAAGTGATAACTTTTTGATTAAATAGATTTAAGTTATAAAATTCGTGCATTAGTCCTCTAACTAATATACACAGCTGCTATATATACTTTTACACAGCTGTACCATAACTAATTATAAAAACTTGTCAACCTCTGCTTATGTACATACTAACTACGATAACCAAATTATTATTTTCCAACGACCTTAAAGTGTGATAAGTTGAAACACCTCTACATTGATTTAACACACAGACACACTGAAATATATGTATACATTAATGCAATATATGTCCACTACAACTAAAACAGCAATGTGTACCAGTTCATTAGTCTTTATTTAGTTGAATATCAAGAGTTAAACCCGCTATCTATGTGAACGTGTTTGGTCGGAAAAAATGTTTTTATACAATAATATCAACAGAATGTGGTCAAAACTTTAATAATACAGTTTTACACTTTCACTTTTGATAAATTTTGGTTTTTACGTATAAATATGTCATCAAACATAATTTTTAACCAATCAAGTAAGGACAGCTCACCATTTTAACGATTCACAAGTAAATTTAATTTCTTTTAATAGGTAAAGTTCATTGCATGAAATGTGCAAAAAAATAGTTTGAGCTCACTTTTTCTGTATTACAGTATAGTAACATTACGTCCAATATCCTCAGGGGATAAAAATAGCAGTAAATACACACACACACACACATATATATAGTACAGGATTACTTCATACTGTACATGTACTCAGTTACATAGAATTGGATTTAATAGCTCACCATGATTTAAGCGTAATAAGATTTTTTCACAGTCGCCATTGTTTACAGCAATAAGTAGAGATTGTAATATACTAGTAAAAAATTATGCCTGATGTATCAACTGTTTGAGAGGAAATTTTTAATGGCTCTGAAATACGTACATTACAAAAAAATTATGTATTATTTTGCGAGAGAACTGTTTTGTATGAGATATGCTAGAGAATCTAATGAGATTTTTCGCAAGGAAAAAATTTAAATTTTCTTATTCAATATTAAAAATTTTTGTTAAAAATTTATTACAAAAAAAAAATGGATTATTCCATTGAATGAAATANAGAAACAATAAACAACCCGGAGGAGTGTCCGACCGTCTTTAGCAAAATTAAACGGGGCGTACTGGACTCGACTCCACGCAAAAAATCAGCACGCGTTCAGTACTAGAAGGGAAGAAAAGGTACATGTTCAATGCGAGCACATCAAACACGGGACGATAAAGGTGTCCCACGCTGGAGTAATAGACTTGGCAAAACACTGTACTGCCCAAGCGTCAGAAACCAGACTTGAACCGGGTCAGGAGGAAGGTAAGAGTCACGTCGTTAATCTGAAGGGCCCGACTCTGAACTTGAAAAAGATTATACAAGAGATGAAAGGAACAAAAGAAGACGAGTTGCTGAACCTAATAAAAATAGTAATTGAAAGAGACAGACTGCAGGAGCTTGGTAGCCAAGATCATGGTCCCGAAGATAAATTAATGATCGGTACTAAACTAGAGGACATAGTTCAAAGGGTATGTGAAGTAGGTCAAACGGAAGAAAAATTTTTCAACTGGGAAGAGTACGGGTGGATGGCTGCAGAAATAGCTTTAGGCATGGTAGCGGGGTCGTTCGGGTTTCTAAAATGTGGGGCCCCTTAATACTAAATTTGGCTAGAATGCTTACAGGTAGAAGAAACCGTTCCGGAAGCGAAGATGAAGCGGCGGGTGCAGTGACAGCGCAACCAATAATGGTACAGACCATACAAAGACCAGTTGCGTCGCAAAACCAAGTACGCGTAGTGGTCAGAAGTGCACCTCTGGCAGCTGACAATATGAAACGTCCTCGCGCATAAGAGGATATATACATATAAAAAAAAAAAAAAAAATTTTAATTAAATTTTGTATACATACATAAATCTAGGTTACATTTGTTTATTATAATTTAGTTACCATATTTACAAACAAAAAAATTGCATTATGTAAAAATATCTAACAGGCTCGTAGCGCAGCCAACTGTAACAATAACACAAATAAAAACATTAAAAGAATGATCGAATCAACAGTAAGAGAATAAGTAATATTATACAATACATTATAACGTACTGTAATGCCATATTTTAAAAATTTAACATGAAAAACTTACAGTGGGATTAAATAATTAGTTAATAACTAGTAGAAGTAACTTCAAGAATCCTTACTACCCGCTCCTCTCGAGAAAATAGAAAAGGGGAAAATTAGCATGGGAATAATAAAACGAGGAAAACTTACAGGAAAAGCATGTGTGACAATTGCCGATCCGTAGTACCTGGATTATTCCATTGAATGAAATATTCTCGGACATATTGACATATAAAATTTTTATTTTGAAAATTTTGAAGGCCAATTTAGCTGTATAAAATGTCACGGCAGCTATGTCGTCTGCTACTCAAACTGACAAGTGGATAGTTCTTAACCATATACACACGTAATTACCTAGCTTTAGTGCGAATGGACATAGTCTATATGTAATGATAAACTGGAGCTCATTTTAACACTTTCTTACCTGATTGTAGAATTTCCCTTTCTTGTCCGCTATTGTCAACATCAAAACTAAAACATTTGCTAGCCCAAGTCTTATGGACTTTGATAACATCCAAATAGTTTTTTTTGTTTTTGGAAATCTTGTCCCATATCCTCTTCATATTATTGTAAAATTTTCGGCGAAGTTCTTTGTCAATCGATTTTCTCAAAATTTCGCTGTCGACAAGTTCCCATTCGCTTAGTCAGTAATTTATGACCAAGCGTTTTCTTTCTTCCCATGACGAACTGCAGTTACGATGCAATACTAACAGAATATTTTAATTTAAAACACTTAAAATAATTGTTAAATAACGTTTAATGTCATTTAAGTTTGTTTTCAGCTTCAAATCAAAAACTAAAAACTGTGGACTACAGTCTCACGCTCCTTCACAGGCTGCGGGACAGCAGATAGTCCAACTATATGTTTGTTTAAGAAAAATTAAAAGGAAGGAAGAAGTAGAGTGTTGAATATAAAATCCAGATTAACTTACCTTTCTTCCCGCTAATTGTTAATTTGGATGACCTGCACTTGCTCTTTCCATCGATTTATAATTATTTATTTTAATATTTATTTATTTGTTATTTATTATTTTATAATAATTTAAATTCGTTTTCCAATTAGTTTTATGTCACTTTATTTTATGTAACTAGTATACATATAAAAGAAAACAGAAAAGAAAAAAATAGACGGAACGTCTGGTTAATCTTATAAAATTAGTTATTACGTCTGCACTTGATGAGCGGCAGCGGGCTACTAACTAAAACGCCGCGCAAAGAAATGCACCTTGCACAAAGTTTTAGTTAAAACTTCTTCGTCTTACTTGCTATGGGGCCGGTACTTGCTGACTTCATGTGTTTAGGCTTCATGGCTCGCTTCGGTTGTTACTTGACACTTCCAAGAGCCACGAAGTACACAGTCAGCTTTGTTAGGCGACGACTCTCGTTGAGTATGACTCTGTAAAGAGTCTTAAAATTTTATCATTGGGAATAAAATATAACAGGATAAAATAGAATAAAAATAAAAATTAATTAATTTACGCAAGTCGTCACCTAACAATAATCATTGTGTTATTGTAACGACAATAACAAGTGATTGCTTTGGTTACGTTACATAACTAACTCATGCGAAACGAAAACAACTTTAAGGCTCATACACAGGATTTGTAAATCAACTTACCATACACGACACGATGCAAAATGCAGGGTTGTGAACATACCTGAAGCAAACTCTATTGTGCTGTGATACCTTATAGGATACCAGGTAAAAGGTATCTATGTAAACACTCATTATCGATTTATTTTTCTTAGCTAATAAAGGCATGTACTCAGAATATGTACAAAAATTTTTGTGTGTGTGTATGAGAGCTTATATATATATATATATATATATATATACACACATATATTACTGTGTGTATGCGTATGTGCATACATATATATTTTTAACGAGTTTGTTTGAAAGTTCCAATCAATCAAACATAGTGCATGAGATGAGCCGAGTACAGTTTTATCTGTGATTGTGTGTTTTTTAACTTATTTAATTTTTTACACAAAAACGAAGAACCTTACAATAAAACTTATGTTATTATTCTTAGCCGTAAATAAGTGCAGGAATACAATAGGATTTTTTTAATAACAAAACAAAAAAATTTCTTTTTTTTCAACTTGTTTAAAAAAATAGTAAATGAAAAATATAAGTGATACGAGTTTTTTTTCTATTAATTTAATATATAAGGAAGTACACGGCGTAATTTTTATTAAAGTAACATCAATTTTATTTCAGTTATTAGTTTTTCATTAAAAAAGTTTAAATTATTGTGGAATTGATCGTGTATATACATATATATGTATTATCGACAACTGTTGGAGGGACGCGGATTCTTAAAGGTAATTATCTTACGAACAAAATAAGCCCTAAATCAATTTTTTCGGTTGAAAATTCATCGAACGCACGAATTTTTAGCATTTATTTCGCTTCTTGGCCCACTGGCGTGGGTCGGACAAGTGATAGAGGGGCCAAAACTGTAGGCCCCTCAAGCATCGAAACTTGAGCCCCCTGGGTACGTCTGATGGAGGGCACTTGCCGGCAAATAAACAATAAGATGGACTGTAAGAGAAAGCAAATTAAATGGATATATACATATATATCTAGGTGCAAGAAAACTTACTGAAAAAAAAAAAAAAAAAAAAAGGATAATACTCACATGTGAGCAGCTGCAGCACCTCAGAAGATCTTCCATCACACAACCTTGGAGGATGGAGCATACACTACCGTCGACCGCCGCAAACCCGGTAATACGAGTGTTATCGTACGGTAGGTTTGCGAAATCACGCAGCCAGCACACAAAATCAACCGGATTCACAGAAGAAAACGCCATTTTCGCGGGGTAGTACAAAAATAACAACGTAATGAGGAAAGTAGAGAAAATAACGCCAAATCCAACACGTATTGAGAACACAAGGGAAAAGGCAAGAGTCACTGGAAACCAAGTAGAGAAGTTGACATGACAAAGTCAAAGTAAGCACTGACGAAATAAAAGCCAAACTATCCAACAATCCTTACTACCCGCTCCTCTCGAGAAAATAGAAAAGGGGAAAATTAGCATGGGAATAATAAAACGAGGAAAACTTACAGGGAAAGCATGTGTGACAATTGCCGATCCGTAGTACCACATGCGTCTTCCTGTTGTAAATGACTCACAGTGCCGAACGTGCCGATAGACAGACAGAATATGATAATTTTGTCGCATAGCGATAGGTTGTTATATATATACATATACGCATATGCGCATACATACACTTCGGTCAAGCACACCTAAAATATAAGTTAAATGTAGAGAATAAGGGAATCCAAAAAAAAAGGAAAAAAAAACATGTACAAGTAGAGCCACATTCCCGACTTGACTTGCAAAAGTTCGATCTTATCCGTCCTTAAGAATTATTGTTTCGGGGATTGACATTGCGGGTACGAAATATTAGGATTCAGAGGGGGTAATCGGGAGCCGTACAATAGCGACATTCCGAGGAATTTGTTTTTTTTCTTCTACTCTATTTCTCCTTTTCTCTCAAATAATCTAGGAATTAATTTACAAAAAGGTAAATGTAGGAATCACAAAAGAAAGTATCTATTCTATGTTTTAGGGGGGAAGCCACTTCGATAGGAAAGCAACTGGGAGAAGTAGAGCTATTTGAGAAGAATCCGGGAATATTAGTGGAAAATCTGGGGCAGGCTCAATCAGTTGCGTCTACTTGGAAAATCATATGGTATGTAGATTGGGATCAAAGAATCAGAGAAACGGATGCATTTGTGAGAGCAAGTAAGCAGGTGGAATGGAAATGCAGAGTAACAATAAGCAAAGAAGATGCCTGCAGAAATTGCATAAGAATGGCTACTCACAAGACCATAAAAGCGCTGCAAGGTGTCGAAACAGCGTACAGAGCTGTAGTAGGGCAGGAAGTTCGCAGCCAAGTAGAGACAGTACAGGTACTCCAGGGTCAGATATCGGAATCTAACAAGAATAAGATACGGGAGTTGACGGAATCAAATTTGACAAGTACGACCGATATAACGAAATATCTCAAAGAACAAATAAGAGTCACAGCGTTCGGTGATCCCGAACAAAGACTGCAAATAATAGAAAAATTTGAGGATAAAGCTGGATATGTTAAAGAAGAAGGGCTTAAAATATTTGCAGATTGGGTAAGCGGATATGATAGAATGCCGGAGATAATTCAAGAATTCAAGCAGCTGGCCGATAAACTAGCAGCGAAATTTAAAACAGCAACGGATATAATTTATTTAGCAAGTCGAGGAATATCACATCTACCGGAAGCAGCCTTAAAAACGATATTGGGGGCAGAAATACTAGTAAGTCAGTTCAGGCTGGATCTCAGGATTCCGGAAGATGAGGGCACAACGACAGAGGAAAGAGTAGAGATAATAGCAGAAATTGCGACGGTAGTACTTAATAGGAAAGTAATATATCACGTTGAAATACCGATGGTAACGCAGGAAGAATTAGACCTGCTTAGAATAACGCCGATACCGGTAGAGCAAGAAGGGCTTAACATAACAAACATGGTGGCATACCTACAACCGACGTACGAATATATAGTAATTAGCATGAGCGGAAAAAGGTTTGCTCCGATATCCCGACAAGCGGTCGACCAATGTAAAAAATCAGGCCAGATAAACATATGCGCACAAATAGAACCGACGCAAGAGGTGGAGAAAGATCACCCATGCGAAACAATAATCCTAGGAGAAACAATAAACAACCCGGAGGAGTGTCCGACCGTCTTTAGCAAAATTAAACGGGGCGTACTGGACTCGACTCCACGCAAAAAATCAGCACGCGTTCAGTACTAGAAGGGAAGAAAAGGTACATGTTCAATGCGAGCACATCAAACACGGGACGATAAAGGTGTCCCACGCTGGAGTAATAGACTTGGCAAAACACTGTACTGCCCAAGCGTCAGAAACCAGACTTGAACCGGGTCAGGAGGAAGGTAAGAGTCACGTCGTTAATCTGAAGGGCCCGACTCTGAACTTGAAAAAGATTATACAAGAGATGAAAGGAACAAAAGAAGACGAGTTGCTGAACCTAATAAAAATAGTAATTGAAAGAGACAGACTGCAGGAGCTTGGTAGCCAAGATCATGGTCCCGAAGATAAATTAATGATCGGTACTAAACTAGAGGACATAGTTCAAAGGGTATGTGAAGTAGGTCAAACGGAAGAAAAATTTTTCAACTGGGAAGAGTACGGGTGGATGGCTGCAGAAATAGCTTTAGGCATGGTAGCGGGGTCGTTCGGGTTTCTAAAATGTGGGGCCCCTTAATACTAAATTTGGCTAGAATGCTTACAGGTAGAAGAAACCGTTCCGGAAGCGAAGATGAAGCGGCGGGTGCAGTGACAGCGCAACCAATAATGGTACAGACCATACAAAGACCAGTTGTGTCGCGAAACCAAGTACGCGTAGTGGTCAGAAGTGCACCTCTGGCAGCTGACAATATGAAACGTCCTCGCGCATAAGAGGATATATACATATAAAAAAAAAAAAAAAAAAATTTTAATTAAATTTTGCATACATACATAAATCTAGGTTACATTTGTTTATTATAATTTAGTTACCATATTTACAAACAAAAAAATTGCATTATGTAAAAATATCTAACAGGCTCGTAGCGCAGCCAACTGTAACAATAACACAAATAAAAACATTAAAAGAATGATCGAATCAACAGTAAGAGAATAAGTAATATTATACAATACATTATAACGTACTGTAATGCCATATTTTAAAAATTTAACATGAAAAACTTACAGTGGGATTAAATAATTAGTTAATAACTAGTAGAAGTAACTTCAAGATTATTACACTCCATGAATTTATAAATAAGAATTTTGCAATAATGCACTATATTATAAAGAGAGAAGAGCGTAAACGAAAACAATAAATGTTAAGACAAAAAAAAAACAATTTAGCGAATTTGTGTAAAGGAGAAACAAGGACAAGTTTTTTTCTCTCCACCTTTTTACTCCTATGTTAGAAATCTCACATACAATATAAACAACATTACACGAACATGACTCTAACACAAAGATACAAATTAAAAAGAAAATCGCCATCGGGGACGATAGCGGCGCGGATATCATAGCTACACGTACGTGCGCCATCTCTTTTGGGGCCTACTACAGATGATTGTAGTGGGAGAGAGTAAATCGATAAGCAGATAGGATGCTGAAAGGAGCTCTCTCTGGCTGGAACCGGCAAGGACGAAGGTCGTACACACGCGACGCGCTCTTCTCTCGTTTTTGCATAAATAAAGACATTGGTACTAGTTCCTCGACTATTTACTTCGTGCGCACCCCAAGACCATAGAATCCTACTCAACAGTATATAATGAAATTATCATTCAGGTGACAATTTTACTAACATAATACATTTGTGCTGATTCTAGAAGTTTACATTGGTAATAATAATTTTTTACTGTTTTCGTAAATAATGGCGTGTTTTATACGAAAGTATGATTAACAGTTGATACTTTTGTATCAAGTGAAATTTCTGCTGAAATATTGTTCTCAATATCTGTAGTAGTAAATAATTTATTGTTAGGGTGCAATTTACCAATAACGAAAGTCTGGTAGGCCTCTTTTTCGAAATTCAATTGTGTTTAGGTACGAAATCACTTTATTAAAACTATTTTGCTTGCTTATATAATCTTATATGAATTTTAATTTTGTATGCCATAATCCGAGAGTAATTTTTTATTTATTATTAGGAGTGGTATCTTTAAGAAAATTTTTCAAAACATTCCTTATGTCTTACCATTTTTGGTTGTATGTAACAAGAAAAAATAAATCGGGTTTTCTGATTTTTCGCATTATTGTTATGGCATCTTGGTAACATCTTTGTATATACCTTGTACCCTTAATGAATGTTGGAAGTAAAATCAAAATATTTCTTACTTTATTATTTAAAAATTTTTTTTAGGGATTTGATGCACTACGCATCATATGATCTATTACACTTTGGCATCATTTAATCCTTAATATTTTTTGATTATTATGAATAGATATACGACTCTAATGCTTGTGGATAAGTTAAAAATTTAATATGGCTCTTATAGGTAGACAAGCAGCATTGATCTATTTATCATCGTATAAATAGACGCATATTTGTAGATGGCGGAACTTTCATACCAGCACTTTTAAAATCATTCATACATGCACTTTCTCGATATCAAATGTACTGAAAATTCATACTACAGGAATAATGTTTTTCTTACTCTAATTTATTTTCTACGAAAATTTCTTGAAAAAGAAATCATGTGAATTTGTATTATGAATCTTCGGTATATTTGATATCGTGAGAGGGCATGTATGGATGATTTTAAGAGTGTTTATATAAAAGTGCCACCATCTATATTTATATATATATATTTATGCGCCTATTGATACGATGACAAATGAATCAATATTGTTAACATACCTATTAGAGTCATATTAAATATTAAAATAAAAATTCATTCTTTTGCTTTCTACCATAATATATGCATGTAAAAAAATAGTTGCGTTAATCTTTCAGCATAAAGTATAGGACTGAAAATCGAATTGCTCAGTCGATAAGAAGTTTTATTTAAATATTATTAAGACAACGTGAGATTTTGCGCTTCTATACAATTTTCTTTGCGTATAGCAAGTGCTCTGTTCTACATTTACTTGTGAGTAAAGTAAAGGAAAAATCATGGGATGGACATGCTGTAATAATTTATTTAAATATGCGTGGATTAGTACACTATTTAGTCAATGATTAGATGTATTTTTAAGGCAAAAAATTCAATATTTTCTGATTTTAAAACGATTACAGCTCCACATTCTCCTGTTACAGGTTTATTGTACTGATAATTTATATTGTAATGTTTTTTTACAAAGTTAATTTTATAGTTTTGAAGAGGTTCTATACTTGCAATTTAATTTTGATGTTTGTATTTTTCTGCACATGAATTTTGTTTCATTATTTGTGTTACTATTTCAATATGTGGCTTGGATAAAATTGGGTTCGATTTTAAACGCTTTTCTACAGAAATGAAGTCATCATCTCATATCTAAATGACTGAAAGAATGATTTTATCATCAGAATTGCTTACAACAGATTTAGGTGTCATATGACAAACTTAACCTTGACTTTTTACATTATTAATAGCTTTTTTTTTACTCGAGATTTGCACTAAATGATGCAAAAAAGAAAAGATTATTGTAATATAGAATGAAATATGTAAAATCGTTACCTCTTAGCAATAACTGCATTAATTCAGTATCATACAGACTTGAAACAGGTAAAAATATTCTTCTACGCTTACAACAATTAAATTTTTGTCTTTCACTTTTCCAAAATTTAGCTGAACAAAATTCGCATTCAGCATTCATTTTGCCAGAGTAGCTTGCTATTGTAAGTACTTATTTTTAGTGTATAGCATTTCTATTTTTATCTGTTTTGTTTGTTAACACATTTTCATTAAAATTTTTTAATCCAACTACTGTTTTGACTGTTTTGAAAAAGACATTTCTAATAAATAATTTATGGATACATTTCAAATTCATGCTTGGTATATAAGATCTTAAATGGATCCAATATACTAATCAACACATGCTTCATATAGCATATTGTATACCGCAATATTCATATGCAATACACCTGACTTTTCAAAGTTTAAAATCATATGAGATAGTTACACTTTGGTCTTGGAATCATGCGATATTTAATGCATAAGTATAACTGTGCAATATCGTCTCTGACTTAAGTAACATAAATAAATCGAGCTCAAAGTTATTACGACGACTTTTCTAAATACGAGGCTGAAGAAACAGAGTCCAAGCTTCGACTAATCCAAACTTTTTTAATCAAATTCATTAGAACTAGCGTGGTTTTAATGAAATAGTATATTTGTTAGCTAGACATAACTTTTTTTTTTTAGCAAGTAAGTAGTCAATTATTATATTTTAAATGTTTTTGCTACTTCTTTAGTACAAATTAAATTTTAAAACGAAATCTATAGTATAATAATCTAGAAATTAGAAATAAAATTTTTTCTTACTTACAAAACAACAAATACTCTATAAATTTTCAAAATATTATTTTCATTGACATAAAAATGTTTTTAATTTTCATCATCATACTCATAAGCCAGCAGCATGCCAGCAGCCCTGTCTAAAATGTTAAATTTTTAGACAAGTCAGGTATTTCCCATTTCGACAATCTAAAAAAATATGAAATCTTCCTAGTATTAACAACAGTAAAACTGTTTGCAGTTTGGCTCTCCCTTTCTATTAACATACGTTTCAGGCTCACTTCCACACTCTAATGATAATATCTCGTTAGCCTTGCCTTTGTAATCAACGAGCTTGCATGTCTACTGTATGCCATGTTATTATACAGTTAAACTTGTTGCAATTTGACTTTGTATGTCATGTTTTTCAATTATTCTTGTTTTCATAGTTGCTGTCAAAAAGTATTTAAATTCATGCTGAAAATAAAATAAACATTGTAAGATATGTCTTATCTTACTAATATGTGAAGCAAAGTCGCTAAAACCGTTGTAATTGCTAACCGTAAAAACTACGAAACCGATTTTGCTAAAATTTTACATATTGATTCTTGACAATTCCTAGATAGTTTTAGTATGGTTTTTATCTTAAAAAATTTAATAACAATAGCAATAAATGAGCTCAAAGTTTAAAAAAATACGCCAGCTTTTTACTTTAGTTCAGTAGGATCCACTAGGTGGCGTTGACATAAAATCGAAGCTACCTGCAACAGAATTAAATAAGTGTGGTTATAATAAGCCAGCGCGTCGCAAAAATTTCTGCTACAGTCTACTGGTAGTTTATCGAGCTGCATCTAAAATGTAAATGATAGTCGTGCAGCTGGGTATCCCGGTTACCAATGACGCTCTTCTCTAATAGGCAAGTGATCTAGGTCTACTTTCACCCTGAACCTGCAGGATTAACAAGTGCCACCAGTAAAAAATGTATTCTAACCGATGAAATCTCCGACGGAATACCAGGAGACGTGTCTAGCCAGAGCACATCCTGCTCTAACACTTCAGAGTTATGTGGCCATACCACTATCTGGACTGGTGGCGTCAGAGAATTTCATACTACAAATGTAAGCCAGGGAAGACAGTTCTAAAGAGTATGGTCAGCCACAACGCCCAACTTCTTAGTGATCGTTTCAACGGCATACCTACAGAGAAGGTATTCTCCAGGCCTACTTTCCTGACTAACGATGAGCGGTGGTTATCCGGGCAACGACCTGAAGACGAGATATATTTTGATCAGCGGCGTATATCTCCCTTATATACGGTCTCCGTACGCAGAGACTCCAAGGGTAAGAGTCAAGCTACCCACAGCTGGCTCTCCATCATCAAGCATAATAATAAGGAATAACTAGAAATTTCATCACTGGCCTTTTTCAGGGCCAATATAAGTATTTACGTTCACTACTTAACCTTCAATCTCATCGTTTCTTTTAAAGGCCATCAATGTTTCAACTACCTTGCCAACAAATAAATTTTTACTACCATTTCCGAAAACTTTATTCGTCGACTAAAAGACTATGTAAAGCTGGCCACTATTAAACCAAGTCAGTTATTCACTGGCAGACGTCACGAGCAGAGTTGTTCGTCGCAAGGCTGGAAACCCCGGTGACCGTCGACCCTATATTATTCTTTCTACTCTAAGCATTCAACCAAGCTATGAAGGGAAAAAAAAGTTGAGCCAACGGGACAGTCTCCAATGGGTAAGTATCACGAACCAATCTCCCCATCTTAGATCACCAACACAACTGAGTCTGAAAAAAAAGGTTCTTTAGACACCAACGTTTTTGACGTTATACCAGGAGACATTGGGAAAGACCTTCACAACTAGCTCCAAAGCTTCGGACTTTGTAATTTTTCTCCCGATCAGTCTGAGGCTTTAACAGCAGGCCAGAGAAGATCACCCAAAGGTATCCAGGCAGTCCTAATTGCTGTCAACTTCTGTCAAGAAAGAGTTTACTTGAGAGGCTTACCGTTTTTTAGGGCCATCGGATGTTGAACTACCTTGCCAACTCATATATTAGAACTTAAAAAAGTTGACAGAAAACAGCCTTTTGGGGTCATAAAAATCTTAAGCATGCCAAAAGTCGCAAGAGGGTGAATTGAAAGGAAAACTTTAAATGTATCTCATTAATACAATTTTAGGCGTCAAGCAACTGACGCAGAAAATTTATTGAGATTAGAACAGCAGCGTTAAAATCGACAAATAAAGAATCCGTTAAGTGAGAGATTAGCTTTTCATTTTACCCTCACAGTAGTCTCTTAAATCTTCAAAGATCTAAATTCATATTTTTAAGTAAGTAGAAAATATATTCGTATTTTTGTGACAGCAAAAAATGTAGAGATTAAACTCCTGGACTTTGTTGCTGTGGTTATAAGGTTTTGAGATAAGAAAAAAAAATTTTTTCTCAATGTATATTTTTTAGGAGTTCAAAATCTTAACAGCCTTAAAAAATAGCCCTTTTCGAAAATTACACGGGAGAAACTGATAATCAACCGCTCCTTATGTCCAACGATTATTTTATGGCATAAGGAACGCACGATACTTTTCTGCATGATTACATTTTTTTTAATTTTTACTGCTTATTATTTGACCAAATAAACTGTATGGATTGCGAACAAATATGTTTTTAGTAAGAAGATTTTCGTTCTGAGAAGTGTCAGAAATATATGTTAAATTTCTAACTAAAAACGTTCCACATTACGTGTCAATGCACTACGGTGTTTTATTTAGTAAGTTTCGGGCGAAGCCGAGATGGGGGGCCGCTAGTATTATACAGTTGTCAGAATAAATTCAGTCTCCAACTTCCCTCGCCCCCCTTATCCCCCTTTGCCACCCCTCAAAATTTAGGAATATCTTTCGAGCCCCCCTTAAAGTAACGTAAAAATCTTAATTTTTCTCCCTTATTTCAAGACAATAAGAAAAACTCTATTTTTTCCAGATTCTCCTTTGCCCCTTCATAATTTTTTGGCCCCTTCTCCGGTCCCTGTCTCAGGCTACCCACTATGATTTAATTATAGCTAAAAAACCTTATATTTACATTAAATTGTATTAATTTACTTTGATACATACATAATTTACATATTTAATAAGTTACAAAAGACGTGATAATAACAAGAATATAGTTAAAATAGTAATAAAAAATTTTTGTTCGAAAATCAATGACAGTAAGATACAGTCTTTAGTTCAAACAATTTTTTAAAAAAATTTACTAAATATACTGTTTTTAAAAAAAATGGATACCCAAACCACAAAAGAAGTGACAATAGATGTAATAATCACATGTACAGAATAAAAAAATAGTAATGAAAAGTTTTTGGTTGATAATTCAATGCTAGTACCATACAATACATTTTTGTTGATCAAATATAATTGTTACATTAGTTTTAAGTATTGTGGAGCTACTCAAACTATAAAGTATATTTTTAATTATATTCGTAAGTGAGAAAATAGAGCATTGTGTAAAACAACGAAAACAGATACGAGTGATAAAAAAAAAAATAATACAGAAATTTTTTATGAAATATCAGAGTATGTAGATGGCCGCTATTTAAGCCCTATGAAAGCAGCATGGTGACTGCAAGAGTTTCCTCTATGTGGACCTAGTCATTCTGTATTAAACTTACCAGTACACATTGAAAATAAACGAAAAAACGTTAAAAAACAAGAAAACAGTATGTTTAAAGCTATATAAAACTCTAAAACAGCATTAATGGCTTCATTTGAATTAAATAATGTAGATAGTTTCGCGAAAAAAATTACACACGTAAATATTCCAGAATATTTCTGTTTCAATTCAACGGTAAGAACTTAAGTTAAAAGAAAAAGGGTTAGACGTAATTTAACAATAGAGCAACTAACTTTTGAGTCACCTAAGGACTCTGAGCGTTTTCAAAAAATTAATTTTAAAGCGCGTGAGTGGAGCTGAATCTTTTGAAAGTTTGAAAACAGTTGATAACATTCATTACAGTAAGTTTAAAGATACTGTGTTTTCTTTAGGTTTACTTGAACACAACTCTCAAATATATAAAACGTTATGCTGCCATATCAACTGAAAAAATTTCTTGCATGGTTTTTAATATCTAAAAAGGTTTGCGTTAAGACTATTTGGGAACCATTGCAAAAATTTTTTATTGCAACATCAGCCAATGCATAAGAAAAAAATTTTTTTTTTAATATATATTTTTGGGAGTTTAAAATCTTAACATCTTTAAAAAATAGCCCTTTTCGAAAATTACACGGGAGAAACTGATAATCAACCGCTCGTTATGTCCAACGATTATTTTATGGCATAAGAAACGCACGATACTTTTCAGCATAATTATTTTTTTTTTTTAATTTTTGCAGCTTATTATTCGACCAAATAAACTGTATGGATTGCGAACAAATAAGTTTTTAGTAAGAAGATTTTTGTTCTGAGAAGTGTCTGCAGGAATAAATGCAAAATTTCTTACTGAAAACGTGTTTCATATTACATGTCAGCACACTACGGTGTTCCATTTAGTAAGTCTCGGGCGAAGCCGAGACGGGGGGCTGCTAGTGTATAATAATCTACTGGACTAACAAGCGCTTAGTTACATTTGTATGTTAATAAAAAAAAAAAAAAAAAAAAAAAAAAAAAAAAAATAACAAAAAAAAAAAAAAAAAAAAAAAAAAAAAAGGGAAATCACTAATGATAAAAACAATATTAATAATATAATATGTATTCTTGTCATAGAGGTTAATTGAAATTAGGTATATATTATAGCGATAAAACAGAGAATCACTATGCTTAATTTTTCAAGATGTATATTGCGACTTTCTTATACATTTATAATCAATAATTTAATATTCTCAACACAATTGTGATACTAGTTACTAAAACAAAAGTCTTAGAGTGCAATATTAATAAGGACTAAGTGTACCATACAAAATATGTCAATCCTACGTATCATACAAATAACTCTCATATGTAATTTACCATGTGTACTACTCAGTGGCTGTATGTTTTCTCTAACCCAATAAAAAAAAACTACTACTTCCTAGATCGTATAGCTACATATATATACGGTCTAGGGAAAAAGTTCCGATATTGAATCCACCTAACCCAACGCTGGCTGTGCAGTGCAATCCAAGAATGGCCAAAAAGTACGGAAGCTCCTATCCGCCATCTATAGGCAATCTGCTTGCTTTCCTCAAAATAGGCAATGCAACTACTNTTTGTCAAGCATAGGCAATAATGTACTTACAGATAATTCTACTTTGTATGGATTTAAGCTGACAGATGTTTGTCTCACAACATAGCAATTGATCAGATGACCGACTCCTTTATTCATATTTCTGTACGTAGGCAACGTGCCCACTCTCTACTAATTTTTTAGCTTTTTTCAGCGTTTCATTATTAAAAACTATGTTGCAACTTATACTTCTAAAACCTGTTTGGATAATCATATGCATTTTTTAGGGTGCTGATGTTTACGCGATAGCAGTATGTACGTCTTATTCAATAAATAATACTTTCTCCTATAAGCGACAGTGTTACGATGTAATCATACGGGGGTACAGTATTGCGGGATTCTGATACCGAGGGCGGCGCTGCGTGTCATGCACGGAGCGAATAAGAACTCTAAATAATGTACATGGAGGATTACCGCCACATTTTTCAAATTTAAAAGTAGATGCTATTGTTATATTAATAAGAAACTTGTGTATATTGAATGGATTGTGCTATAAAATTAAAGAAAAAAAAAAAAAAAAAACCTCAATCGGACATGTTGTTTGGGAGAGGCTTAATTTTGAAAAAATTTCACCATTTCAAAATACAGATCACTGTCAGAACTAACGCTTAGTGGCCAAAGTAAGCGCGTGCTTAGTGGCTACTTTAAGAGTAGTAAAACTGAATAACAAAATCTCAAGCTGTCAATCTCATCCTGGTATACGTAACAACTTAAATTACATAACCTTAAACTTGAAATAAATTTTACGAATAATACTTTAAATATATGTTTAATTTTTAAATAAATAATTCATAGTAAAGCATTTACCTGGGAAACCATTTATGGGAAATAGAAATTATTTGTACAGCTTTTTATAACATAAGCAACAATAACAAAGTAACAAGAAACGGTAAAAGAAGTTTGGGAGAAAAGTCAAAAATACATTATCGAGCAACAAAAAATGTATGTTGTATTAGAGTGTATTAAAAGTGCATGAATTTTCAAGATTTTTTAACAGGGAATTTTTCGAGATAACAATGAATAAGTATTGACAATTTTTACATTATATAATACTTCATTATATACTTTATCTATATACGACATAATACTTGCAAAATGGACGAAAGGATTGAATATTGAAAGTATTTGGGGTTAATCTTTGATTTTAATTAAAAATAAGACAAACACATTAAAAATATTATAAAAAAAATTAAGTATTTAGTATTTATATTCCAGAAAATCTCTAAATGCATGAATTGCGATACAATAAGAAGAATATATTTTTCTCTCTTTCACAACACAATAAGCTATTGTATAAGTGTTGGGGTGGTGCGTATATTACCCATAATAGTGTTGTACAGAAAATACAAAACAGACTTGTCAAAATTGTAAGTAAGAATATACATATAATAGATAAACTTTTATCTGTGAAACAACTTTTTGATTTTGAATTCATTCAATTTCTTTACAGTGTGTTACAGAAACAATATTAGACTTCGGATAGTATAACTAGAAATAAACTAATACAATTACTAAAGATAACAAAAACTGTAAGTAATGAATACCGTTACATACTTGCAGTAAGCTTATTTAATGAGGTAAAAAATGATCTCAAACTATTAAATACTACAAAAAACATTGTCTAGATAAAATAAAAAAGAGATTTGCACTAATAAGCTTTTATTAATATACAAATTTTATCTTAACAGTAATGAGATCACTAATTATACTATATCAAACTCTTCCGAAGAACATCATATTATTTTGATTTATGAATGTTAGCCTAATTGGCTTCTTATTTTATAGTTAATAGGTTAAAAGATTTTTATTTTATTATTTTTTTTAGAACGGGGTTCTTTATGTCGCGTACTCGGGGGGCTGGAATTTTAAAACCGACAGGTTTTTTGATACGGAAGTGGTTTACCCGAAGTCTCTTCCTCTCAAGTTTCCCCCCTTACCCCGTCCCCTTCACCTACTGCTCTCTACATACTTCCCCTCCCCCCACTATATGTGTATATCTACCAACCGTGCCGTGTTACTCTTCTGCACACCTTTGCCTGCCATTCCCTCTCACACTCCCAAGCAATTGATTTTTAAACAAATTTTAATTTTATTTTCTCACAATAATTTTTCTTTAACTTAGAAATTTTTTCTTTTACAATTCTTT
>NW_019379763.1:288558-300633 GCF_000648655.2 Copidosoma floridanum | reverse complement strand
GCCAGAGAGTATAACCACCATTTTTTTTTTATTACTTGTTTAAATATTTTTACTCGAACTTAATATTAGGCCTTTTTAGAATCCCATATTGGAATGTTAAAGTAAACTAGAAAGAGCCTATTAGACATTTTTCCAGAAACACTCTATAATCAATACGATGATTCAAAATGTTTTCTAAATTTTATCTTCTTGGATATTTTCTGCGATTAGGCAAAAAATTGTCTTATAAATTTATAAAAAAGTATTTATTAAATTTACATTATTTCTGTTTTGACTTTTAAACTACTTTACACAGATTTTTTGATTTTTTTAACTCTAAAAAGTAAGCTGAAAAAAATCAAGTATTTAACTGATTAAGAAATCGGAGCGTTGGCGCGTGGAGCGGGCTGGGGGGCGAAGTATAAACTAATGCGTGTATGTGTTGTTTACGCATTTTTAAACTACTTAACTGATCGAGATGAACCTTAGGAAATATGTTGTGTAAACATCAGCGAAGGTTTCTGACATATATGTACTGTTATTTTTTTTTTGGCGCTGTATCAGTACATCTTGAAAATGGACAGTGCGTATATTTCACAGCGGCAAATTTACGTGAAAGAGCTACATTACCTCCAGCAACAACTTTAGCTGCGTTGTGTTCCTTGTGCGCAGAAGATCTGTTCGCAAGAACATTACTTTATTTAGAAGTGCCACGATATTATACGATGGACTGTATCTGCTGAAAAGCTCAAACGTTGCAAGCAAAGTAAGCTCGTGGAAACACAACGGAACTTATTTTTAATTAATGCTTGGGGACGTTTGTAAACTGTTCATGCAAATAATCAAAAACGTTTGTACCTATAATTGTTGTAAGTCAGCGTGCATGAACTGACTTTGTTTCAACAATTCAAAACTGTTAATTTTGAAATATACGCCACTTTCTGACAAGTTTTTCAAGAATTAAATCATGTTGAGATTGATGCTTATGGGGACAGATCACTTGCTGATGCATTAAATACTGCTTATTCACAGCAAATACGCACATTATATGCAATCATTTTGTTAACATGTTTCCTAGAAGATCTTTCAAAAAATTACAAAGACTATATGAGCGAAGATATTTTAAGATTTTTGCAAGTAACTCATCATTATCCAGAAACGGAATTTACATGAAACGTATATTATAGAGCATTGGTATTGATTGAAGACATGTGTTTGGCAATTGTTAACAAGAGATTGATTCAATTGGGTATGTGGGTACCAAATCGTCCTGCAAATGACAATTTCGATTGGAATTTGTAACGTAAAATTGAATTCGATGTTTATAATTTGAATGCAATATAATATCATTGAAACAAATCTTCCAAAATTGCCTGCTGAACAGCGCATCGTGTATGACACAATATTTCAAATAATTGCAAGTCAACACGGTGGACTTTCAAGATAAGCTAGGTGGCACCAGAAAAACATTTTTAATTTCACTCGTTCTAGTAACTATTAGATTACAAAATAAAATCGCATTGGCAATTGCATCATCTGGAATTGCGGCAACTTTTCTGGATGGTGTTCGAACAGGCCATTCGTCACTTAAACTGCCATTGAACATGCAAACCACGGATACTTTAACATGAAATTTCAAACATAATTCTAGAATACGTAAAGTTCTACAAGCATCACAAATCATCACATGAGGTCAAGTTACTATGGCATACAAAAAGTTATTGGAAGCGCTAGATCGAACAATGAAGAACTTCAGAAAAAACACTCAGCTCTTTGGTGGCGCACTCATTTTACTGTTGGGCGATTTTCGACAAACTTTACCAGCTCAACACCTGCTGATGAACTCAATGGATGTATTAAATCTTCAGTTCTATGGCAATATATTAAGAAGTTCACATTCCAAACAGACATGCGTGTTGAATTGTAAAATGCCAACCGACTTCTACAAGTTGTCATCAAACAATGATGAATTGATTAAGAAAGTCTTTCTAACTATGGCGTGGAATTATAAAAATCATCGTTGGTTCAGTAAATGTTCTATTCTAGCAGCTTAGAACATCGATGTAAATGATCACAATTTTACTATTCAAAATGAAATACCAGGTAAAGTGATAACTTACATGTTTCCTGATACTGTCATTAATCCTGACAAAGTTGTCAATTATCCAACGGAATTCTTAAACTCACTTGATTTGCCAGGCATGCCACCGCACATTTAAAAACTGAAAATTGGCCGACTAATAATTCTTCATTACAGAAATCCTCCTTGACTTTGCAATTGATACTCAATTTTCAGTCAAGAAGTTAGTGAATAATATTATCGAAGCCATAATTTTGAATAGAAAACTCAAAGATGAAGATGTGCTGTTACCATGAATTCCATTGATTCCAACAAATATGCTATTCAAATTCAAGTAGCTACAGTTTCCAGTACGACTCACATTTGCAATGACTATCAAGAAAGCGAAAGGACAATCCCTGCAATTGTGTAGAGTGGAGCTAGAAAATTCTTGCTTCTCACATGGGTATACAACTATACGTGGCCAGCTCACGCGTTGGAAAATCGTCTGATTTGTTCGTGAACGTACCAAAAGTAGAAATAAGAAATATTGTTTATCCACAAGCACTTATAAATAAAAAGAATCGAAAACATAATTGAAATAAGTATATTGTCAATAAAACTAATTCAATTATAGTTTTTCATATCGAGTTTACTCAAAATTAAATTGTTCTCAAAATCGCAGCAATGCACGACGGGTAAGATAGTGATTTTTAAATTAAAGATTTCTTATTAATTATTCACATAGCTACAAGACGCTCCGAGTTACCTGCTTATTGGCAAATACGTAACTTCTTAAAGTTTAATTATTTGAGAAAATAGTATGTACGCGTCTCAAGTTACCTGATAATTGGTACCTGTGTAATTGACTGATGCTTTATTAATAAATAAAAAAGTTTAAACGTGCTCTGCATTGCATATAGATATGCTTGTATGTTATTAATTAAAGCCTTATTCGTCTAGGATATAGTCAGAGAAGTTCCAGGTTTGCTGGTGGTTAGCGCTCGTGTTATTAAATAATGAATTATTAATTAGGACATTGGCTAGGAAATCATCTAAGTTATCCGGTAACATCACTGCTTGTGTTATTTCTTGTTTCTTTTTTATTCTTCATTACGTGGCCAGTAAGTGTCTTGGGTAACCTGGTGTTTAATCTTAATTTAATATTAATTAAAGCTCTACTAATTGACAAAGTGGCGAGTACACACCTCAGGTTACGTTAATCGGCGCTTTATTGTTTCATTGATTTATAAAGTGACCAGTAAGCTCCCCTGGTAATATAGCTGTATACATTTATGTTATTAATGAATATTTTCTTATTCCACAAAGTAGTCATTAAGTGCTTTGAGTCACCTGGTAATAGAGGCTTACGTTATTAGTCAATAACTTATTAAATTACATAGCAGCCAGTAAACTCCCTGGGTCACCTAAAAATAGGCAGTTTCATTTTAATTCCATTACTTTACGAAGGGGCTCGTAAGTACCCTGAGTCAGCTGGATGACAACTTTATTAATGGACGAAATAGTCAGTAAGCAAATCAGAATAAATGCTAGAAAAATGCCAATAAGTGCCCTAGAATTCAATAGTTATTTACGTAACAAGTGCGGAGAAGATGATTTCTCGCACGAGTCGTAATTGACTCGCACGAGTGGCCTGAGTTGACGGGAACGAGTGCCAGTTGAGCACATGAGTGCGTAGCACGAGTGTGATCGCACGGCACGAGTTACCGTCACCGGCCACGAGTGCGGGTCTATCACACGAGTGCGGGAAATCGTCCCACACGAGTTGCGTACAAGTTTTTTCCGCCCTCGGGTGGTTTTGGGAGGCTGTTACTTCCTCGGGCAAAAAAGCAGTTTTCTGATACTCGTTCGAAAAGTCTCCTTTACGAACCTCGTTACAGACCTCGCCTTCGGCTCGGGCCGCAAACCTCTCGGTTCGCAAACAAAGACTTTTCAAACTCGTAGGAAAACTACTATTTCGCAATAAATGTGCGGAAAATAGGTGTTTTCCGCACTGAAATAAGTGTGAAAAATCGATTTTCCCACATAGTGTGTGGAAAAGGTGTGTGGAAAAGGTTTTTGTCGCACAAATTTTCCGCATACTGTTCGGAAAAACCTTTGCCACACACCTTTTTCGCACACTGTGCAGAATATGTTATCCGAACACCTCTTCCGCACACTATGTGGGAAAATCGATTTTTCACACTAATATCAGTGTGGAAAACACCTCTTTACCGCACACTGTTGCGGAATAGTAGTTTTCCTATGAGTTTGAAAAGTCTCTGTTTGCGAACCGAGAGGTTTGCGGCCCGAGCCAAAGGCGAGGGACGTAACGAGGTTCGTAAAGGAGACTTTTCGAACGAGTTCCGGAAAACTGCTTTTTCGCCCGAGGAAGTACCAGCCTCCCAAAACCACCCGAGGGCGGAAAAATATTTATCACTTCTATTACAAATTCAAGCTTCAGCAATTAAAAAAGTTGGCTGCAAGTGCCCTAGGTTTTGTAGTAATTGGCGCTAATATTATAAATTCAAGCTTTATTTATTAAGTTAGCTGTCAGAAAGCGCTCGTGTCACTGGGTAATAGTGGCTGAACAGAATAATGTTTGTTTTATCAATTCATGAGATGGCCACTTAGTGCCTTGGGTAACCAAATTGATAAGCACTTATGTTTTAAGTCAACGTTTCATTGAGTAATAAAGCTGCCAGTAAGGGTCCTGCGTTATCTGGTAACAAGTGCTTGTGCAAATATTCTATGTTTTGTTTGATTATCACAGTGGCCTCACATCGCCTAGGGATAGGCACTTTTGTTATCAATTCTTGTTTTATTGATTGAATGAGTTGTCAGTAAGCACTGTAGGCTTATAGGAATATGTGCTTATGTTATCAATTATTGTCTTGTTAATTAACGCATTGTCCAGTAAACATCCGAGATTATCTGGAGATAGTGGCTTTCAATATTAATTTTAGGTTTATTGATGTATAAAGTGACAAGCTAACTTTCTAGTTTAATATATATACATATATATAAATATATAAATTATTCAAGCTTATATTATTAATTTTTTTTTCATTAATTTTTATAGTTGCTACTTAGTGCCCTTGATTAACTGGTAATAAGCATTTATGTAATAAAACGTTTTATTAATTAACAAAGTGGCTGGTAAACGCCCCAGGTCATCTCTGCATAGGTGGTTGTATTGTAAATCAATCATTTATTAATTAACAAATTCGCCAGTAAGGGAAGTTGGATGTCTAAAGATAGGTGCTTATGTTATAACTTAACGTTTTATTAAATAACAAAGTAACTAGTTAACGTTTCAGGTTACTTAGGGATAGGTGTTCATATTATTAAATTTTGTGTTAGTAGCTTACAAAGTGGCTAGTAAAAGCCCTGGGTCACTTTGAAATAGGCACTAAAGCTATTATATAGTTTTATTAATTAACACACTGGCTAGCAAGCGTTCCAGGTGACCGGGTGATAGGTGCTTATGTCATGAGACAATGTTTTATTCATTAACAAAAGGGCCAGTTAACGCGCTGGGTTACCTAGGGATAGGCGTTCACGTTAATTATTTTTGTATTATTAATTGATAAAGTAGCCAATATAGGCCCTAAGTGACCTGAAATGAAGCATTATTGATTTAAAGAAGTGGGTAGTAAGCAATCCAGAATAAGTGGTGATTGACACTTATATTATTAAGGAAAACTTTGTTTTAGAAAAGATGCCAGTAAGGACCGTAAAATACATCATGATTGGGGCTTCTGATGAAAATTAAAGTTTTATTAATTAAAAGAGAATTCCGTAAGCTCTCTAGGTTACTTAGTAATTGGTGTTTATGAAAAAGAATCAAGCTTTATCGAGTAATGAAGCTATAAGAAATCACCGAGGTACCTGGTAATAACGGCTTGGGTTTTTGAATTTGTTTCTTATTCATTTCAAAAGTAGCTGGCAAGCACTCTTAGTCACCTATCAATAAACGCTAGCCATATTCGTTGACATTTTATTGATTCATCAAGTAGACAGTACGTGATCCAGGTCACCTAGTGATAGTGACTTGTGTTATTAATTTATGTTTTATAAATTTTAAAGAGTAGCCAGTAAACACTCTAGGTCACTTGGTTATATACCCTTGTGTTTTAAGAAAGTGGTATTACAGAATGTTTCAGCAACCAATGATTTATCTGCACCCCCAATGTTAATTGTTCTTTACGAGAATATGCTAGAGCGACACTGACAAGAGGTGATGCTGATGAGATCGTGAACAGATTGACTCAAGTGATATGAATAAAGCTTCAGGCTTTGAGAAAAGAGGCCCAACAGCAAAGTTATGACCGCAGTACTTTAAATGTGTCATGACTGTCGATCGTTTGTAAAAGCAGAGCGTCTAGGTCACTTAAACTGCATTTCCAAAGCCTTCGAGAAATTATGCCACTAATTCACGCCACAGGCCATTTTACATACGCAAAATGTGGTCAAATATACCTACAGGATTCAAAGGAGCTAGAGAAAAAAATGCTTGACGTCAAGTTTCAAACATACACCAGCCGCGTTTATTTCACCATTCGTAGATCAGGCAAACAATGATCAGGAGTTCGGTCTGACATTAGCATCGAAACAACACTAAACCGATTTTTTGGGACCAACTTTGACGGTTACTGTCTGCAAGTTATTGTCATGAAGTCGTATGAAAGGTTGTGCTAATTTGTTTCCTGATATGTGTGATTTAATCGTTATGTAATAACATATTTTATTTTTTTTTAGATATCAGTGCAAAAAAAAACAGCAGCTGTAGTTGAGATCAAGGAGACAAGTTTAGTAGTCATGAGTCAGCAGAAATTTTTATTAAACATCACGAATAAATATAAATTTGTAGCTCGTTTATCTCAACTTTTGGAGAAGAACCATGTGAAAACAAAGATTGCAGTCGAGGATGCCAATATTCTGATAGTATAGACAGCATGTGATTTGGTAATCTTCGGAAAAAAATGTGTGGCAGTCATTGAAAATGACATTGATTTTCTGGTTCTTATGATTGCCTTAATCTCATAGAAAGCAAATGCACGTTTCCACAAAGTTATCCTGGGGACAAAGGGTAACGTATTGTATTTTACCTGAGATAATGCTTATCTACGACAGTACGTGCTATTTGCTCATGCGTTTAGTGGTTCAGATACCACAATTTTTAGCAAGGGTAAAAAGAAAGTGTTTGCACTGTTTCAAAGAAATACAATAGTAATAGAAACCAGCGCAGTTTTCTGTAAATCATTTAAAGATTTTGTCGAGGAAGAAATAAGTACAGGTTTTTCAATAAGTAAAGATGAATTGAGGGAAAAGTTTATACAATTTCTGTTGAAGGAGTCAGAAAAAATAATTTTTTATCTATACGAATCTCAGTATGAACTTGGTAGCAATGTCAATGAATTAAGGTACACACTGTTTTGTAAATCGACTGACACTTTAAAGAAACACATTTGATTAGCAATACTTCCGCCAAGGAGGGAGGCTCTCAAACAGCACGTAGAAATAGTTAATTTGCAAGTTCAAGCATGACTAGAAAAGTCTATGGAGAACCAATCGGGTCGAAAAAACACCAAAAACATTTTATTCCGTGTAATGACAACACAAACGGCTGCTCCTGATGAACTCTTGCGTCAGGTGAGCATTGCAATGGTATGTTCATTCTTTATTCATTATACGTGACTAAATAAGTAAAATGCTACTTTACTTCACAGATTTCCTGCGCTTGTCGTTCAAATTGTAGGTTGAAACTATGCACGTATAAAAAAGCAGATTTGCTATGTACACGAATGTGCAAAATTTATAACGGAGATAGTTGCGAGAATACTTTCACCATTACTCAACAAATCTATGAAGACGACTTATTTAATGATATGATTAATAAAGTTGTTACCAATCAAGAGCAAAGTACCGTCAAAAATGTAGAGTGTTATACACATTCCTTTTATTCTAGTAACATTGTGCAGAAAGTATATGATAGCATTTACAGTTTTGAAAATGATTAACAAAATTGTCAAAATCAACATATTTATCAGAAATATTTTTTCAATAAATAAATTCATATTGAGTAAAATAAAAGTTTACAATAAGTATTAATTAAAAAGTGTGACCAGAAGTTTCGCTTGCTCGTTTTATGATAACTTCAATATTATTTAGGGTTTACGTCCACAATAAAACATCACTTGATTTTCTTGAGCAAAAATTTTTTTTAACATTGAGCAGCCCTGAATAATTATTAACGTTTGGATGTACAAAATATTATGCGAAACTATTGCATGAACGAAACATCGCTAATTGTGTATTCTCTATGTGCTTGATTTTTACTTTACATGTACGATTTCATTTATTCCAGTTTTGAAAGCCATGCTACATACTTAAAAATTACATACATAAATATGTAAAACGTAAAATTTACATTTTGTTATTAGACCAGGACAACACAAAAACTGTATGCATGGCAAAATTGTGTAAATTGTAGAAAAAAATTTAGGAGAAATAAATGCGTATTCGATAGAGAATCACCGGCAATTCTAAAAACTTTTTTATTGCGATAACATTTCTATTTTTACTATATTTCTTAACGTTCTTTTTTTCTAACACATAATTGATGATATGTGCATTATTTGTCCAAGCTGCAGCATAGTGAGTGCGTAACGATACATTTTTTTATACGTAAAGAGTTGTTCTTCAAGCCTCACTCCTGTCCGACTCCAAAAAGTTTGACTCTCTGATTTTAGTGTAAGTAGATGCGGATACTGCACACATGTGATCATGTACATCTACATACATGCAAGAAGCAGCCGACGACCGTCGGTTGTAGGTCGGAGCACACAACTGCTTGTCCACGTACTCCCTGTCTTACTCGCTCTTATGGCATATTGGATGAATACTCGTGAGATATTTTTTATCTTAAAATTTCGTACTTGTCCGAACAAAAGTGAAAAACCTGATCGATACGAAATTTTTCACTTTACACGTTGGTATTTTTATTTTTGTTTGATCCGTCACAACTAATGAAATATTAGGGAAACAAGTTTCAAACGCTATTTTTACGCCCGACAATAGAGCTTTCGACTTTTTAAGTACTTTTTCGTAATCTACGCATTAATTTACGTATCATATCAAATAGGACTCCCTGGATATCAAATTTAGGTTCAGCGGATTTTCTACTAGTCTATTTTATTAATCATCAAACCGTCCAATAATTATATCGGGCTACCTGGTGATAGGTGCTCATGTTTTTAATTTTTGTTTTATTAGTTTGTTATAACCAGCCTTTAAGGGTGGGTGGCTTTAACCAGAAAAGGGGAGTTAGGGGCGGTATCAGTCACCTTAGGGGTTGTCCAGTTGGCTGTCAAGATTGACTAACAATGAGAACGCTGTACTGAGAGCTCTGGATGTGGTGAGACAGCTGCTTCTGTTGAAATCTGAGTTGTCACTAGAAGAGGTAGGTCACTGGCCAGTGATGTTTAGTGAGTGAGATGAGATAACCGCCAGTGTAATTAACGCTTTATTATCTCGTTTGTCGAACGATTGCGCAAACAGTGTTAAAGATAGTGGGCGAAAGTAAGTAAGAGAAAAATCATACGGCGGTGTTATTATAGAGTGATATTAATTGTATAAGTATTGCTCTAACCACTGCTGTTGCGTGGATTTCGTTGTACAAGTAAAGACCTACTAATCGCTATAAATGAGTGTATTCTGGTGAATGATTTTATGTCATCGCGTAGTCTCTTTTATACACTGAAAGCTGCTTTATTACTCGTGGTGTTGTCTTGAAATTAGCAGTCGTCACCCAGCGTTTGAAAACCAAATTTATATTAAATAATTATAATGAATAATACGTTATTAATTTAATACTTGGATGGACTGAAATAATACTCTGGTCGGAAAAAAATTTATAGAGTCACTAGTAAGCGCTGTGGGCCATTTAGGAATGAAAGATTATGTTATAAATAAACGTTTTATCAATAATCAAGTGGCCAGTTAGTGGCTCACGTAACTTGGTAACAAGTGGTCGTATTGTTTATCAATGTCCTAATAATTAACAAATCTGCCAGTAATCGTCCCGAGTCACCTGGTGATAGATGCTTTCGATATAAATTTGTATTTGATTAATTCATAAAGTGACCAGTGAGAATCTAGGATCACTTGGGGATGGAATGTCATGTTGTTTATCAATGTTTTATTTATGAACCAAATGGTCAGTGTGCGTACCAGTTTACCTGGTGATAGGTGCCAAAGTTATAAGTTAATGTTTTATTAATTAACAAAGTAGCTTGTTAACGCCCTGGATTACCTAGGGATAGGCAGTGGTGTTATTATTTGTTATTTTATTAATTTCTTAAGCTGTCAGTAAGCGCTCAAAACTACCTGGTGATTGGTGCATTAGTTACAAATTTTTATTTTATTATTTTCCGAAGTTGCTGATAAGCGCCCCGGATCACCCGGTGATAGGCGTCTATGTTATTAATTTTCATTTTATTAATTTATGAAATGGCAAGTAAGCACTCCGAGTTGCTTAGGGATAGTCATTTATGTTATTAAACAATATTTTATTGATTAACAAAGTGGCCAGTAAACGCCCTGGGTTATGTAGAGATAGGCGCCTATGTTATTAATTTTTCTTTTATTAATTTGTAAAGTGGCCAATAAGTGCTTAGAGTTACCTGCAGATAGGGGCTTTAGTTGTTTATTGTTTTTTTATATTAAGAAGTACATTGGCCATGAACCGTAACTTTGCTATTGTTACTCATGTTATAAAATGTTATGTTAGTAATTTGACTTTTTCTTAAAAAGGTTAACCAAGTAAATGTTTTATAAGTAATTGCTTAATTAATTAACTGCTTTCTAAATTAACTGTTCGTTTCAAAAGTTATTGAGTTTAATTAGTTTGGAGTTCGGCGTTATGGAATGTGTAGTGTACAACAGTGATGCCAGACGGTACTGCGAAGTCGCACATTCGTAGAAGAGCTTAATGCTCATTCGCCAGTACAGCAGCGCGCTGCTTAAAGTAGGTCTTGCCTGAGCTGTCTCTCTAGCTTCCCCACTCCAGCCTCCCCCCAGATGGTTAACCCAAGGCTTCCCTAACAACTTATATACTGCTTCAGTATCACGTAGGAGAAAGTTATCGGTAGCTGAGTGGGCTAGCGCACATCATGATTTTGCTCACTTAATCTTCGAATCTCAGCTGCGCAAATTTTTTTTTTTTTTTTTTTTAAAGCGAAAAAATAAAGAACTAGCACTACAAGGATTCACAAACGAGCTTAATCACACTCACATAACACATGCCATTAATGAGTTCATTCGCTCAAAACACAAATTACCACTATTAACTGCAGAAAGATAAAGCTTCAATACACGGTGCGGGTTACAACAGAAATAAATGACAAGAAGGCAGTTAGTTACGCATGCACGATTTACTGCAAACTAAGAAAGAACGCGAGTCTCGTAGAAGCGTGCCAAAAAAACAGTTGAGTCCAGTGACAGAAATATAATGTAAACAAACGATATATAGTTAAGACCTATGTCGATCATGGGCATGCAAGACCATGCTGAATCAGCATATCTATAGATATTTTATGGATCCTTAGGCTACCTCAACTCAGAGTGATTGTTTCGAGTTTAGAAATCTAAAATGCTGAATAAAAATATTAGCAAAGGTACCAACATTACACGTATATCAAGAATAAATAAAGGAAACTGTAGTCTTGTAATGATTGCGAAATTTTTTTACGCTTAAGCGTAATATGTCAGTATTAAAGTAAAACACTGATGTACGTGTAATCGAAACAACCTAACGCACTACAGGCAGTACCTCAAGGGTAGTGTGGAAACTGCCCAATTTGACGCATGATTACTTACTAAATTTTTTTATCGAGGTACTTTGTTGCATTTGTTTATTTATTTTCTAAAATAAGTATATAAAAGTACATCTTGCGTATAAAATATGAAAAACAATTATTTCTAAATTTCGTACTTAATTATTAAAAAAAAAAAATTAATACTTTCAGTCAGTA
>NW_019379763.1:246494-271177 GCF_000648655.2 Copidosoma floridanum | reverse complement strand
TTGACTTTAGCCCTGAAATCCTGCCACCCATTCTCCAATTTCTCGATTCTTTCAGACAAATCAACTTCTATCGCCTTAATTTCAACTTTGTTTTTCTCACACACAACATTTTCCTGCCTTATCTTTTTCAGCTCTACCTCCATTCTTTCTATCATACTATCTCTCACTTTGTTAAACGCCTCCCTTTCTTTATTCAAACAATCTTTTAATTCACACACCTCCTCCCTCAACAATTCACAGCCCCCGCATTCCAACACTCTCTCTCTCTTGTCGAATTTCACCGTTCTCGCAAAGCTATCCGTTATAGCTGGCTGCCTGTTCGTAGTCACGCTTGCTTTGTTTCGCTTCGTTTCCCCTATACCTTTCACCACCGCCTTCCCCCCCGCACACACCTCCACCGCCACACTTCTCTCTTTCGCACTGTCCTCGCTTTTCTCACCCTTCTTCTTAATGTCCATCATCTTCTTATCAACTTTCTCACCGCTCTTCTCTGACATATTGTCTTCCGTATAGGAGAAAATCCTTTCTCATACTTCGTCTAAAACGCACACAAGCAAGCCGCGTCGTGCCGCGCCGCACGCTCTAACCTATAAAACACACACCTACACCTTTTTGCTTAAAAATAACCGAAGCGCACGGTTTCCACATCAACTACCTGCATGATCCGATCCATTCTTATAACTCACTCAAAATCACACCGTTAACAATAATAAAGAATGCTTAAAAACACACGATACAGATCGATTGCCACAGAGCTTCTCTCGGACGCAACCACTCACTCGCGCGGCCATTAACCAAGTCCAAGTACAATGGAAGTATACTGTAAGTAAGAATAAATAATGCCTTGGAGTCGGTGGCTGGTTCCTGATGTATAGAAATTAAATTTATTTGTTTGTAGAATGAACCTCTGAGTTCCGCCCTTCAATTAAAATTTCAGACGTAACAGATGCGATTTTTGAATAAAGATCAGCTGACAATCGGGTCTACCTCTGAAGATATTGTTCACTGTAGCTGTGTGCTTTGAAACTGAATTATGTCGGTTTCATTAAATAGTACTGAAGTGGTTAGAATGTCATCGTTTTCGTTCTTGGGACGGTTTTTCTATCACAATATGAATCTCGAAGTATTTTTAGACTAGTAAAAATTTGACTAGAATCTCTGTATTTATTTAAAAAATGTAATCTTTGACCTTATAAAGAAAAGTTAAAGCCAGAACTATCATCCTATGTGAGCCATTTCATAGAATATGATCTGTGGTACCCATTTTAAAGTTGTTGGTGGTTTTGTATTTGTCACTACCTATACTGACTGAGGTGAAAGTAGCAACCGTAAACCTTTTTTAGCTGTAACAAAACGTTTGCAGAGTTAATTATTTCTATCTTGAATTTCTTATGAACACCCTAGGCTTATGATGTCCAAGGATAGTTCCTGAGCTCCTTAAATAACGATTTTAAAAACTTCTCTGTAGGCAACCTCTAGTTTCGTTTTAAAAACTGAGTTAACGAAAGGTAATCCAATAGTTTGTATTTATCCTAAAAAAGATTGTTCGGCACAGTAGCAAAAATTGGAAATTATTAAAAAAATACTGGAAGTAGCACAGCTGAAGGTACACTCATTAAATCAAGTGCTACTAGAAAATTTTTTTTAAATCTTCTATTGTTACCAAGGTAACTACCTCCTTTAGATTACCGGAATTGTACACTGACCATACATTTACAACCTTATTATCATTTATAAAACTACTTATCACAATATTTTTTCAACTTTTACATTCAAACCATTTCCATTTTTTAACCAATTTTTTCTAATACCTAACAAAAATCCGCCTTCCGCTCTACCCTTTTTATTTTCTCTTACCGCATCTATAGATTTCCAAATAAAGTTTTTTGACAGTTTTCTTTCTAAATTAAACCAACTTTTGTTTTCTAACTATGTTTCGCATAAGCTTATAAAATCATATTTTTCAACGAAGTTCCAAAAATCTCTATCTTTATTTAAAATTTCCGCGCAGTTCCAAAAAATGAAATTTCTAGAACTTTTACAATTATTATAACGTATTACGTTCTTACATGCATTACCTTTCCTCTTCCGCACAGCGATTCTTTTTATTTCCGCTCTGTTTTCATACCAATTCATACACACCTCACACCTATTTATAATATGATACAATGTACCTGAGTCTCTTTTGCATAGCATACATAACCTGTCTTCCGCTTTTAACCAATATTTATTCCTCGCATCAAAATTACCACACCTTATCTTCGCAATTATACTAATCTCACTTTCTTTTCTACATCTAGTCAGGTACTTTGGTACTTCTTTGGGTATGATACTCGCGTATCTAGTATTATATCTAGATTCCCTAATTTTACTATCCAATACCTGCCTTTCTATATCTTTCATCCTTTGACTGATTTCCGCAATAATATCCCTATCAGAGTTTAATCCTTGGTTAACAATCATTGTGCTTAGACCTACGTAGTTACAAAATTTTTTTCTTTCCGCACTATATAAATCACACTCATTCCATTCCTCTTTCTCACTTCTACACACCTTCAATAACCTATTCTCCTCTAGACTTTGTATTTTCCGTTCAAATTTTAACGCTCTCACCCGCCACGCATCACATAGTTTATCTATGCCGGTTTCCCTATAGACTATGTATCTCGGTGTACAAAAATCCAGCCTCAATACCCATCTAAAATAATCCAGCTGTATTTTCTCCAATTCCTTTTTTTCCTCNTATTAAAACATCTAAGTGTTATAATTTTAAGCCAAAAGTCAGCAGTTGATACGGTAGCTGGGTCCCGTATAGTGTATCGGATTCTTTATATCACCTTTCTTAGTCTACATTTAATATTTTCTATTCAGTGGCAGTGGCTTGGAAATCATGTCAATATTAAATAGTCAATTTTCAATTCTCACCGCTGGGCCACCAAAAACAGTATAAAACTAATGAAAGTGAAGAGGTCCTAATCGTTCGTAGGTTATGCTCAGTTTTCTCTAGGACAACAATACTTAAACTTTTTTTACTTTATTACTCTGGAGTTGTAAAACTATTGTTACAAGATTTTATCCGTTCACTTCTATAAAATGAAGATATTGTAATATTTTGTAACATAATTTTATTTTTGACATCGGATCATCATTTGACTGGACATGTTTAAAGTATGGTCTTAACCGTTTTATTTTAATGTTATTCGTGGGTCTCTTAGGATTCAGCTCGTGAGCTTTATTTGTTCTTTTTAGTCGAGTAAAAATAATTATTTAAGTAATATGGATGATTTAATCAATGTTTAATTTTCAATTCTTTCATTAAAATAATTTAAAACAGGTATTCTCTTAGATAAAGTCCATTCAGATCACTTCACAGATTTTGATATTAATTATAATACTGATAAAAAACTTACATCTATCACTGACTGCTGTTGCTGCTGCTTCAGAGTTCCCCAATGCTTCGTGCAGTAATTCCCAGTGATTACTTAAACTACACGAATGAGTTCGTGGTCTATAAGATGTTGCGATTTCTGCCTTCTCTGCTATCGCCGGAACCTCTTTCGGCGGGCCTCTCTCGTTGTACCTCGCTCCTTAGCGTACACGGAAAGACCGAGATCATTGCAAATCCCCTACTACAATATTTAATCGTAAGAAATACTACACCAACGTTATATTTGTTGCTTAATAACACAAGAATTTTTAGTGTCACCTTAAGTGGTCTTAAATTTCGTGCCAAGTATATAGGTTTTAAGATATCAGTACAAGTATTAAGTGACGGTGGTACGGTCTTTTCTCTTACCAACTGTAGCTATGAAAAATAGATGTATCCAGTAGGTGCTTACGTTTTACATAACATACTTGAGCGTAGGTTTTTGACAGACGTGGTACGGGAAAAAACCGTACCAAGCTATGAAAAACTCATAACTAAGTATAGTAGAGGATTTTCAATGAACTCGGTCTTTCCGTGTAGGTTTTAGACGGACCTGGTACGGGAAAAAACCTTACCAAGCTATTAAAAACTCGTAACTGAATGTAGTAGGGGATTTTCAATGAAAAAGGTCTTTCCTTGTAGTCTGATATTATTGATACTCTCGAACTGCACCCGAGTTGCATGTTATGTCTTACAGGTATAAGGTACTTGCGAGTCGTGAGAGTTACCACTCACGCGGCTGTTCATGGCCTAAGATAAGAAGTTTCACTTTGAAAAAATGATAACAATAATAATAACAATAATAATTATTAATGTCAGCAACGTCTGCTTCAATGCCCTGTACAATTTAAGGTGACAAAATAGCGCAAAAATAAGATCTCTAATTGACAGTTGAATAAACATAATGCTTTTAAAATTATGAATTTTCTATATGAACTTTGAAAAATTGTTGTTAATATTTTTTGTAAATTGCACTCTGGCTACATAAAAAAACAAGTTAATAATTTTATTTGTACGTAATTCAAGCAAGTAACAAGGAAGATTTACTTTCATAAAACCACAGAAAGAAAATTGTACTCAGTAACACTTCAATTCCTTCCTTTGTTTTTCGATTAAAGTTTATTAGGAATACTTTTAGAGCTTGTTCATGATCTTGATTTTTCGTTTTGAATAAGACTTCAAATATTGACATTTTGTGTTTATAGACGCTTTCACCTTACATTTTTTTTTTTTTTTTATATTTCATATGTACGTGTCCCTACAATTAGATCAGCAAATCAGCAACGATGTATTTAATTGTTGTAAATAAATTATAAAACTTATCTTATAAAAACGTCAAAAGGTACAAAATTAGTTTCCAAGTTATGAGCATCCTATGTCTTACATTATAGCTGTTTTTATGAGATTATTTAACTTCTTGTAGTCAATGTAAAAATTATTCCTTATTATTGTATTGCATTATTCGTACCATTATTTTTGAAGATAATTACTTGTAAATTTGTGTCATTTTTAAAATGTATAATGTTGTAGAATGAGTAAGTTGTAATCGTAATTCAAATTGAACTAACTATTCAATATGAAGATCCATTTATATCAAGTACACACTTTTTAATTAGCTTAATTATTATAGTATATTCTAAATAACCCACCACTAACTCCTTTTGATACGATGTATGTAACCTGTAATGCTTTTAAGAATCGTTTCCGAAACGTAACAAACACAGCAGATACACTTTTTAGGTAAATAAATCTAACGATTGTGAAACATTTCAAATGAAGCTTGACTGTGACTTAAAAGTGGATATTCCAAGGTTTCGAAAGCGTTTTAGAAACGTTTCTGGCTTCGTAGATGAAACCTTTTAGAAACGTGCAATGTTATGTTGATTTTGCTGTCATGCGGGTTGTGCTGGGCAAGTATTGCAATAATTTTAGATTCAGGGTGGTAGTAAAAAACTTGACTACTTTTTGTTTATCTGATAACTTTTTTTTCTTATTATTGCCTTAAATATTTTAATTAGTGCAACTATTGTTATTTGATCTGTTTTTGTCAATTAAAATTCTTTTATGGGAAAACATTAAACATTTAACACATTAAACATGCTTCATAAGGCATAAGAAGTTATGGAGCTACCGCTATAAATGTTAGTGTATTACATACCACTATGTTACGTTATTAGATTTTGAGTCATAAATCTTTTTAAATAGGTATAACTCTATATCACAATATTATTTTCGTAGTTATGACTTTTTGTTAGATAAGTATACAACACTCTAATCTTGCCTAACCTTTAACTTTAGGCCATCGATTACTTCCGGATTTTTCATATTTATTACATTATAAGATAAGGCATGACATGGTTGCTAAATTAATTTATTCTTTTAATTTAAATACTTATAGATACAAAATCTCAACTAATAGAAACAAAATGTTCGCTTTAAAAAATAAATGGAATACTAAGCAAAAATAAACAGCTTACGTTTAATAAAGACTTATAAAAGGACGTGAGATAAAGAAACGAATGATATACGCAAGCAATACAAGTGCATTACATAAGATATAAATTATACAGTAGATCAACGTCAGCTTGGCGTACGATTCATTACCACCACTTCATACATACCACTTGGTGAAACCTAGCACCACAATGCTGAGTCAGCAATTAAAAAAAAAGTACAATGGAAGTATATATATATGTATTTATTGATCAGCCTATTGGCCCAGAAAAAGGACTTGGTTTACAAAGAAAATAAATAACTTATCCGATCCCACACATTCCATCCACATCTTACATAAAATACTCACATGTCCCAAATAAAATCATACAAACATACCTCACATACCCAGCTCTGTGGCTAATTTTCATCGCAATCCTCGCTAACAAAATCATACCGTCCGCTCTCCTTTTTTACATTCCTTCTCATACCTTATGAACAGTTTAATTACCTCATTTATTCCAAGCTCGCTAGTAACATATTTATTGATCATTCTTTTTATTTCCGCTCTGTTTTCATACCAATTCATACACACCTCACACCTATTTATAATATGATACAATGTACCTGAGTCTCTTTTGCATAGCATACATAACCTGTCTTCCGCTTTTAACCAATATTTATTCCTCGCATCAAAATTACCACACCTTATCTTCGCAATTATACTAATCTCACTTTCTTTTCTACATCTAGTCAGGTACTTCAGTACTTCTTTGGGTATGATACTCGCGTATCTAGTATTATATCTAGATTCCCTAATTTTACTATCCAATACCTGCCTTTCTATATCTTTCATCCTTTGACTGATTTCCGCAATAATATCCCTATCAGAGTTTAATCCTTGGTTAACAATCATTGTGCTTAGACCTACGTAGTTACAAAATTTTTTTCTTTCCGCACTATATAAATCACACTCATTCCATTCCTCTTTCTCACTTCTACACACCTTCAATAACCTATTCTCCTCTAGACTTTGTATTTTCCGTTCAAATTTTAACGCTCTCACCCGCCACGCATCACATAGTTTATCTCTGCCGGTTTCCCTATAGACTATGTATCTCGGTGTACAAAAATCCAGCCTCAATATTCATCTAAAATAATCCAGCTGCATTTTCTCCAATTTCTTTTTTTCCTCAAAACCCCAGATCTCCGCCCCATATGACATAACACTTCTAACCAAATAATTAAACAACATCTTCCTTCTCCTGAAATCATTTTTACACCTTCTTTCCCCCAGCCCCCACACTCTTTTCGCCGCAATAATCCCCTTTTTTTAAGCTCCTCTATATGATCTTTAAAATTCGCTTCCCTATTAAAGATAAAACCTAAATATTTAACGGATTTAACCTCCTCCATCTCCTCTCCCTTGTACAGCCATTTTTCTTTCCCACTGTTCCTGCCCTTATTGAACACTAGAATTTTTGTCTTTACTACGCTTAGACTCAGATCTCTGCCTTCCAAAAACCTCTTTAATACCCCCAACATATCTAACATTGCCTCACTGTTTAATGCTAGTAGGACTAGATCGTCCGCATAAGCTAACGACCATACCCTTATTCCCCCAATAACTACCCCACCTACATTCCTATTTTTATATTCTTTTTCTAAAGCAGCTATATAAATGCAAAACAGGATCGAGCTCAGCACGCACCCCTGCCTCACACCTTTCGTACTCCAAAATTTGTCGGAGTACGTATTGTTCACTTTTACCGTAACCATCGTTTCTTCATATAGTTCTTTCACTCTTTCAATTAAACCTTTGCTCATGCCTTCCTCCTTCATCACCTCCCATAGCCTCTCTCTATTAACCGTATCAAAAGCCGCAGTTAGATCCACGAAGCTTGCAAGAACTTTTTCTTTCTTAGACCTTGCCGTTTGAACCACATGATTCAGGATATAAATGTTATTCATAGTAGACCTCCCCTTACGAAATCCGGCCTGCCCTTCCGGGAGAATTCCTTTCGCCTCCACCTCCCTCAGCAGTCTACACCTCAATACTTCTGTGTACACCTTATATGAGGTCGGCAGCAAGGAGATCCCCCTATAATTTTTTTCCTCGTTGACGTCACCTTTCTTGTAAAGCGGGACCACTACCGCCAACTTCCAATCTTCGGGCAAACCTTCTCCCGCCCATATCTTCTTTAACATAAACATCAATCTTTTGGATAATTTTGGTCCACCGTGTTTCCAGACTTCATTCGAAATATCATCGCAACCAGCTGCCTTCCTTTTTTTTAACGAATTAATCGCCATTATTACCTCCTCCTCCATTAGACTTTCAGTATCCTCTGCCTCCAATTTCCTTCTTGCTCCCACCATTCTCTCACAGCTACCCTCAATGAGAACTCTAAAATATTCCTTCCATGCATCCATTGAAATGTCATTCTCAACAAAATTTTTCTTTTTACCAGCGCCTAAGAACTTCCACACATCTTTTTCGTGCTTGATGCTCCTAAGTTGTGCTGCTTCCATCTCCTTAAGGTTAGCTGCCTTATCTTCACACATCTTCCTCCATTCCCTTCTCTCTTTCAAATATACTACTTTTCCTACCAAATTTTTTCTCCATTTATAATACGCCCTCTTCACTTTTCTTTTCCTCTTCCTACATGCACTATCCCACCACTTTCTTTCGCCTAACCTCCATACCTTGTACTTGATCTCCTTTTTTGTAACAGATCTGTCTACTATACTCTTGATTCCATCCCAAATTTTCTGTACGGAATCCTTCTCCGTTACTATGCATTCTTCGCACAAATCTTCTGCCGCCTGCTGGAATTTCGCTGTATCTTCTTCCGACCATGAACAAACCTTTTTTTTCATTTGCGCTCCGCACTCCTGCTCCGCTCTACTTTCAGCATCGTGTACTTCGAGGCAGAGGGGCAAGTGATCCGCATCCACCCTTCCCTTTATATCAAATTTATTAACCCAGTCCAAAGCAAAACAATTAACTATCACGTAATCAATTACTGTACTTCCTCTCGGCCCTATGTATGTAAACTCACCTTCCTCATCTCCCTCATGCCACCCGTTTAAAATATAAAACCCTTTATTTTCCACTACCTCTATCAAATGCCTACCTTCATTTCCAATCCCTGCATCTTTGCTTTTCCTTCCTTTAAGTTCACCCGACTCCCCTTCCACAAAACTACCTAGCCCTCCCGTTCTGATATTAAAATCCCCCCCAATAATTACCTTCTCCCCCTCAACAAATTCATAAGCCTCTAAAAATTCGACCACCTCCTTTAGATTACCGGAATTATACACCGACCATACATTTACAACCTTATTATCATTTATAAAACTACTTATCACAATATTTTTTTCAACTTTAACATTCAAACCATTTCCATTTTTTAACCAATTTTTTCTAATACCCAACAAAAATCCGCCTTTCGCTCTACCCTTTTTATTTTCTCTTACCGCATCTATAGATTTCCAAATAAAGTTTTTTGACAGTTTTCTTTCTAAATTTAACCAACTTTTATTTTCTAACCATGTTTCGCATAAGCTTATAAAATCATATTTTTCAACGAAGTTCCAAAAATCTCTATCTTTATTTAAAATTCCCGCGCAGTTCCAAAAAATGAAATTTCTAGAACTTTTACAATTATTATAACGTATTACGTTCTTACATGCATTACCTTTCCTCTTCCGCACAGCGTCCAACACACTTTTTCCGGGCCCTACCGAAAAATCTCTTCCATACTCTCGGTAAACTCCAGTTGCGTCAAGTTACTTTTCTTCTTCTGCTGTCGCCCTGCACCCTCTTCCCCTTCCACATTCCCCCTTGTCTTCTGCTCACCGCTTTTATCGCCGTTGCCGTTCCTCGCACGCCCTATTCTCACGCATACTTTCTCTGCTGCTTCTTCACCTAACCACTTAAACCATTTGTCATTTAGCCAAAAACCACCCATGCTACTTTTTATTTGATAACCTATCTCCTTTTTACTCTTTACCCACTTCCCCAGCAACTCCTGCCTCTTTCTCTCTTCATAGCTTAAATCATTCTCTATGTAAAATTTCGAGCCCCTTAGCTTATGCTTATTTTGCCAAACTAGATCCCTATCCTCCTTCTTGCTAAACCTTACTACGAACACACTTCCACTCTTTCTCACATGCTCTACATCCACATCGACATACAATTTTTCTTTTAAAAACACATTCATCCCCACTCGCCACTCACCGTGCAGAGACAAGCCTCTAAAGACTAAGTTTGCTTGTCTCGACATCTCATCCTGCCATTTGACTAATCTTTTCATCGCGCTTACTTCAAAATCTGAGAAACAGCTCCTACCGGCCAGCGATTTCCCATCGTTAGATATCGACCCTCCCGATTGTCCCGAAGCAACACTACTACTCGTTTTACTGCCTTCCCTCTCCTCCGCCCTCAATGCCTCCTCGATGCTACCTGCTTTATCGACCATTTTTTCAAAATTATCCATCGTAGCTTTGACTTTAGCCCTGAAATCCTGCCACCCATTCTCCAATTTCTCGATTCTTTCAGACAAATCAACTTCTATCGCCTTAATTTCAACTTTGTTTTTCTCACACACAACATTTTCCTGCCTTATCTTTTTCAGCTCTACCTCTATTCTTTCTATCATACTATCTCTCACTTTGTTAAACGCCTCCCGTTCTTTATTCAAACATTCTTTTAATTCACACACCTTCTCCCTCAATAATTCACAGCCCCCGCATTCCAAAACTCTCTCTCTCTCTTGTCGAATTTCACCGTTCTCGCAAAGCTATCCGTTATAGCTGGCTGCCTGTTCGTAGTCACGCTTGCTTTGTTTCGCTTCGTTTCCCCTATACCTTTCACCACCGCCTTCCCCCCGCACACACCTCCACCGCCACACTTCTCTCTTTCGCACTGTCCTCGCTTTTCTCACCCTTCTTCTTAATGTCCATCATCTTCTTATCAACTTTCTCACCGCTCTTCTCTGACATATTGTCTTCCGTATAGGAGAAAATCCTTTCTCATACTTCGTCTAAAACGCACACAAGCAAGCCGCGTCGTGCCGCGCCGCACGCTCTAACCTATAAAACACACACCTACACCTTTTTGCTTAAAAATAACCGAAGCGCACGGTTTCCACATCAACTACCTGCATGATCCGATCCATTCTTATAACTCACTCAAAATCACACCGTTAACAATAATAAAGAATGCTTAAAAACACACGATACAGATCGATTGCCACAGAGCTTCTCTCGGACGCAACCACTCACTCGCGCGGCCATTAACCAAGTCCAAGTACAATGGAAGTATACTGTAAGTAAGAATAAATAATGCCTTGGAGTCGGTGGCTGGTTCCTGATGTATAGAAATTAAATTTATTTGTTTGTAGAATGAACCTCTGAGTTCCGCCCTTCAATTAAAATTTCAGACGTAACAGATGCGATTTTTGAATAAAGATCAGCTGACAATCGGGTCTACCTCTGAAGATATTGTTCACTGTAGCTGTGTGCTTTGAAACTGAATTATGTCGGTTTCATTAAATAGTACTGAAGTGGTTAGAATGTCATCGTTTTCGTTCTTGGGACGGTTTTTCTATCACAATATGAATCTCGAAGTATTTTTAGACTAGTAAAAATTTGACTAGAATCTCTGTATTTATTTAAAAAATGTAATCTTTGACCTTATAAAGAAAAGTTAAAGCCAGAACTATCATCCTATGTGAGCCATTTCATAGAATATGATCTGTGGTACCCATTTTAAAGTTGTTGGTGGTTTTGTATTTGTCACTACCTATACTGACTGAGGTGAAAGTAGCAACCGTAAACCTTTTTTAGCTGTAACAAAACGTTTGCAGAGTTAATTATTTCTATCTTGAATTTCTTATGAACACCCTAGGCTTATGATGTCCAAGGATAGTTCCTGAGCTCCTTAAATAACGATTTTAAAAACTTCTCTGTAGGCAACCTCTAGTTTCGTTTTAAAAACTGAGTTAACGAAAGGTAATCCAATAGTTTGTATTTATCCTAAAAAAGATTGTTCGGCACAGTAGCAAAAATTGGAAATTATTAAAAAAATACTGGAAGTAGCACAGCTGAAGGTACACTCATTAAATCAAGTGCTACTAGAAAATTTTTTTTAAATCTTCTATTGTTACCAAGGTAACTATACGCTTATACTTATTTTTATATTCTGCACAGTGAAATGAAATATATATTAAAAATTTATCTTTATACAACATATTCTAAAATTCATTAGCAATTCTTTAGTCATTCCCTCGTGACGCTTTGTCGGTAACCGCCACAAGCGCCCTCACCTTTTCTGCTTTTTACGGGCCTGCATCAAGCTAAGAGCCTACGTCTAATACATACATGTGCTAGTGCTTGTGAGCAGTCCGACAGCAGCAGCCTACAGCTGCAGCAACGCTTTGGCACCAACCTTCCGCCACGTCCAGTCGTTTCTCTGTCTTTTATTTAAACACATATATTGACAGTAAATTAGTCCCCAAACTGTTGTTAATTCAGTTAAATTAAGCAAATTTCCACATTTGTTTCTTCGAGCTAGATCTTATGTATTTCTTATGTATTCAACGAATTATGTATCTAGTATCAGTTCTTGAAGACCTTATCATCCAGAATAATTATGTAAGTAAAACCTATGCGCCCAGGTGGCCACCTCCACTGTCGACAGATGCAAGTATCATTCTATTGTGAGGCCAAGTAGCCTTTTACGTACGATATTTGTAACAAGCAAGAGATTGTGGCCACCATGAGTCGTATAGTCTGTGCGATACGTTGCATGGGAGGGCGCGGGCGAGCGTCGTGACCGCCATGTAACTGTGTCACCCGTTGGCAAGCTCAAGGGGACTGATGTTGTCACTAAGCTGGCTGTCATGCATACTTTGCTTGTACTGTTATTAAGAACGACAGACTTGTAGTCTGCCACAATAAATTCGAGGAAATGTCATTGTCACTGAGCTGGGAGCCTCGCATACTGTGCATATGCTGTTGATCGTCACGCTGACGTGACTACCATTTGCACACGCTGTGTGCTGCACTCAAACTTGTTGGCCATATTGTTTGTGTCGTCTGATATGCACCGATGTTGCTGGATAAACAAGGATGTCTAGGGAGGCTTCTAGTTTGTGCAAAACAGGGCCGTGCGCTCTTTTTTCCTTTTTCCGCGCATGCTTAGGTTAGAATTGGTTGTGAGTCCAACCGTGCGAGTCAGTCAATGTGATTTCGCTCTAATTGACACTTGTTTTATTGAATTCATTAAAAAGACGACGCGCGCAGTGTTGGACATTAGGGAGGAGCAATGGAGCATGGGATTTATAGAAGCATGGCTTGAGATGCTCAACGGCTATTGGCAGGATTTTCTACTGAACCGTCATAACTTACTCGCGGCTCCAGCTGAAATTACAACCGCTACTATCTTACGTGTACGTGATGACAGAAGCGAACTGCATTTTAACAAGATTACGCATCTATGATGCGTGGAGCTGGCTTGCTCTGTGGCCAACAGGCAGTAATTTGGACCTGCAGGCTGACCTTGCTTAGCACAGAGAGTCAAGATTGCCAACAATCAGTATACCCTTATTTTTAAGTCGGTGGGAGGACTGGAAAGCCTTTCGCGACCTTTTCTAGGCTCTCGTGTATAGTGAACTCAGCTTTTTGATGTTAAGGAGGGTTCCTGAATAGTCTGCGCTGCTTGCCATGGTGCTCACTACTAAGGATGCTGCAGCAAATTTCAGGATTTGAGTACAGTGGCCAAAAAAAACATATCAAGATTCTTGAAAAAGTACCTCAACTGCTTGAAACCAAGGCACATGGTCAAGGTCTGCCCCTCTACGTCAGTCTGTCAGCACCGCCAGGCAACTCTGGTGTACCTTATGCCGAGAGATGGTATTTCCATGACTCCTCTATCAGCGCTGCACCTGCAACGTCTCTACACTTCGGTGGACCCGTTGGACCCGATGACTAGACAAAACTGGGCTCAGCAGAAGGATCTCGCTCATCCTGAGCTTAACCAGACTCACGAGGTTGACCTTTTCAAAATGAAACTTCTTTAAGCGCGCCTTATATGGGAAGTTAACCCGTGAAATGAGTGAGCGAGCTAACACTGCCGTGTACATATCTATAGATATAACCTGTACGTACTAGCCAGCGGTAACTGCAGCGTAGAATATCTGTTTGTCTCTCTCTCTTCTTCTCTCTCCCTCCCTCTTGCATGCGCACAATGGTGCGCCACAGTTACTCTATCTATATATATAATATAGCCTCTCTATATAGTACTTTAAACCTACTGCATGGTTGAAATCGTAACGTGGCTTTAATATGGAACAAGCTGGGCTTCTGTTGCAGCTGAGGTACTATCAGGTAAATAATGCCTGACTCAGAAAGTCGCTCGACCTCTCTTCAAAGTCTTCAAAATAACATAGTAAAAATCATTCTTTTATCTTACTTCTTCTTGCATACGTACATATATATGTAAAAAAATGTGTATAAACTATTAATACATATAATATAACAACCTAACCTTTGAAAACAAGACAAAACGGTGTATCTCGAAAAGGAAGCAAAATTGGCTAAAAATAACAATATTGACGAGTGTCCTGATGCTAAACTACATGATCGTGGCGCACAAACAGAGAGGAGTCGGACTATGTACAAATGTAACCTCAATTTTTTTTTTTGACTTTATTCTTGAAAAAAACGTGTAAAAAAATTTTCACTCTCATATGCCATGTTTGAAAAATTAATATTGACATTTGTAAGATCTTAAAAAATTTTTGTCACTACTTAACCTCTCAAAATTTAAAAAACAGTCATATCTCGAAAAGAAAGCTAGATAGACCTAGAATAACCATTTTTACGAGCTTCCTAAAGACAAACTACATGATCGATGCGCACAAATAAAGGGGGGTTGGACTATGCACAAACATAACCTCAATTTTCTTGTTTTTGACATTATCTTGAACAGAACAAATAAAAAAATTATTTAGTATGGCATGCTTGCAAAATGAATACGGATGTTGATCAAATTTTCGAAAAATTTTTTTTAACAACATAACCTCTTAAAATTAGAAAAATAGTTGTATTTGAGCCAGATAGGCCAAAAATAATTTCACGTTTAGAAAGTAATTAACAAAGTGCAAAAATATATGTTACACAAATTTATACTAACAATCGTAATAATTCTAAAAATAATAAAAGTATATCTCAAAAGCAAAGCTACATCCTACATATTCTACCTATAAATTGATTTATTCCTTATTCTCTATTATGTGTTAGAAGAATAGTTGTGACGTAAATAAACCTTATGTTCTTATTATTAATTTTGAAATTAGTAGAAATGCGTTAAGCACGGTTAAGTTTTAACATGAAATTATGAATAGTTATATAGAGAATGGATTGAAGGAAAAATCACAACTTTTACAATGGAAAATAGCTATATGTCTATTGTAATTCTTAATTTTAATCAGATAGAGTGGATTGTTTAACTTTTATGGTGGCCAAAATTCAAAAAAAATTTTTATTTATTGGGTACAAAAATTCCAACAGAATTAATTGTACATGTATATCAAATGCATGACAGGACAAAAAAGCCTTATTTCGGTGCAGTCCTTACGGTGAAAATTTTATAATCATTACACGACCAACGTTTCGTACATGTATTTATACCTATATTATGGCAAACATGCAAGTAAGTACTTAAAATGCGCGAATCACATGTAAGATAAGTAGTACATAAACAGTATATGTATTTTATTTATGCCCGTGCTTAAATAAGTAATAAAAATACTATTTCTTCTATTTAAAAATTAGATTCTTGAAGACCTATTGAAATAAAGTGTACTCTAGTTTTCTCAGTTTCTATTTTACCGAGTTTAATAACATTTTAGTTAGAAGTTTTACTTCTGTCGGTGATCTCCAGACCTACACCTGATTTTCTTGTAGTAGATGTCCTCTTTGCCTGGGATAGGCTCAGCATCCCGAGATCATCGGGCAGCATACTATCGTTGGCTGGATCCTCATTTAACGTGTATCTAAACGATTTCCTAGTGAGGCCCTAACTTGTTCCACCCAGTGGGAAGACTTGATTCCAGCACGGAGCATGTCAAGCATCACGAGCTGATCTCACTGATGCAGTAGTTGTGGGTGCTTGAAGATATCCTGGAGGTTCTCCGCTGTGCCTCTGACGATTTCGAGTGTGAGCGGATATTCTTAGACCATCAAAGACACAGAAGCAGATGTTATATTCTCCGCCTTCTTTAAAAATGAGAAGCGGCGTCCGAGTATAAGAAATTCATGGACGAGTACCTCACTCTCTGCCATATAAGAGCACTGATCGACTATCAAATGACTGTGATGAATGGACCTGTGTACTATATCCCACAACATGATAGCTGACAGAATGGTTGCTTAAGGCAAAAGCTTCGCATTGTATTCAATCTCTCTTGCCGGACCTTAAGTGGCTACTATCTCAACAACGTTGTGCATTCTGAGCCAAGTCTCTAAGTCACATTCCAATCGTTTTGTTACGTTGGGGACGGTACTGCACCGTACTTTGCAATGATGTCAAGATGATATTTCATCAGATTTGGGTTGATCAGTGAGACGCAGACCTGCAGCGCATCGCTTGGAACCCTGATCCAAGTATGCAACTCACTAACTAACAACTCTTTACCGTAAGATACGACGCCTATTGATTGCCATATCTGTCACTGCGTGCCATTTACTAGCTACACGAGGATGAAGGATCTAAATGGACTAAAGCTGTGCCTACTATCATGAACGATTGGCACGTGGATGACATTTTCTCCGACACTAACAACCTCGACCGATCGTGTCGGTTTCTCGATCAGCTCGTTTCACTCATACAGGCTGGTGGGTTTCTGCTGAGAAAGTGGGTTGCTAACTCTGCTGAGCTTCTGGCTGATCGTCTTAAAGAGGCTCGTCTTTACCCAACTTGGCACGTACTTAGTGTGAGTGGATACATGAGCGAGATCGCTTTTTCGCTTTACTACCCCCCCCCTCCCCTAACACAAGTCCAGGACACCAAATATACCTTACTTTCAGCCATTTCTCGCCTCTGTGATCCTTGTTGTTGTATCGCACCAATTATATTGAATACCTAGCTTCTGCTACAAGATCTCTGACACGCTGGTCTAAAACAAGATGAATACCACCTCCTTCTATGGTTCGCCGACGGACGAGTTTTGTCACCAAGCTCTAGTTGGTCAGTAGAGTGTCGATAACATACTAGATTGGTTTGTCTTCAGGATTGGATTTACACCTCCACGACTTCTCTGATAACATCCATTTCATAGCCACCATCGTTTACTCTTGGCTCATAGATTCACTTGGCAAAACTTACTGCCATATTTTGTTGGCCAAAACAAAGCTTGTACCGATTCGCAGCCTTAATTCGACAACCGCTCTGCAGGCACGTATGACAATACCTTGCCTAGAGCTTAGAGCTGCTTTGATCACTGTTAAGCTCTTAAAACTGACTTTGGGCAAACAAGACGTTCTTGTGCCGAGATATAATGCTTGAAGCAATTATTAAACTGTCTTGTGGTGGTTCTGTTCCAAGATTCCTACGAACAACGCTTTGGTAGAAAATTACGTCACCCACATCCAGAAGCTGCTGCCATCTAGCATCTTACGGTATGTGCCAACGCACCTGACGTGAGATCTCTCTCTCTCTCTCTCTCTCTCCAGCAGTCTTAGTGGCACGGGTCATATAAGTAATCGGGCATCGTAAACACTTGGCCTTAGACAGTGCCAGAGCCGTTTTAACTAGCTTCTAAGAAATTCTGTGCCTTTCAACAGCTTAACTTCAACTTGCTTAAGCAATTTTTAGACTTCCAGTTTCTCTTGCGATGTTTTGTTCGCTTGTGGTGTTGGGCAGTGTCGCTGTAAAGGCCCTGTTTGCCACGTTCTTCCTCCACTGACTGTGACCAAGCGGGACGATTTATTCATTACCTGTGTCCGTTTAAGGCAAAAGCAGACTTTTAATGAGAAGTTGATGCAGCTTCGGAACAGAGTTGGTGAGTAGCTCTATCACTCTGCGCTGTCCTACAGTGTGCAGCACTCACCAGTCCTTGATGGCAGATGTGCCCTTACTCGGCTGGTCATCTCGTGGGCTCGCTCTCCAGCTATCCATCGTGGTTTTTGAGTCACTACTGCGTAAGTAGCTCAGCGTGCCTGAATCATTGGGAGCCAACGCAAGACCAAGGCTTGCCTTCGCAAGTGCCTTTTCAGTGCATGCCTTCAAGCATAACTGGTAATGTAGTTGATGAACCCCTCCCACAATCACGGATCACACTTTCGATTTATGAAACGTAAATAACAATTAAACATTTAAAATTAATTATTAGTGAAATTTTTGTAAGCATTTATTTATTTGAATAAATATTATAAGACGGTATTTATAAAAAAAAATAAGATAAAAAAAACGTAGATGCAAGTCGGAGATATGACCAGCAAAAAATAAATGATGTAGTCTGTCTGACTATGGAGTATTACCCCTCCTAAAGTATAATTGTCATGTATAATATGTGAAGCAGGCTTGGGTTAACTATACATACATCACATGGAGAGAAAAAGTAGAAGTAGGGGAACTCGGGTAGAGACTTTTTCGAGCTGTACTTTAGTTGCGCCCGTCTTTAGCTTGCAAGTCTCTGGATATTTATTTAAATAATATGCATAATTTTAGTTACTGTATTCCTTTATTAAAACGATTAAAAATAATTCCTTCTTTCGAACACAATTTACTTGAGTCCCTTCAACAAGGTTAGGTGTTAATTATATTACTAATAAATAACTAACATCTATCACTGATTGTTGTTACTGTTGCTTCGGAGCTCCCTAATGCTTCGTGCAGTAATTTTCAGTGGTTCATTAAACTACACGAATTAGTTCGTGGCTGACAAGATGTTGCGGTTTTTGCTTTCTCTGCTTACGCCGGAACCACTTTTGGCGGGCTTCCTTCGTTGTACCTCGCTCCTTAGCGTAGTCCGATACTATTGATGTTCTCAAAATGGGCCCAAATTGCCTCAGCCAACACGTTATGCCTTACGTGTAAAAGGTACTTACGAATTGCGGGGATCAAGAGTAGACTAAAACTAAAGAGGATAGGCGACAGACGTAAAAAGAGCAATTTTTGCTTGATGGTGTGTTTTTATAGCGTCAGAGCGAGTGAAAAAAGCCTTTGATTCAACTAGGTCAACCAATGAGCGATGTTCTTGCAGATTGCGTTGACAGCAAAACAGTAGGCTTTCACGATGATGTTACATGTTACGATTTTATGAATGAAGAAATAACAATACAACAGTACCAATCGCATTTTTCTGACAAGTGCAATTGAGTTTTTTTTTTGATTAGTGATGATGAAAGCTCGCATCAGCAATAAAGGAACACCAAATACAAGTTGGAGTGTGACAAATAAGTTTACAAATTTGGCAATTAATTCTTTAAGGGGTTTTACAGTCAATTTTAAGTACAAAGAAACAATGTGTCTATTACAATTTTTAAATTTGTATACATTATTAGAAATAAACAATCAATGCGCAAGTGAACTATCCATTTATACATACAATACGATTTATGCATTTATACATGTTACGTACGATTTCAATACATACATGCTTTCTTACAACAAAGCTGGCGGTATTATATGTCAGCATATTGTGAAGCATTTACCTTTAAACTAACACACACAAACACACGCATATAAGTGACGTATAAGCTCCACTTGTCATATGAGATTACTGTATATACACAATACGTCATGTATGAATTTTACGGATAAATTACGTTTTTACTTATAATATTATTCGTCTGTATCAACTCAGAATATAACAACCGTGAACAAAGGTTATTTATATGGGGAAAAAAAAGAAAAAAATCAGAAAAAAATAGTCTAAACTTTTTCTTATCTATCTTTAGTTTGCAGAAGTAAACTTTTTCTCATCTATCTTTAGTTTGCAGAAAATAAATTTTTAGGAGAAGCACTTGAAGGGAATTATTTTTTGTGACAAATTGATGATTCTGCCGTAACTGAACTAAAATAATTTAAAAAATGGATGGACTAAAAGAAAAGTTGTTTATAAAATGATCTTTTAATATTCATATTTTCAATACTATCGATAAGTCTTCAAAGTGACTTTCTGACAAAGTCATTTGATCAAATGATACCAAACATTTTGTAAAAGTGAATTGTAGCCAATTTTTCGAAAGAACTACGTTTATTTCCAGTACGTATAGCTTAGCTACTAAAACAATTAGAGTATTTGTTTCTACATGGCCTAAATAAAAGTTTGGGCCAAGCCTTTAAAAAAAAATTTAGTTTTATTTGGAGCTACTAATCAAAGGTTAAAGAAGAGCATTAAAATTTGCTTCTAATAGGATAGTGTATATATTTACTGAAAATACGTTACTTCTCGTTAAACAGTTTTAACATTCGATTCGCGGTACATGATAGTACAGAATTTTTTTTTCTTGATAGGAATTGATCCCGGCTTTTATTTGAGCCAAGTCAGAACTTTTTAAAATAGTGTACCACTTTGCCAAAGTAGTGTTTCCAAGACCAGAGGGAGCACACCCGTAAATTTATGTATCTTGCGGAAGAAGGCTTCTTTGTACAAATGCTAAGACATTTGTTTGATATCTTAAACCAACAGTAGTGGAAAAAAATTTTCACTATGTAGACTTAAAAAATCGTGACTTATGTATATAATTTACAACTGATAATGCAAAATGGCCCTTGAATAGATGGCAGCTTTGTGAGCAGACAATGTTATACGCCCAATTTTTTCGTCATCATACTCACAGTAGTCATAACAGACGCACTTGCCTGTGCGCATGGAATAGCTATAGCTGCTCACATGGTATTGTAACTTATTGACTCATTTTAATAACAATATGGCATCACCGTGAGTTCCACAGTTTTGCTATTCCTGCAAACTAGAATAGCGAACGTGTTTTTAGTTGCTACCCATTTAAAGAACTGTTTGCCCTGAAAAATTATATTCAACAGAGTTTAAAAAAAAAAAAAAAGTGCTCTTAATGCTATATTCTAAAAATATCCAAGTTACGTATCAACCTGTACATGGGGCATTCTTTATCAACCGGACAGCCCATCCTCTCCAGAATTTGTTAGTCTTCAAAATGTTGTCCAGCAATGCAAATAAAAGCTTGGAACCTCTACTTTCGAATGCTGTCTGGCCAAATTTGTACAACTCATTTTTAGACAATTTTTTTAAATTGGGTTCGATTCCCGGTGAATACAGATTTTTTCAAAAACTTTTTTCATCGAGAAAAGTTCCCATGTAACCCCGGCTATTTTGGGGCAGGTTTTTCCGCGGAATTTTCCTTCAGAGTAATTCCAGGGTTTTTTCCTTGCCCCATAGGTCTTTGGGCCTGGGTAAATGCGAAACAGTGTTAGGGCTATAGGTAGGGATTAGCGGATCCGATGCCAGGCGTTGGGCAGGGATCGCCGGCCTTACCGATGAGGAGTGGTCCCTAAATCATGGGGCTTCTCCGGGGATGCTAATTAGTCTGGATCCGATGCTTCGGCAAAGAGCGCCGGTTTAACCGGCGAGAAGTGGACGGCCTGGAGTATGGAGTCCTCTCTGGGGAAAGGCTACACAGTGGAGAGTAGACCTGATGCACCATAGATGCAGAGAGTATCAGCTTAACTGGAAAGGTGTTCCACCGGAGATACTTACACTGTGCCCATAGATTCAGGTATGATATCAGTAAAAGGCATGAAAATGGGTGTGGCAATACACTCCCACACATAGGTGGTGAGTGGGTGGCCCTGGCGACTAGGCCAATAGGCTGTCGTGGTAACCCAGTAGAAAAAAAAACTACTCTTTAGGCCCAAAACAGTACAAAAAGACGCTAGAAAGAGTAATTCCTGGATATTACTCTTTTCAAAGTAGTAAAACTGCAGAATTATTCTTTATAAATAGCAGTTTTTAAAACTTCCTCTTTTTAAAAGAGTAATTTTTGAATTTCAGTTTTCAAAGGAGGGTTTGTGGCGTGACAAATCAATGTCACGGTTATTATACTTTCATAACATATGAGAAGAGAGGCGGCAGGGTGCTATCTAGCTTTACGCTGTCCTATGCCTGTGTATACATATTTATTCCCACTATTGGCATTTACATGTTAAGATATTGGTGTTTTCCTGTCATGCATGTTGCCGTGCCAATTATTATTCTTATCCTTGCAGTTTCCCACTAGTAGTGAATGAAGTGTTGAGCTCTGCTTCTCATAGCTAGGTGAGTAGGTCAAAGTACATTAAAATAGATGTAATGGCCCGCTTAAGTCACCTTTGCATAAACATATATGTCCTAGTCTCTACTTGAAAAAGTAGCTTTTATAATTAGCTTTGCTCGCTTAATCGTATCTGATAAATAACCAAATCCCTCTAAGTATACAGAAGAATGACTGACCCCTTTTATATGTACCACGCTTGTTGGAAGGTATACAACAGCTCTCTTGCATGCTCTGTAAAATATAACCAAATCCCAAAGAGTAACAAACTGTAGAATAGCCGTCGTGAGATACATATACAAATACGATACATATAGACCCGTAAGCACAGGCTTTTGTATTCTTCGTTAACTCGATCGCATTGTTAGGTCAGAAGAATAAGAGAAAAGAGGGCTATTTTTGTACTTTATTACGCACGGGATGGGACATAGCTAATTTTCTTCATCCTGAATCGAAGTTTCAGAGTATTGTCGAATTAATGATGGAATGTGCATCAATAGCAATAAATAGATTTGTTTATAATTTACTGTAAACGCATTATGAATACAGCATTCATACTTTCATTATTTTTTTAGTGGTAAAAACCAAAAAAATTCAGACTTGATTAGTAAGATTTGGTTAGTAATTTCTAAACATATTAACAAATTAGTGTTATAAATTGCGAATTTTCAATTTATTTTTAATTGAAATAATAAAGTTTCCACGTACTTAAGAATTTTCGGAAACATCTCTTTATAGTCTTCAACATACCAGTAAGTTTTTATGAAATAATATTGATTTATTTACGAGAAATCGCAATTGTTTATGAAAGAAGCAATAAATGTTTGCTGGGTTTGAGTCAACACAAATAGACAAAAATGATCGACCACGATCTCAGTTTACTTTTCTTTTACCTTGATGAACTTTTCTTGAGACCTTTCTTTTATGATGATTAAAAGGGCATAGTCATTTTTTTGTATGACCGTTAAAAATGTCGTTTAAAAAATGCACTTTTATTGAAAGTACATTTTTTTGCATTACCTAATTTTATGGACGGATTCAGACCAAGGCTGGCAAAGGCACTAGTTGGGTTGAAACTCCTTTATTTTAACCGATCACGAGGAAGCACTACAATCACTCCAAAGCTCGCGCAAAATTGGACTGTCGTCCACCGTCGTGGCCCGACCGCTCTTCCCAGGCTCTGGCTGCTCCTTCGAATTCCTAAGGAAATTGGGGAGATATCACCTCATACCCAAGGCCAATCCAAGCTTTGCACCTGAGTGCTAACTCGACCTTACTATCTGGCTGCTGCTGAGCGCTTGGGCGCTCAGCTTGGAAACGCTAAGCTTGCGCTTAAAAGTGCAAGCTACGGTCGTTAACTGGCGGTGCCAAGCCATGTCCGTGACACGTCCAAGGGCCGCAGGCCCTCGCCCTCGAGGGCTCGCATGAACGACGAAAAAACAACAAAAAGCAACTAGGGGGCAAGTGGGGTCGTACATATGCGTTGAAGGTATACGTGCTTCCTCTTCAAGAGAAGTTGGATAATACAATTATTTGTTTTAGACATAACTATAATAATGTCAACAATACTAATAATAAAAATGACGTCTTACTAAACGCTTTGATAAAAAAGTGCGAATTTCCAATCAGTTACATGCAGGTAAGTGCTATTATTTTTTGTTCATTCTACATACTACGAGGTCACCTAAGAACATACAAAGGTCCTTAAATATTCCGTGGTGAATTGTAATTCTTTGTTACTACTCTTACATACCGTTAGTCGTAAGTAATCTATAAATACAATGCTATACGGATACAAGTTTTTTTTTTTTTTTTTTTTTTTTTTTTCTATAACATATATTAATCATAAACTACAGCAGTGTAGAGGTTTTTGTAACAGTATTTACAATAAATTTCTATAAATGCTATATTCCACTTACTTTTTAACTTAACTTAATTTCGTAACTCCATAATTGCACAATTTTTATAGGAAATCCCTTTTAATCATCTTATTTGTGCAATAATAAGGTAAACTTCCGGATAGGGTAGGATAGCTCCTAGCGCTATAATTATTATTAATTGGTTCTGGAATATGTGAGCAGAAGCACTAATAGTAGATGACAATAATAATGTCTCTAAAATACAGTGGTGTGTATGTGCATTATCGGGCGCAAGGAACCCAAGTTCAGGAGTAGCAAAGACAAACTAAAAAAAGTCGTCTTGTGTACTTGCTTGTATTCGTGGTGAGTAGAGTAGTGTAGATGTGCATATTGGACGGTGGCTTAGAGCAACATGGCTGGTAAGATATCTCCGTTTCTATAAGGGAGTTATAGATGCTTGACTTTTATCGCACTTGAAGTGCTCTGGTATACTTCAAACGTTGAAATTCGCTCATCTAAGTATAGTATGATATGCTGGGTGCGCGCCAGACCCAGCTGCATTGTCTCTTGGGCGGCCTACCATCCGGCTTCACGTGTTTGTACTTCCTCAATAATTTTCTTTTTTTTGTTTGTTTGTTTTTTTTTTTTTTTTTTCAATT
>NW_019379763.1:172050-243413 GCF_000648655.2 Copidosoma floridanum | reverse complement strand
AAAAGATGACAGATCTGCATTGTATTACCATGTGAAAGATTCAGGACACAATATAGATTTTGAATATAGTAATGGACAGATTTTAGATGTTGAAAATGTAAGGAGTAGGCGTGAGGTATCAGAAATGATACTCATAAGTAGAAATATCCATAATTAGAATAGACAATTTGATACACAAAATTTATTACCAATTTTTGAAGAATTTATCAAAAGTAATTTACACTAGCCGCAGACAATAGCATAAAAACTGAAAAAATTTTATTTAAAAATATTATTTTATATAGGTCACGCCTTCTCTAATACATACATTAACTATTTCAATTCTTGCACATGTATGTATTGGTATTGGTCCTGCCTCATAGATACCTGTCCTCGGTATAGAAATTAATTTTCGTGAGTATGTTCGAGTCGCTTACAGGCTACAGTCAATTAAGTAAGATCTCGACAAATGTAAGCGATCACGTAAAGCCTGTATACTGTGATATAATTTGCTTGAAAAGGGCCTCATTCTAAAGTGGCCAAAATGTTGCTTTAATAAATAAATAAAGACCATTGGACAGCATTGCCGTTGGAGTCATACTTTAATATTGCAATATTCTGCTGTCGTCAGATTCATAGTATTACAAAGTATTTTTTTTTGCTATTATATTTTTTGTTTTTGTTTTTTAAGTCATTTGTTTTTGCTTAGCCAGGGATTCTCCTTTGGGCTTAAAGTATGTGGAACCTGTACGGGAGGTCCCTTTTCATCTTGGAATGTGTTTAGGAGGTGCTACTACGATTTTGTATTATATTATGTATTATTTAATTAATAGTATCCTCTTTGTTCGTTGTGTAAGTAGTCTTTTTTCAGTATGCACTTTTGGCTAATATCGTTGACCTCGTTGCACAATCGCCTCTCAGACGGTCCGCTTTTGCCTCCTGGGTTACTGTTCATGTGAGCCGACTTGTATCTACCCAGGACGATGGTTGTCGTCTGAAACGTGTTGTGATCCAGGTTTCTTTTTATATTGCTGCTCCTGATTACCTGTGATTCTTAACACAGTTAGTAGTAGGGATGTTCCCCCTAGAATGAGTATTTTTTAAACTGGAAATCCGCCTAACAGAACGCCGGCTAGCCCCATGACATATTTTCCTATGCTGTTTTCTACCCTTATTATGTCTACCTTCAATCTTTTACATTCTTGAAGAACTTGGGCTTGTAAAATAATTTCGTGTGGAGTTAGGCCCTTACTCAACTCCTCTTCCAAGACCTAATCTTGGCTTTTTATCGTCGTTACTCTCTCCCTAAGTAGTAGTTCCCGAACTGCTTCTTGTAACCCGGCCTTGTCGATAGTTTTGTTTATGATTAATACTGCACCTCTGCGGGTATGTAAATGTGGGACGCGTTGTTGAATGCCAGGTAGCGATTTTCTGGCCATACGTATGCGAAGTTGTTGATGGCATTCCCTAGGTCTTGATTAATGGGTAGGAGTGTTGCCTTATAAAGGTCGAACATAAGGAGGGCTAATAGGGGTATCGAAATGTGATAGATCAAGTGAGGATACTTAAAGAAAATGGTGATTTTGGATATTTCAAAAAGTTCTATAATGGATTTCGCGTATTTAAAAGGAAAAATGATATTGGATGGTTGATATTAGCATTATGTGTTAATTTAAAAAACATTGAGTGAATGTCTAGTGTTAACTTTAGCCAAGTCATTTTCTAATTTTATTAGGTTTAACTAACTATCCAGATCCTCCACAGATTTATCGATTGTTAACATTTGTTTCTGAATCATGTTGACTATTTTACTTGATATGTTGAAATTTTCCTCATAAGTATACTCTGTATATTTGTATTCTGTCTTCCTCGTTCATGGTACCGACAAACCATTCTAATCCGGTCCCCACGGTGGGTAGGATTGATCGGCGTTTACGTTTGTTGCTGTTCCCTTCCTGTCCAGAGAGCATCTCTGACACTCTGTTAGCTTGTTGTATGCCTAATTTTATTGTATTCTCTATGTCTAATAGCTACTGCTCGTATATATATATGACTGGATCTCTGATAACTCTGATCTTTCTGCTAGATTCCTCCATGCCTGAAGCAGGTTCTTACCTTTAGTCATGAAGTTTGCTATGGCAATTCTTTCGATAACTTTCCACGACGTGCTAGACGTCGCCAGATGTGATATATATTCAATTACAAGTCCTGTGTTTCCCTGTATTTTATTGATCTTTCATGATTTTTCCCTCATGATCATCTGTGCCATGTAACTATAACATGGTCTGTTGTTTTAGTTGATCTCTTCCCTCCTTCTTTTTTTTATATATAAAAAAAAAAATTGTAATTGACTAATTGATTGAGCTAATCTCTTCTTTTTGCGTCCGAGGGCCGCAAAAAAGTTGCTTTGTATAGAATATTGTTTGCAAATTGTGCCTCGTGCTTGGCTGGATTTATGATCTTACTATACGTATTGGTAATACGGTACCGAACCGAAAATGGTGGTGGTATCGGTGTGTATGTGTGGCGAAGAATATGTGTGTTTGTGTCTATCAGTCGATTATTGGTGACAAAAGGGTAGCCGTACGTCTGATTTTGTCGATGTGCGACACTTTCAATTCGTTCTTTTTTCGCAGTTGGACACTGTGTGAGCCATAATCGAAACCTATGATTTAATATGAGCCTACATATCGTTCGTTAAATTTGTTTTTGTGTGGCTCTTTTAACAAAAATATTGTTTTTCGTACTCTAAAGTGTTCAGAACTTATTTTTCTGTCGTAGGAATATTTGGTGCACAATTTTGAGGATGCCAGATTCGTAGCTGCAATTGTCTGTAATTCTTGCGGTGTCTTTCTAAGTTTCTCATGTATTAATTTGTTTTTGTAACTTATGATCGTGATACCAGTCTCGTAGGAGTTTGTGCTCTTCTGCCAAATATTAGTTCATGTAGTGTATATCTTGTGCTCTCATGCACCATGGTGTTAAATACGTGCATGCAAAGGCCTAACTAGTTGTCCCAGTTCTTTTGATCTTTGCAATATGCCTTCAGGTACTTGGTTACTGTATGGTGCAATCGTTCAATGCTACCATTGGATTATGATCTGTATGTGGTTGTGTAGTATTTATTAATTCTGAAAAAACGCGCAAATTCTTCTAGTAGCTTATTCCTAAAGTGTGTCCCATTATCCGACAGTAGTTCATCAAGCGGTCCAAAAACGCAAAAAACTTTGCTTAGGAAGTTTTCAGCTGTTTTCATAGCATTTGCTTACCTCACTGGTATTAAAATTATGAACTTTTTTTTTTTGGCATACGTAACATCTTAAGATGATGTCGGATTTCATGTTTGTCTAATAGAAGTCCTTGGTGGTTTAATTAGACCTCTTAAGAGCAGGGCTTACGTTATCTCTGTCTCGGGAATGCCTGATGAGGTGCACAATACTTCAAGGTTTTCTGTGTATCGGAACGGATGTTCCGTGATTTTTTGGACTTTATGAAATGTTTCGTTGCCCTAAGGCCATAGTGGTTTTTCTTGAGGTGGGCGGGCTCTAGCCATAGTGAAGCGACCTAATCCTAACTCTTTAGCCCTAGATTGTGCAGTATTACCCTCTGAAGCTATTTTTTGGTCGAAACTTTCCGATCCTCCAACTCCTGGCAAATCGATATCGTTCCCTCTGTTTAAAACTTCAGCATTTGTTCTTCCTGAATGTGTGTCACTATTATCGTGCTCTCCCTCTCCCCTTCGTTACCCAGTACATGCTTCAGTTAGTACTTCCGTAATTGTTGCAGCCTGTTCTCAAGGTAAAATATATTTATTTCCTTTTCTTTTGAGCTGGACATCTACCAGTATCGTTCTAATGTCAAGTGTGCCCTCATAATCCTTTTTGTAAACAAAGTCATTTACTTCAAATTGTGTAAGCCATGTTGTTTTTATGTTTTCTTCGTTATCAACTACGTCTTGCTTAAATTGGCACAATCAGTATTCTTCTTTATGATTTCTTACGACTACGAATTCATTTTTCCAATATATCCCTTTGTCGGTAATGTTCTCACAGTCGTTATGTCGTGTTGAGCCTCTAGCCAAGGAACTGAGTGGTTTGCCTTGGTCTTTATAAGGGGAGGAGGCGATGCTCATCAGAGGAATATAATGCTGCCCCTGCAGGTAAATGTGTACACACTTCCTGTTACTTTCCCTTTCGAAGTGAGAGTGTAGATATTCATGCAACCATCCTGTTTTGTTAGAGAGGCGCATGTGCACACATACATTCCATTCAAAATGTTGTGAGAAGGGAAAAATACAATCCCCGTTTCCAAATTTTCTATTCGAACTCAAAATTTCTTTGACTTCGTTGGCGAATTGACATTTGCTTAAGCATGATGATTTAAGTAACTCTCCCTCGATTCACTGGCTGTTAGCTTGAGTTGACATGGGCTAAGGAGTGGAACAAGCAGTTGCCGTCTGTTGTAGTAAGGTTGGGTCGTAATCTGAGTTCTAAGTAGGGTTCACTACAGAGGTTCAATCGGGGTGTGCAATGCATCGCAATATATCGGAAAAGTGTAGTGGTCTCAAGATGTCAATCACCTTAAAGTGCATTGAAAATAAGTTATGATAACATCAGATTTTATCTCACACTCGATACATCAAAGACCCCGATTGAACCGCAGGTGTTTGCTTCTGAATTTATGATCTTAGGTAATACTGTTAATTTTGTCTTAGTTGCGCCCTGCGTTTGTTTTGGGTTTGTACCGTCTGAAAATGTTGAAGAGCGCCTGTTGATGCATTTGCTCTAAGACAGTTCCCTTTGGATTCCTACCGTTGGCTGTCTATCGTCCAAATATTCCCACTTGTAATTCGTATAACATGGTACTTTCCTTGTTTCAATTCGTGTATGGCTTTGATTTGGTTCGTTTCCGTGTACTAATAGTTCATTATGAAAGGGAAACTTCTTAAGGCTGTCCCTGTGTATAACTACTTGTTCCTACCATATGTCTATCCTCGCACCTTGCTTGCCTTCTGGTGTTTTTGTTTCTTCTATTTTCACTGATAGGTTAAACGTCTCACTCGTTTTTGGAATAATTTTCTGTGCTAATGTGCAATGTTAGGTTTCTCGTTGGCCTCCGTGCTGTTATGGTTTTCTGAGAAAGAATCTATACCGTATTTCTGTGAACTGACTTCGTTTTTTTTTATTTTTCCATCGTCTCATTTACCATTCCGTACACTTTTTTCCCTAACTGCAAACAATTCCGGATTAGTTTCACCTTCTGCGATTACTAGGTTCCTGGAGAGGGCGTCTAGGTAATAATATTTTTGCCATCTATATATTACGTCAAATTCATATCCTAATAGCTAAGCCCTTAGCATATTGAATCTTAAATCAACCTTATTGGTGGTGTAGAAGTGTTTCAGCGGTTCGTGATCTGTTATCACCGTAAATCAACGCCCGTATAAATAAGAGCAAAATTGTTCTTTTGCAAAGACTCGCCAGGAGCTTCTTGTTGTAAATGGGATATCTCAACTCGGCGACTTATAGGGTGCATGAAGCGTACTCGCAGGGGCGATCGTTGCCAATTATGCCTTGACTGAGTACAGCGCCTAACGCATATTCTGATGCATCTGTTGTTACGATAAACGGTTTTTCAAGGTCTGGAGCTGCTAGCACTGACACTTTGCATAATTTTTCTTTTAGTTTGTCTAAGGTTTTCTGTTCATCTCGTGTCCATTTAAACTCTGTATTTTTTTTGAGCAGCTTAGTTAGAGGCTGAGCAATATTTGCATAATAACGTTTTATAAATCTGCAGGAATATCCGACTAGTCCCAGAAATTGTTTCACTTTATTTGCATTCACTTTTGCTGAGTTGTCCTTGACTGCTTTAACCTTGTTTAAGTCCAATTTTAATGTACCATTACCTACATTGTGTCCCAGTACTTTAACCTGTTTCTTTAAAAACTGGCATTTTTTTGGTTCGATTTATAGGTTAGCGTCAGACAAACGTTTTAACAATCTTTCAAATCGTGTACCGTGCTCTTCTAAGGTCGGGGCATCCACCATTATATCATCAAGATATACATCCAACTCGTGGCCTATTAATTCAGCAAGAGCTAGTTCCACGGCTGCCATGAACATGTGAAGAGCTCTGCAGCAGCCCATTGGAATGCGTTTGTATTCATAATGGCCGTCCAGCCCTAAGAACGCTGTTTTATTTGCGTCCCTCTCGTCGATCTCGAATTGGAAAAATCCTTGTCTTAAGTCTATTACCGTGATGTATGTGGCGGAAGCTAGATGGTCGAGTTCATCGACCTGTAATAGTAGTGGGTGGTTAGTACCACCGTGGCTTCGTTCAATTGCCTAAAATCTGATATTAGTCGCCAGTGCTTCTCGCCATCAGGCCCCTATTTCTTTGGTACTATCCACATATTGAAGTTGTACGGTGATTTTAAAGGTTTAATGATACTATTTACTCATTCTTCTTTTGAATCAGTGTTTATTTCCTTTAACTTCACGTGGGTGTTCGGCTTCGTTGTCCCCATGGGCTGTTGCTCGCGTGTAACTTTGAGTGGTTCCGTAATTTAAGAACTCCATCTCAGGTATTTTTATTATGACCATACAATCAGTAGTATTGAAGCATATGCCACACGTCCTGTCACTGTCACGCTTTGCTATGAAATATGCAAAAGAAATGCCTTTCCCTCAATTCTGTCTCGAAATCTATCCTACGTTATCCTTACTTTTTCGTGTGCTAATTATTGCGTGTATTACTGGTTTTGAGCGCGCGGGAATTTCAAAATGTTCAACTTTTTCTAGTGGGAACTTAGTTTCGTTGAGGTACACACACCTGTTTTTGCACTAATCTCTCTTTTGTGCCTACCTAACATGTCCCAGTCCATAAGTCCATCTCTACTTATGGGAAATTCCGTGGGACAATATGCAGTTTGCAAAGAAGGTTATCAAGTTTTATACAAGTGCTTCCCAAAGTTTTGCATGCGCCTTCTGTTATGCCGTTTACTTCTAGTATTTGATTTGTGTTTATTTCTGACCCCGTGCTCAAAGAGTCTTTCTTTATTATTGAGATATCCGCTTCTGTGTCTCCGAGGAATAATGCTGCTCCTTTTTTTATTTCATTACTCCAAAATTTAACTACTGATGGTAATCTGCATGACTGTAAGATTAATTTTCACTACCCTAGATTTTTCGGCTTCTTGCTTTGTTTTTACTGGCTGCTCGGCGTTTAGAGAGTGACCCGAGCACCCTTCGCCCTTAAGTGTTAGTCCTTCTGTTCCGGATCTTGATTTTTGCAGGATTCCTCGCTGTTCCTTTTTTTCTATTCTTTCCTTCTCCTCGTCCCAAAATTCTCTTGGTCTTATGAGTCCTTTTGAACTTAATATGGTAGGCTAATTTTCTGCACCTGGATGCCGCAAGGTATCTTATCCTGCAGTAACCGCAATCTTTTTGTGAGTCTCATTTAGAGGTATAGTCGGTCTCTACTCTGCTCATAGTGTTGGCTTGGGATTTCCTGCGATTCCACCGTAGATGGCCTGGCTCCCCGCAGTTAAAGCGTCTAGCCGTGTCTATAGCAAAAATGCTGGCCGAATTGATACTTTGCTGACTTGGATTTTGTGGACTGTAAGTGGTGGGGGCTCAATGTGTGAGTATTTTGGGCCCACCACCCAAACTGGTTTAATATTTGAGATAACTGTATTATGCATTGAAGCATTCGGTCCCATTTGTCGGCGCGTATGCAGTCTCGCTCCACACTCTTTAGCTAGCTTGACAGCTTTTCTGAAGTTCGCCGGTCTCTCAAATCGAACTTGCATGTCCAATGGTGCTGTCAGCCCCAACATGAAGTGTTGTAAAGCATTTTTCGCTGCTGTGTCCTTCAAGTACATTTTTGTCGCTAGGTCAAGGTCTATAGCCTCGTCGTAAATGGACATCAGCCTATTACAAATCTTTTGTACCCTGTGTCGTTAATCTCTGACTAATTAACTTGGGTTTTGATGGACCTTTTTTATTTGAGGTTGGAAGTTTTTGGTGGCCCTAGCATTGTTATATTGCGTATCAAGATCCGATAAAAGCTCCTCAACTGACTCGTAATATGCTATGCGTGGCCCAGTTACCGCGGCGGCCCCCCCCCCCTTTAATTTTTGTAGAGAGTGCAAATAATATATCATCCTGATTGTCCGGAAATCGTCGCACTATGCACCTGACCAAAGCGCTGAAAAGCGAAAGCGTTCCCGAGCTGCCGTCAAATATCGGTATGGCGTTAAGTTGATTGCTTAGGGACAGTCTGTGAGTATTAGTAGTTGTATTATTAAGTCTGAGGTGCTGATTTCTTGCGCTATTATATACCTCTGATATTCTTTCCGTGCACTGAAAAAAAAGAACTGCTAGTTCGACCGCGGACAAATGCTAAAACAGCAATGGTGCCACATGCAGGTAGATACACAGCTATCATCACTGTAGTCCACAGCTAGCACAACTGCAGATGATCCATGCTGTTTCTGCATTGCTCGCCAACAGTCATTTGCACCGTTGTGCCCTGAAAAATTTTCATGTCTTTGTATAGAATTGTGCCATGGACAAATTTGTTTCTGATTTGCTGTCACTCTGGGGTTTATTTTATTTAATTGAAAGTAAGTATTAGGAGCTTATTACAATTAGCCTATCTGCGACTTACAAAAACCATTTCTCCTGATGGTGTATGTTTTGAGAAAGCAGTTGAAATCGACATTTATGAAAAGAAAAAAAAAATTGTTATCCGACATACAAGACAAAATAGTATATTACGTAAAGAAGCCTTTTTAGAAGGCGGAAAAAGTGTTTTATGTTAATGAATTTCAATATTATAAATTGAATTATAAAGTGGGTATGGTACTTTAAGTTGGAAATAATGGTGACGAAAAAATTATTTTTGGAAATGTTGATAAGATCTATGTTTACGACAATAATGTATTTTTAGCACTCAAACCGTTACTGAATAAGTCTTTTTACGAGCACTACTTTGCTTATGAAGTAAAAAAATAGATTCAATTGAATTAAAAAACAGCAGTGACATTCCACTTATGCACAAATGTATATTATTTAAAAAAAAGGATCATTTTTTGTTGTTCCAAGATACATATTGTAATGTAATTTGAAATTTTTTCAAATGTATGCACATTTACCTCTTATGAGGTAAGAACCTTACATATAAAAAAAAATGTATGCATAAAAATTGTACTATTACATCTATTTTAATGTTTTGTCTTTCCACTTTTACAGTCTTTTGGCTTATATAATAGAAATAATAAAAATAAAAATTTTAATGATTTTGCTTCGTTTATTTTAGACTAGTCATTGTTACACAATAAATATACTAGCTCTACCGGGCACGACAGTACAAATGACTGTTGGCGAGCAATGCAGAAACAGCATGGGTCGTCTGCAGTTGTGCTAGCTGTGGACTACAGTGATAATAGCTGTGCACCTACCTGCATGTGGCGCCACTGCTGTTTAAGCATTTGTCCGCGGTCGCACTAGCAGTTATTTTTTTTCAGTGTGTCTGTTACAAGCTGGCCGTTTCTCTGTACATTACGTGAGTATGTTCCTGCGGAGTGTGCATTTATACATGGCTCAGCACAACAGTCTAGTCATACGGCCGGTGGAACTGGCCGTGTGGGCACGAACTTTGACTGACCATATCGATGACGTTAACCCTCTGACCCCGGGCATTTTCTCATAAGGGGACCTATGAAAGTTTTGCCACAACGCTTGATAGTAGAAACTAATCCGAATAAATTCAATCACTGGGCTCAAATTCAGCATACTCTTAAAGCATTTTGGTGGCCCTTAACACGAGATCATTTTTAATCGTTTCAACATCGCATGAAATGGCAACTTCCCGTTGTCAATGTTTGCATCTGTTAGAAGGTGATTTTTAGGCAGCCTCATATGCCTCTTACATGGTGTAGTTTGGCACGCATTGTAGAGTACTATCTGGGTTTAAATAGTTAGGTCAAAGTAATAAACGTAAAAGCTGCGACATCCCTATACGTATGCATCCTATATCTGAACTTGTGTTTTACCAATCGCTCTTTAAGATAAGCCCGTTCCTATAGAGTATATTAATTGAGCGTACAAATAAATATTATTTTAATGATGTTAATTGCAAATATTGCAAATATCAGTATAATTGTATTTTAAGAAGATTTTTTTATACTTAACGTATTTAGAACGTAAGTTTTTAGAATATCAGGATTGATATCAATTGTTGAAAGTGTTAAAACGTTTCATTGTATCTAACTAGGTTATTATTATTTCTTTTTTACATGTTAATATTTTTATAAATTTTTTTTTAAACTGCAACAATTGTATAATATGTGTGCATTGCTTTAGTAGGGTTATGTACAGGTGGATTTTGAAATGCTCATTTCAAGGTGTGATTTGTTTAGGACTGAGCATTGTTAACGGCTTGCTAAGGCAGTATTTTGACACGTAATATAAAATAATTCATGTTTATTAATACTTTAAAATTTTTCGTCTATTCTTGATACTTATCGGAATAGGTGGAATCTATGCAGTTTTTGTCAAATAATAAGCTGTAAAAAAAGTGTTAAAAAATGTAATGATTCTGAGAAGTACCGTGCGCTCCTTACGCTATAAAATAGTTGTTGGTTCTAAAAAAAGTCGATGATTTGCAGTTTCTCATATTATATTACATAAACAGGGCTATAAATTTAAACTGAAATAATATAAAACTCGTAAAAAATGTAATTTAAAAAATTTTTTTTTTTTTTTCAAAACTTAACAACCATAGCAGCAAACTCCTAGAGCCTCATATTTTTCTTAGCACTACAATGAATAAAATTACGCATCATTTTACTAATTGGCACAGCTGGAAGATTTTAGTAATTAATATCAGAGTTTTAATGGAAGGCTAATCTGTTACGTAATGAATTACTTATTTGTCAATTTTAACGCTGCTGTTTCAATCTCAATAAATTTTCTGCGTTAATTTTTTGACGCCTAAAATTGTGTACATTTAATCTTTTGAAGTTTTCCTTCCCATTTACCCTCTTGCTACTCTGGGCATTGGTAAAGTTTTTTGTAAACCTAAAAAGGCTGATTTTTGGCAACTTTGCAAAATTGTAATATATTATTGGCATGGTAGTTCGATTTTCAACGGTCCTAAAAGTACTGGTGGCTTAGTGAGCTTATAGATTTTTGAAAGAAGAACCAGTAATGATACTTTTAGTTAGAGGCTAATGATATTTCCAGCAGACATGGCTGTCCAAAATCCTCAGGGTTGTTCTCCCTGACTCACTGCTGTAGCAAGAGATGCTTTGACAGCATCTAATTGGTTGAAAAAATGGCCACGACACCCTTTGGACACCAGCGTTAGAGCTGGTTGTGCTCTGGCCAGACGTTTCCAGGTATAACGCCAGGAACGTTAGCGTTCAGACACTTTTTTTGTGACACTTGGTTATGTTGTCAGAGTGTCATCGGTAACTGGAATACTAAGCAGTACGGCGTACAGCCCTGTTCTTTACGTATTGGCAGTAAGTGACTATGGTAACTGACATCCTGCTTGAGAATATTATTACCAGACTCACTGATTTCAACTGCAGGTGGCTTCGATTTTTTCGATTTTACTTCGGGGCCACGAAGTGGATCCTACTGAACTAAATCATCAAGGAAGCGTTGTATGCAAGATTTTAAGCTTATTTATTACTATTATTATAGATGTATTTGAAAAAAAAACCAAGAGAAAGCATCTAGAAAGTGTCAAAAATCAGTATGCAATATCTTAGAAAAACTGGATGAGTAGTTTTTGCGGTTAGTGATTACAACATTTTTTAGAACTTTGCCTAATACATTGGTAAAATTGTTGTTAAAAAACGAATAAATCGTTCTGTTTGTTAAAATTAATTACGAGATCTATCAAAAACAACGAAAACTAAAAAATCTGAAATTAGTAGATCTAGCTGTATATGTTGAAAATATGCAAAAATTATTAAATGGTAAATATGCTAAACAGCTTGATTTAATTCACATAAGACTGATCATTTTCAAAATGATTTAAGTACGAGCATGTTTCAGAAAACTACATTTTAAATAGTAACTATAAGAGAATATGTAATTTTTTAAGTTGAGAAGTGTACATAACATCTCCTAAGGATTAAAAACAGCTTTTTTAAGGTTTTATAAAACAAATAGCGTTAATTAATAAAAAAAATGTAAATTGAAGATTTCAAAAACATGCAGCTGTAGGAAATATGAAACATTTAGGGATACTGAGATTGCTGTAAGTTTAATGGATAATAGTACTGAAATCGATAAAATTTTGCATGACATTACCTTTCAAATGAGAAAAATTTTGTACGTGATATGTAATGTCAGAAAATATACATGGTGGTAATGTATAGGAAAAATACAAAAGTTATTCTACACATAGTATTGCTTATAATAAAAAAGGTGCCCTTTTCTAAACTTAAATTAAGCTTTGGAATCTGAAGGTAGATCATGCTCATCATTTAATATACTCATATTGAATAAATCTAACTCAAACTTGAATGATAACTAATACTAAAGAAGTTAATTTAATAATTCGTTTGATATTACAACAAAAACCTTAGCAATAGTAGATAAGACTTTATGATCTATGTAATATGTACAAACATACATCTTGGAAACAAATTAATTGTTTGAGGTAAAGATTTTCGTCAGACTTTTCCTGTCATGTAGAACAGCATTACGAGTATAGTGACAGCTGGGAATATTGAATTATAATTTTTATGGACGTTTTTGGACATTTCCAAATTAAGTATGATCATTTGATTGATAGATATAAATTTTTGTAAATGGTCGTTAAATATCAAAGGAAAAATTGAAACATTTATAATTAGACACGAGAAAATTATTAAAAATATTTAGACAAGAATAAATATGATTTCTCATGATAAACACTCGTATTTCTTAGATATCTAAGTCTTAAATTAATTGAACAGGAATATATTAACCTACTACGAGATAGATCGTGCAACTGACAAAGGTGATGGTATTACTAATAGTTACTTTGATATCCATGTATGTAACTAACTCTATATATGAGGCGTGTCATGCGAAACGTCCCACGTTCGCCACGCGAGTGCTTAAAGTCACTGTTTTCAGCTCATTTTCTTGGCCTTATTCCTATCCTAAAAATATGTTTTAAATAGCATTATCGATATATTTTTCAGTCAGCTTTAAAAAATTTGATTTACACAGAAAAAAAATATAAAATATGCTATATCTCAAAAAGGCATTTTTAATATTTTTTTTTGATAGGCTAGATGGAAAGCTGATGTTTTTTTACATTAAGAACGTCTTTCTGCACAGTGTGCTCTCACTGAAAAATTTTAGTAAAATAATATCAAAGAGTAGATGTTCGGCCGTCTGAATGCGTGCCGAGGGGCCGTGCTCAAGTTAACTATGAATATTATTAATTTAGAAATACTTTCTTAACAAATATTTTTTATTATTTTTTAGTTTTAGATAAAGTTCGAGGTGTAGACTTTTTGGTTTTATTATTTTGTTTTGGAAAAAGTTGATACTCAGAGCTCATAGATGTTATTTGCAACATTTTTTTAGGATAGGAATAAGGCCGAGAAAACGAGCTGAAAACAGTGTTTTTTAGGGTTCGCGCGGAGGGCCTGGGACGTTTCGCGTGAAGCACACCATATGTACATACATGGAATATATATACGTGAAAAAATTTATATGTATGTTAATTTTTTGGATACTATTTAGAAATCCAAAAAAACCTTAACTACATCCTACAAAAAGCAATTATTTTCAGTTCCAGTCATGGCCATTGCCATGTCGATAAATAAATGAATGAATACATCGATCACAATAATTAAATTTTGACAGCACTTATGTAGAAAAGCCTTCATTTGCTAATGAACACTTGTACCATTGTATCAATGCAGAACTTCTTTAATGCTAGAAATCTTGAATAAAAATGTAAGTAAAAAAAATTTCTAGTTAGTTAAAGTTTAATATAGAAACTGCAAAACAAATTTATTAAAAAACCAATCATTAAAGTATTCATTTTTATTATTTAGTTGAAAGTTAAGTACACAAAAGCTAAATTTCTTTGTATTTTTGAAGGAATTCTGGTGTTGATTACAGCGCTTATTATTATTTTATAAAAATATGAAAATTTTAACATAACAAATAATTAAAATACGTATGTACCAATTCAGCGTATTATGTAACAATGTAAATTTCAAAAAAATCTACGCACTAAAATCTTTTGCTTACCAAGAGTGTTGAAACGAATTTTATAAACGTTTTTCATAGTTGATACACTTCGTACATTTATTTAAAAAATACTTCTGCATTTTAATGTATAACTATGAAGTTATTCTATTGGCTTTTAGATAGTGAAGAGAGAATACATGTTATGATGATAATGTAAGTCACCTTTGGCTAGCAAATAAATGTGTGCATGTACATTCATATATCTTCCTATATTATACAGTGATTTAAGAGGGTCATTTCACACATTTCCCCTCCACCCCTTGGAACCTCCCCCAAAAATTTTATAATTTAATAACCAGATGACCTAACACGTAACTCTCAAAATATAAAGAAACTCCCTTCAGCCACCCTTCAGCCGCATTTATAAATAAAGTAAAATTATATCGGTTATTTTAAGTTAAATTGCTTTTTGCACCCCCCCTCCTCAGCTCTTCTAGAACGTTTAAAAAAACCTCCTCAGTCTCCCTCAATTTTTAAACACATTGTCTTAGAATTGCTCCACTATATGTTCCAGTCTTCTTCAGTCACTTTTCACCCCTCCCATAATAATTAGTTTCTCCATATGATTTGTTAGCACATTTCTACACCATCTTTGAGATAGTCCTATGGTGTGCTTACTTTTTTTTCTTAAATTCTCTATAAATTTTTTAATTGCATCATTGAATATGTATAAGAACATGGCATAAAATTTTCATATTGCATCAAAAAATAGCCTAATAAAGTAGAATATTTGAACCATGAACCTTGCTCGTAGCCCTATTCATCACGAAAAAATACAAATCATCTTTTCCTTTTGTGGAGTAAGTCAAATATTTCAATAAAATTCACCTTTTTGTCTTCAACGTAGAAAACACGCAACGTACAAGAAAAAAAAATTATATCCTATGAGCACTACATACTATTTAACAACATGATGTACACAATAATTTAATACGTATGTATTCATGTTGTTGTTTTGAGATCTAATATTACTAATACAATTTTTTTAAATGAATCAGTGATTTGGAAAAACTTTTACTCAAATTAAAGGTAATAAATAAAACTAAACAGTATACATAAAAATGATGTTTACGTATAATAGTACAATATTACTTTGTTTTTTAATAAAAGTAAACAGTATACAATAATTATTAAAATTAACATTATTAGATCATAAAACACTATTTAATTCATCCTTGGATATTTTCTGAGATTAGAAACCAGGAAAAAAATTTAGTTATTATAGAAAAATCTGCGAGTGATAACAGAAGTGCACTAGTGATGATTCGGAAATAGAATGAGATGCAACGGTTTTGTATCGATTTTTGAGACCTCAATTAAGTAGTCAATCGTAATGCGTACCTTCTGCCAAGCATAAATGCGATTCTAGATCTACTCAAAAACGGGTGGTATATGTTAAAAGAAGTCTTGAAGAAGGAGTATTTACAAGTCTCAATAGAGGACACGAGTAGAAGCTACACCGCGATTTTAATGCCAGTATCCAGACTGTGGCATTTCCTACGCATGCCTTTTGAAATCACGAAGGCACTGATGACTTTTTAGCATTTAGTTGATGCCCTCTTTGGGCTAGACTTCCAGCATAAGATGTTAGGATACGTAGGATACTTGGATGACATTATAATAGTGACCAACGATTTTAAAGAACACTTGCAGTATCTAGAGTTAGTCCTACGATGGGTTACAAATGCTGCGTTAGCAATTTAGAGGATGAAATATGAATTTTGTATGCCCCAGCTAACGAACCTGGGATTTGTCTTGGACAAAGAGGGGCTGAGGCTGAGTCCAGACAAAGTTAGGCTTATGTTAAGTTATCCCTTACCACGAAATGTTAAGCAATTATGCCATTTTCTTGGGATGGTAGGCTAGTGTAGTCGATTCATAAATCACGATTTGGAACTTAAAATCCTCTTGACTAAATTACTAAAGAAAAAACAGGCAGGAGAATGGGGCAAAGAACAGCAGGAGTTATTCGAGGAACTAAAGCGAGCGTTTACAGAAGCGCTGGTATTGGTGAGTCCTGATTTTGACAAGCTCTTTACCGTATAGACTAATGCGAGAAACTATGCATGTGGAGCTGTATTAGCCCAGAAGAGAGAAATGGTGAGCACTCGATTATTTATGTTAGTCGTGTTTTCACTCTTGTTGAGAAAAGTTAGAGCGTCACTGAGAAGGAATGCCTCGCAATAATCTGGGTGGTCAAGAAGCTGTGACCATATTTAGAGGGTCACTGTTTAACTGCGATTACCGATTACACCTTATTAAAATAAATAAAAGATTTACCTGAGCTGACCAATAAAACAGCGAGATAGAGGTTAAAGATGTCACAGTGATATTTTTAGATCGGACATCGTTAGGGTGCCATAAACTACGTACCAGATGCGCTGTCTTGATAACAGGGAAAAGAGAATAAAGTTGCAGCTTTTCACGGAATCGTAGATGAGCAGTATGATAAAAATTGCTCAAAGAAGTAACGGAAAATTTAGTCAAGTTGTAAGACTGGTATGTAAAGGACGGAAAATTATATCAGTTTTATATGGATCCTTTTAAGACCCTATAGTACACCAGGAAGAAAAGTTAAGGTTAGTTATACCAGAGAAATATAAGGAGTGCGACATGACAGATTCTCACTGTCTACCGTTGTGTGGATACCTAGGTATCAAAAAGACGTACGATTAAGTAGCGTACAAATATTATTGGTAAAAACTGTGACGTAAAACTTTTTGTTAAAGTATGCGAATCATGCAAAAGGTACAAGGTGCCACATACAGCTCAAGAAGCTTATGAAAGAAAGGATCGTTTAGAGACCATGGGCCGTAGTTTCTGTCAATTTAAGGACGTTCATCACACATAGCGATTTGGGGACAATCTTCCTTAAATTTAACAGGATGCTCGTAATGATGTTCGAAAGTCACATATAAAATTTGAGACCTTTTCACAACACTGTTTTTTAGATATGGAATGTTAAAAAAAGTTCAATTTAATATGTAACCTTATGGGGAGTCACATACAAATGGAATTTAATAGAAAATAGTATGCAGAATTTTTCCAGTTTTTTTTTGCATGACGCAATACTATAAAACTGGTATTATGATCTATTTTCAAAGAGATCAACAAATTATTTTTGCAATTGAGTAAAACCAGTGTCAGACTCCTGTATACAAGTATACAAATGCATGCAAAACAGTTGTTGGCGCAGCCGCATGCTCGCTCCATCCTTACTGCACTCTCTGCATTTCCCCTCTAACTGTAATGAACATCCTTAAAGGAATTCCTACCAATTAAAAGCTGACGTAAATACTTAATTTTATTAAGATGGAAAACACCGGACTATTTTCTAACTAACAATGGCAAGGAGTTCGATAATAAGCTGATTACTAAAGTACTGCACGAGTATGGGATTGAACGCGTTTTTACGTCGTCTTCTCACGCACAAGCCGGTCTGGTGAAAAGGACGAATCGTACGCTTAAGAACATGGTTGCTATAGACGCCGGTACCGATCACCGTTATTTGAATTTACTCGTGCATGAATTTCACCATGCTATAAGTATGGCAATCTACTCGATACTTAAAGTCTCGCCTGCATTCCTTAACTACGGCTGGCACTCGATGTTCGTGAAGAGTTTGCACCGAAAGATGACAGCTAGAAAGTCAATAAATAAAATGAGACCATAACTGAGAAAGAATCGAGTTAATAAGATAAATGCATTAAGAAAATAACTGGCAAAATACATTAAAGATGCGAGAAACAATTAAGAGAGAAACTATAACCATGGATTGAAAGACGCAAAATTCAAAGTAGGGACTCAAGTTTTGCGGTGAATTCATTACCAAGTAGATGCTGTAAAGAATTTTTCGGCTAAGTTAGTCTCAAAACTCAAAGAAACCTACAAGATAATAGCTTAAAAATCATTGAATGAAGGAGGTACAAAACTTGCCATACATGTGTCAAAAATCCAGCGTTAAATCGCATTAGAAGGAGTAAGTAAATTAGGTTAGACGCTGCTGATGATGATATATGTGCCAATTTTACGAATGTGTTTTTGTTGCCTAGGTACCTAAGGCGGAAGTGAAGACTGAAGCTAGTAGAAGAGCTGTTTTGATGACAGCCCCCACCACTTTAGCACATTAAGGATAAGCGAGCCACGTTCGCCAGCACTGGTTCCCTTTTCCAAACAAGCCGAGCAACCCTCGAATGTGCTGCCCAAGCGTACCGTGTTAATCAACGCTTATCTTTACCCCAGACCCTAGTGGAGTACACAATATTGATGCGCTTTAGGCCAATCTCCCACCCCACACAAGGTGGTTACTCTTGCAAAGGAATAATAGACGGATGTCGACAATACTTGCGGGAGTTTTTCAACCCTCGCTGCCTACTCTCAACGCTTATACTATGCTCGTTCCCCGTAGATTACAATGCCTTCGGGGACAGTAACATCGAAATCTTAAAATAAAGTATGAGTATAAAAACTTTGTAATTAGCGAGACTATAAAGTATTAATGTGGTATGTAAGAATATTAAAATTTACTCTAACTTATCGATAGGTGAGAATTAAATGCGAGTAATTGAATTTATCGACATTTCCCATCCAACATGCGATTGCCAAGGCAACTCAAATTTTTTACTTGAAACTACAGTTTGTAGAAATATTGTCATACGTAGCAATTGAAAAAAAGGGCCACCTCGACCAGGACTTGAATCTGGAACTCTTTTGTTGCCAGGAAAGTGCGTTACCAATTACGCCATCGAGCTCTTGGCGACTCCTCTTCTCAATTCCTACACTTTATACTTTTTTGGCGATTTTTTCAGTCTGACGCCTTGCTTATATGGTATGTAAGAATATTAGAATTTACTCTAATTTATAAATAGGTTAGTATTAAATGCGAGTAATTGATTCTATCGACATTTCTCATCCAACACACGATGGCCAAGGCAACTCGAATGCCAAGGCAAGAGAAGAGTTCTAGGTTCAAATTCTGGTTGAGGTGGCACTTTTTTTCAATTGCTACGTATGACAATGTTTCTACAAACTGTAGTTTTAAGTAAAAAATTCGAGTTGCCTTGGCAATCGCGTGTTGAATTGGGAATGTCGATAAATTCAATTACTTGCAGTTAATACTTACCCATCGATAAATTAGAGTAAATTCTAATATTCTTACATACCATATGAGTAAGGCATAGGACTGAAAAAGTCGCCAAAAAGGTATAAAGTGTAGCAATTGAGAAGAGGAGCTGCCAAGCTCTTGATGGCGAAATTGGTAACGCACTTTTCTGGCAAGAAAGAAAGAAAGTTTCAGGTTCAAGTCCGCGTTAAGGTAGCACTTTTTTTCAATTGCTACGTATGACAATGCTTCTATAAACTGTAGTTTCAACTAAAAAATTCGAGTTGCCTTGACAATCATGTGTTGGATGGGAAATGTCGATGAATTTAATTACTCATGTATAAAGTATTCATTTCTATGAAAATGCTTTAAAATTTTAAAACTAAAAATAATATGCAGTGTATGGATTTACAATTTTTGTTATTGTTAATGGACATTAAAAAATAAAACCATTAAGTCTTTAAAATTTCTCAGGGATGGAGATCTCATAACATTCGTAACCAAATTTATGGGAATAGTATAAATGGCGTTCTACACAATGTAATTCTAAAATTTTATGACGATTTTTCGTATATTTTCAATAATAATATTTTGAATTGCATTAAAGGGACAGAACATACTTTATAAAGTATAGATTATGCAAAACACACAAGTAGTGATCGTACTGATCATAATATAAACATTCATTTTCGAATAGAAACTCTAAATGATGTACATAATGGATGACCACCAAATGTTTTGAATTAAAAAGTAAATGATATTTTTATGTTGATAAGAAATTTTAGTATATTCTATGGCTTATAAAATGGCACTAGAATACGTACAATAGAAATTATTTAAGTATAGTTTAGAAGCAAAAATAATAACTGGTGATAAATCTGGAAACACAGTTTTCATACAAAGAATCATTTTTAATACTGGTAATAGTTTATCTTCGCGCTTACTATATACAGAAACAGTTTCTAGTAGTTTAAGCTTTTTACATGACAATCAATAAATCGCAAGGTCAATATTTGAATAAATGAGATTTTTACTCCAAAAATCCTTGTTTTTTTATTATAAACTGTACGCATTGGTGTCAAGATGTAAAAGTCGTTCATTCAGAATAAATCGGAAATCAATCAAACATTAAAAATATTGTATTTTAAGAAATTTTTGATTAATGATGAAATTTATAATTTTATTGTCAAAGTACATTCCTTCTAAATTTTTTTTGTCTAAAAAATGAGTTTTGCAATGTATGGAAGTCATTTTAAGGATTAGACTTGCATACGTAAAAATATTTAAAAAAATATCTCATGTATCACGACACTGTATTTTTAAATTCTGATATTGAAAAAAATATAAGTACTAACATTAAAAACATTTTTATGTTTATTGGCGGTAGATATAGAACTGGGCCCTCTGCCTGCTACTGCCTCTTTTACATGCTGTAGAGAAAAATCTCGTGTAGTGATATTCACCATATTAGTTGTGCAGAAAAAAAATAAAAGGAATTGGTGGAATATTTTTGATATGCAATTGTGATAATGAGTCAACCTCCAAACTGGAAAATCATATTAAGTGGAATCAGGGAGAAAAGAATAGTGTAGGTAAACTAATGAATGAACTGAAAAATTGTCAAACGGAGCTAATGTTATCATAGGAAAGAAAAGAATATTACACGAAAGATAAGTAACGAATGAGAACTGATAGAAACAGACTTACATCTAGTAACTTAACACAAAATGTTTTTAGTGAAACCAGTGTGAATTACCAAATCGAAATAGGTAACTTATGAGAGAAAAAATTTATTGTTAAAAAATTGAATAAAGAACTAAAGAGCAAAAATGACTCATTGGGATCAGCGCATTGACCTTATGAAACACAGAAACTCTTATGCCACTGCCTGAACAAGTGTTAATAGTATATCGAACCATAATTACAGGGCAAACCTTATACTGAAAGGTAAAATGACTGAAATAATAAAAAAGAGTGATAACATGCTGAAAAAAGTGAATAAGGAAAGGATTGCCTTACAATGTGGAACAAACAAAAATATTAATCTTTTAAGTAAAGCGTTATCCATTATTAAAAATGCAAAAGCAGAATTTAAAAAATTTAGAAATTCGTTAATAAATAAGATAGGAATTAATATAAATGGTGGCATGATCAATGAAGAACTATGTAGTGAACTATATGTAAAGAATTATTTAACAAATGAAGATGTAAAAATTTTGCAAATATTTAAACCAATTAAAGATGGATTGGCAAATGTAATCATTAAAGTGAAAAGTGCTACATATATGTCAATAATATCTAAAGGTTCTGTGTATACAGGTTGACAAAATCGTAAAATTTATGACGAATACAATTTATCAAGATGTAAAAAGTGATACTTTCACAGTAAAATAAAATGCCAAAATCAAGCTTAATGTGCAGTATGTGCTGCTGATAATGAAACAGTTGCAAGTAAAATAAAGGACTATAATAAAATTAAATGTATTCTATGTAGTGAAGCAAATAGTAATTTTAGAGGGTGAAAATCATAAAGCTAGTAGAGTAAAAAAATGTGCTACAGTGAAGAGGTTACTTAGACAGATTATCAAATAGAACCAAATACAAGTTTTATCACAAAATGTAGAAAATTAGTTGTTGCTGACTACTAAAAAATTACTTTTAAAAAAAACATAGGTAAAACTGTAACAGAATACTCTAAAACAATAAACTTTTTATGGCCTCCAAGTAGTTCTAGTTAATATTAGAAGTATCAGTTCCAACAAACTTGAACTTAAGTTGATTGTGAAGATGATTTTACAGTGAAACCAGATATTATTATTTATAGAGAAGCATGGCTGTCTACCAAAAACAGTAACTTCATAAATATAGACAATTACAAGGGGTATACAAGTGACAGTTGTATAAAAAAGGCTGACAATATGATTATCTACGTAAATAATTAGATCAAGCATAATATTAGAATGAAAAGTAGAAATAAGGTGATAGCCTTGTCAGTAACAGTCTGGAACAGCCAACACAGAATAAAGGTGACTGAAGTGTATAGATGTTTTGATTACGAAGACTCAGAATTCTTACATGATCTGAGCTCATTCGTTCAAAACAATATCATCGAAAAAGGTCATATAGTACTATTGTCCAGTTAAGAATGGTCTGTTTTTGTATTTCGGCGCTAGCAGGGCTGGCCTTGGCACTGGGATTAGAAGACAGTATAAAGCGACGCAGCGTGCTTGCTCTCTGCTCAACAAGATGTGATGAAACTGCGTAAGACTAAGGATACGTTATATTGATAATCGAAAAATGGTATAAATAATCAGTTTAATAAACACAAAAACCATACCAAAAATCTAGATAATAACAAAAATTTTACATAAAACTAAAAACACTTATGATAGTAGCGCTATAGCATCTGCTATCACAAAGAAATTATAGTTCTTTGTAAAAAATATAATTAGTAAAAAAATAAATATTACTAAAAACATCGACCTTATAACTAATAAACATGATAAAAATATTATTAAAAACCCAAATTTGATTGCTGAAACTTTTAATGATCATTTTGCCACTATAGGAACCGTAACTTCAGAAATTATCGAATAACCAAAAGTAAAGGCTACGTTACAGAGCGAGGTACCTATGATAAACTTGTACATGTATATATAGATCCCTGTAATGAGGATGAGGTTGTAGAAATAATAATATCTTTAAAGGATAAAAATGGAAAGACAGACAAAATACACGCAGAAATAATTAAAAGGCTAAGATCCCACTTGGCTCTTTGATTTAGTTATACATTAAATAGACGCATGGAAGTTGGATATTCTTCTTAATGCCTTAAATGTGCAGACAGAATACCGGTACATAAGAGTTGAGTTATATACGATATAGATAACCGTAGACCAATATTACCGATTTCGAATTTCGCAATAATTTTTGAAAGGGTTATTTATGATGTAATAAATAATTTTCTCACGAAGAACAAACTTATACTGAAAAATTAGTTTGGATCTCAAGAGGGAAAAAATTGCATGCATGCTCTAGCATTAATTAATGAGTATGTAAATAAGCACCTTGATGTATCAATGACTACTGCAATAGTTTTTATCGACGTCCGTAAGTCTTTTGATTGTGTAAATAATGATATACTGTTGAGCTACTTAGAGAGGTTTAGAAGAAGGGAAATAACCTTAAAACTTCTTTAAAGCTACCTTACAAATAGAAGCTCAAGAATGATAATAAATGATACTAGCAGTAGTTTACGAAAACCTAATAGAGAGGTTCCACAGCGTACAATATTGGGTCCTTTATTATTCCTTTTGTACATAAACTCCTTACTTAACCGAACAAGGAATAATGTCATTTGCATATGCTACTGCAGTTTTTTGTAGCATGGACTCTAAGCTTAACCTCCGTGAAAATATTGCAGAAAAACTACAAATAGAGTTCTATTAGTTTTATGCAAATAAACTGGCAACAAATATAAAATTCATAAAAAATAAGTAACATGAATATTTTTTACCATAATGAAAAACAATAACGGAAATAACTTGTAAAAATGTCTCTGAATATTAAAAAATAGTTAACAGCGAAGGCTTTATAACACTTGTTACTAATATAAGAAGTATAAACCGCAATAAGCTTAACCTTGAAGCATATCTTCCTAAATTGACATAACAGCCAGATGTACTAATATGCACAGAAGCTTAGTAAAAACTAGTCCAGCATTCCTTGATATTAAGAGACACAACTTCTACACAAATAAAAGCATAATAAATAAGGCGGATGGTCTCATCATGTATATTAAAAATAATGTTAAACACAAAATTGACAGCCAAGTACATGGTAAACTAAAAAACTCTGACAGTTTTACTGTGGAATGGTAAACAGATAATTAAAGTAACGGGTAAACATAGATGTTTTGACTATATAAACACAGATTTTCTTATAAACCTTAATGCATTGCTTTAAACAACAGTGACAGAAAAACAACACATACTCACAGGTAATATGAATTTAAATATATTGGAAAAAAACGACATATTCTTAATGAAACGACCTAGAAAAGGGCTTCACACCAGGAGTGCAGAGCATAACAAGGCTGAAGAATTATAACGAAAAGGAAGAAACATGTATAGATCACATATATATATAAAAACTTACTTAGATTATAATGTATACAAATTTAAAAAAAGAATAAAGAACCACTACCCACTGATATGCAGATTTTATTTTAAATGTTAAAATAAGACTAGAACTTCAGTAATTATTGTAATTAACTTATTACTGTAGCATATCAAGTGGAGTGGTCAGTTACTAATAATTTAAGTGATGATCATAATATAGACATCACACTAGTAAATATCATAACAAAGGTCAATAACTGTGTTAAACAATCATTAATCATACCGAAAAACCTAACGAATAGAAAACTCTAGATTACTCAGGGGCTTCAAAAATCATGTAAAACTAAAGAAAATATGTACAAAGTTTGGAGAAAAGATGTATATAATAACTTAGCATGTAACAAGTAAAATAATAGCAAAATTTCCTAGCAAAAAAGTTGTCTTTCGTTAAAAATAAGATAACAAAACCAAAGTACAGAATATTGATTATATAAAGAATGTTGATGGTAATCATATCGATAATAAATTTTCAATAGCTGAAGAGCCTAATAGACATCTTACTACAGTTGGGATTAAAACAACTATGAGTATTTAAGAATCAAAAATTAAAAATTAATTTAAATCAAGAAACATGTTGTGTATTGTTATTTTTCATGAACCCCTGTACTGTAAGTGAGATATTAGATGTTATAACAACACTTAAGAATAAGAAGAGTGGTGTAGACAGGTTTCATGTTGATGTCATAAGATCGTTGAGTGTGTACCTCACTCTACCACTCAGTTATATATTAAATAAATGTATTAAAAGAGAATTATTGTCCAAGATGGCTAAAAAGAGCAGATGTTGTATAAATTTTTAAAGGAGATGATAGGCATGAGTCTGCTAGTTATAGGCCAATATCTAGAATCTCAAACTTTGCGAAAATTTTTCAAAAATTAAGTTATAATAGTTTGTTCAATTTTTTGACTTCTAACAAACTAATATTGGATAAACAATATGGATTCCAAAAAAATAAAGGCTGTATTGATGCTGTCGCCTCATTAGATGATTACATAAATACAGAACCTGCCTTTTTAAAACCAACTGCAGTAGCCTTACTGGATGTATGTAAGGCTTTTGATTGCGTTGATCACGAACTGCTATAAGGTAAACTTGAGAACTGTGGAGTGCAGGGAATAACGCTGAAACTCTTCAAAAGCTATCTATATAATAGACTTATCAGAACAATTGTCAATAATACTACTAGTCATTATGAAATCATTAATATTTATTTCCCACAGGGTACTATACTCCATCCAGTGTTATTTCTTGTATACATTAACTCATTACTCATAGAGATTGAGGAAGTCCCTTTCTTTGCTGATGACACTGCGGTGTTTTCTAGTTTAGACTCTTGGGTCCATGTAAGAGAAGTTTTAACAGATAAATTAGATAATGTATGTTATGGGTCTTACATTATTAAACTAGCTCATAATATTAATAAAACATCTACAATGTCTTTCGACAAATTGAATGATTCAATACCACGTAATTTTGACATAATTGTAAATAATCACAAAATTAATATAAAAAATGACGCCACGTATCTAGGACTGATCTTAAACAACAAGTTCATAGGCTTAAATCTATTCTGAAAACCTATACATCGCTTATGGCGATGGGTCACAGGGGTGGGTTTGACGTTCTGCATGGGCTCACGGTATGTTTCTAAGAAAAAATTAGGCTCCAGGGTAAACTCATCCTCAAGACAAAATTTACCTGAAACGCGTAGGACCGAACCGTACAAAAATTCTGCTAGAGAGGTCCCTGTATCTAAACATATATGGGTTCTCAAACCGAGAAGAACAGTTGATAAATGATGAGACTAATTAGAGCTGTTGCCATGTATACATTAACTCATTACTCATAGAGATTGAGGAAGTCCCTTTCTTTGCTGATGACACTGCGGTGTTTTCTAGTTTAGACTCTTGGGTCCATGTAAGAGAAGTTTTAACAGATAAATTAGATAATGTATGTTATGGGTCTTACATTATTAAACTAGCTCATAATATTAATAAAACATCTACAATGTCTTTCGACAAATTGAATGATTCAATACCACGTAATTTTGACATAATTGTAAATAATCACAAAATTAATATAAAAAATGACGCCACGTATCTAGGACTGATCTTAAACAACAAGTTCATAGGCTTAAATCTATTCTGAAAACCTATACATCGCTTATGGCGATGGGTCACAGGGGTGGGTTTGACGTTCTGCATGGGCTCACGGTATGTTTCTAAGAAAAAATTAGGCTCCAGGGTAAACTCATCCTCAAGACAAAATTTACCTGAAACGCGTAGGACCGAACCGTACAAAAATTCTGCTAGAGAGGTCCCTGTATCTAAACATATATGGGTTCTCAAACCGAGAAGAACAGTTGATAAATGATGAGACTAATTAGAGCTGTTGCCATGACACATGATCGTGGCCTCAAATACGCTATGCCAACGCTCGACAAAACCATTGGCGGCTGGATGGCAAGCTGAGGTTCGATTGCGTTTAATTCCGATGAGTTTCACAAGAGCCTCAAAAACTTGTGACTCAAACTGCGATCCCTGATCGGTTAGTGGGTACTTGGAAACACCATATTTGGAGATCTAGTGATCAAAGAAAGCTCGAGAAACTGTTGTGGCCGTAATATCCTTCAGCAGAATAGCTTCAGGCCAACGCGAAAATCTATCGATAATGGTCAGCACATCGGCATGGCCCAGGCTATTAGACAGTGGGCTGACGATATCTATGTGGACATGCTTAAACCGAGCATCTGGTGTATCAAAATGGCTAGGATTGTTCTTAACGTGACGAGTGACCTTGGACGCTTGGCAGTCCAAGCAACCCTTGCACCAGATGCTGATATCTTTGTGCATTCGAGGCCAAAACACCTCTGCTTGATGGTGGCATCGGTTTCTTTGGCACTCGGGTAAGCTGGGTTGTGAAAGACATCGAATACAGTTCTACGGAGAGAAGCAGGAATATATGGACAAAGAACGTTGCCAGTGACATCGCAGAATACGCGGTGATGTTCTTGGCCCCACTCGATGCTTCGAAAATCAAGAGAGTGATTCTCGGGTTTCTTCAGAAGTTCTTGAAGCTCAGCATCTGCTTTCTACAGATTGATCAGTTACAAGATATTGAAATCTATGGGAAGGTGAATAAGGTCGACTCGCGATAAAGCGTCAGCGACTCAATTAGAAAAACCAGCTACATGTTCGATACGAGTGGAAAATTTCGATATGAACGAAAGTTGACAACACTGATGAAGTGAGACTTTTTCAGCTTTTTGATTAAAAGCATAAATCAAAGGTGTGTGATCGGTAAGATTAACAAATTCCCTACCCTCGAGGGGGAACCTAAAATACTTAACGGCTATACCTAGTCTGTGTGGGTGAAAATTTACGGGAAAAATCCTAATGGTTTCCTCTGATTCTTCCAAAATTGCTCAAAAGTGGCGCCTATAGCAGAGTCTGATGCGTCAGCGACCAAACGAATCACAGCCTCTGGAGAAGGGTGAGAAAAGAGAGTGGCTTTAGTCAACTTAGCTTTCGTCTTTTCGAAAGCCACCTCTGACTCGGGCATCCAGACAATCTCACGCTTATCATTTTTGCGGAAGTTGCACGTGAAAACATTAAGCAGAGCTTGAGTGATTTGCTGCGTGAGGTACGCTTCAACAGTAAGTATTTACAAGCCCTAAAAACGGCGAAGATCCGCTACAGTCTTGGGCTTGAGAAAACTTGATATAGCCTGGACTTTTTCTTGTGTGGTGCAAGAACTTTCTTTGCTGATAAAATAACTAAGAAAATTGAGCTCTGTTTTTAAGAATTTGCATTTACGTTAATGCAGGCGAAGGCCAAATTGGCGCAACCGGTCGAGAACTGCACGCAGATGATGAAGATGTTCCTCTGGACTAGAGAAGAAGATCAGGATTTTATCAACATAAACAAAAATAAAATCAAGTCCCGTCAATGCGCGATTAACGCACCTTTGGAATGACCGACATGCATTCCTTAAGCCAAATGGAATGACTAAATACTCAAATAGTCCGAAAGAGGTAACCACAGCAGTCTTGTGGACGTCTGCAGGCTCCACTGGAATCTGGTGGTAAGCTTTATACATATCAAGTTTTGAAAAAATGGTTTTCCCATGAAGCGCAATGGAAGAATCGTGAATGTACGGTAGTGGGTATATATCGGGGATTGTGACACTTTTGAGCAAACGGTAATCTCCGCTGATGCGCCACAAACCGTCTTTTTTTTTACTAACATAGAGAGGACTAGCACAGGGACTGCTGAAGTGATGACAGTAGCCTTCTCAAACTTATTTTTCGAACTTCTCTTTGACTGCTTCATATTTCTCTGGGTTGAGTCGATGAAGGCGCTCCGCACGAGAACGACCCTTGGTGGCTATGTCATGGAATACATCACGAGCACTAATATGTTTTGCAGGTTTCTTGCCTACAAACTCAGCAAGGATATGGCTGATTTCAGAAGACGTAGCAACATGGACGGAGAAGACTACTGCGTCCTTCACAAAACCATGGGTATACGTGCCAGTCAAAGGGTTAGAAAGTCTATGGCTTCTGAATTCCAAAGATCGGCTCCTATTATAAAATAAGGTACCTCTGCAGCACAGAAACTCCATTCAATTGAATTTTTGGGACGCAGGTCAAGGCTTAATTCAAGTTGACCAAAAGTCTTAATCGACGAGCCGTTCATTGTGATGAGCTACAGGTGCGTGGGGGCATAAACGGAGTTGGGATTTCCAGGGATAAGCAAAATCTTGGATCCCAGATCTATGAAAAATCATGGATGTGGAGGCGTTTTGATTTGCGCTTCTCGCCATTTATTTTTCCAGATCTTCCCAAGAGCACGGCTTGTAGCAATACCTAGTTTGAATGTCGAATTTATTATGAATGCGGTAAAGATCATCGCCTTCCTCCGTAAGCTTGCCCAAAGATTTACCGTGACCTCAGGAACAACTGTGACTTACGCGAGAACTTGCAACACTGATCTTACAAATTTCAGCTGTCAGGCGAGCGATGTCGTTCCGCAAACTTTAAAGTAAAATTTGTGGAGAAGAGATCGCGGTGACAGGAATGGGGCTCAAAGCCATTGATTCGACGTCAGATTCTGCCATTGTAGCAAGTTCATTCAGGGTGGTGGCCTGGGACACGCTCAACATCGTGCTATAAGTTTGGGGAACCTGATCAAAGAAAACAGTACGAAGGACCTCATCTCCACATTGAGTATCAAGGCCGCGTAGCCTGTTTAAAATTGGAGAGGGTTTGCCTACAAGACAGACTTGTCCTTTTATTAGCTGGCGAAGGCGCTCCTCTGAAGAGCTACCAAAAGTTGTTATTAATCGCTCTTTCACCTGTTCGTACAAATTAAGTTATAAATCATTATTTATGACTGCATGATGAAAACACCAAAACAATACACGGAAAAATATTACTTAAGTGATCACTTTATAAACATGATACATTGATGTTAATTCTAGAAACTAACATTAGTGTTAATACTATTTTTACTATTTTTGTGAATAATGACATATTTCAGACAAAAGTGAGATTTGTAATAGATACACTTGGTGTAAAGAATACCTTGAAGGGATTAATATGAAAGAGAAAAAAAAAATTTATTAGATCGAGCGTTGAGAGCAGTTTGATTTGTATAAGAGTTGTCTGTGACTGTGTGTTAGAAAAAAATAATTTTTTAACCAATAAGGATAAAAAGCTCTTTTCCATCCTATATTTTTGATGGTCAATTTATTGTCGTAAAATTTTATATAAATTTACTATTAGGATTTTAACATCTGGGATATAATACATGGGACCCTGTGATTTATTAATTGTCATAAAAAATCTAGATCTAAAGAAAATTTTTTTCTGTATAATATAGACGGTAAAGAGAAATTCTTATTCATATTCAATGGTATGAAAACGTTATTACTTGATTTCTCCAACTATACTAAATAATTTAGTTGTAAAAATTTCTGTTCCATTGCACAAACTATTAAAAATACTTTAGTTTCTTATTGGCAAAGCAACTGCACCCACTTTCAAATTTAAAACATGTGGTAGTAAGCCTTCACGTATACTATTGAGAGTTTTAATTGGAAAACTTATGTGTAAATTATCTGCTGCACGATCACTACTCTATGTTTAGCATAATTAATACTGTTATACTTTTTTTCTGATTCCTTTAATTAACCTTAGAATTTTCTTGTTTAAGATGTAAGATAATTTATAGTCAGTTGTTTAAATAACCTTGTTAAGGTCATGATTTATACTATACTGTTCTTTATAAATTTATTTACAAATTTTATCAATTTTTTTGTTTTCAGGAATATAAAATGATTTTATTGCTTAATGTTTAATATTTATTAACAAGAGAGTAAATGTTTTATTTATGCATCGCATGTTATTTTTCAATTAAATAATTCTTAAATATTTCCATAAAAATGAGTATTTTATAGAATCGTTAGTTATTGATGCTTCACACTCATGCTGGGCTACTGGAAGTATTCGGCTGAAATTGACTTTTAAGATAAATAATTTATCACCAAACGGCTAGTCATAATCACTTAATTTTTGTAATGGTTTGTCAACGATTTTTAACGTCTATTGAAGCTTTATACCAAATAACTGCGTTTACTTTACGTAATTTTTTTTATCAGATTCAAACTTTCAGTGTTCATCATATCTCATTGTAATCAATACGTTCTATGACTTGTCATTCCTTCTGACAGTAAAATCGAAGCTATTTCAGTACATGCTAGAAAAAGAGCTTTTTCCTACTTCAGACGTTTTTGAGGGTATGGTGTACCCTCAGTAGGAAAAAAAGGTTCTCGAGACATGCGCCACCAAGTACAAAAACTATTTTTTTATTAACAAAAAATAATAAATTATTGTTATGTACGAAAATGGTTTTTTCAGAACCTTCTGAAATATCAATAAAATATAATTTCGTTGGAAATTCTGAAGGAAATGATTTTTTAAATATGTTTTTGAATTTATAGTTGTATCTTTTTCTTTATCATCTGTAGACATTACAGATAAAGAGAGTTATCTTAGTCCATAATCGTAGCATGATTTTTATTTAAATTTAAAAGTTTTATTTAGCCTTTAACAACAAAATGTTAAATTTTTCATTAAAATTTGTGCCACAAATATCTTCGGACATTAAAACTAACGCAAAAAAATTTCCTTAATTATCATGGCAGCATAACTTTTCATGCTTCTTTAAAAACATTCTGAATTTGGGAATCGTGTTTGACTAAACCTAAAGCAATAGCAGCATCTTTAAATAACCAGAAAGTATTTCGTCAACTTTTTAACACATTTTGGAAGATTCTGCTCCATGAGTGTTATTTAATATTAGTTTAAAAAAATGCTTTGTGTTCTTAGAGGAAACTATGTGAAGTCGATCTATTGTTCAATTATTTCAAACTCTTTTGAGTTTCACTCAAGTTTTTCATACTAAATTAAAACAGAAGTATTCTGGAAAATTAACATATTTTTTAAAATTATTATTTATCAATTCGAACCAAGCCATAAAACCTGTCTCTTAGTTTTCTGCGGTTTTAAAAATATTGTTTTCTTGGAATATTATTCTTTGTTTATTTGCAACTGGTACTGGTACGTTAAGTACCGAATGATTTCGTACACAAAGAGAAAATTCTTGCAACCGCCATGCTGCCCCATAAGGCTTAAATAACGACCACCTACATACTTTGATATTTCGTCAAATATTTTAACATTCTTATTAGTGTTAATGTCTGTTTTTGCTATTTTAGAAAATTCTCTATCTTTTCTGTTGTAAATGTAATGATAAATTATTTCTAACTTGTAAAGTGGGAGAGAAAAGTGTCTTAGTTTTCCAAAGAGCTGAAACTCATTTTTTTAGTTAATTATAGTAAAGATACTGTAAATTACTGTAAATTGAAAATTTTGACTATTTTTCTGTATTGCATTTGATGAACATTAAAGTAATTTAATTTAATCATTACGTAAGGCATCAGTGTTAGTTCTTTATGCTACCCTAAATAAAAAGAATCATCAGTATAGCATCTATTCCGGGTCTTTGCTTAGTGTATCAGATCCGAGATGGATCAAGTATACGGATAAACACACAGATATTTAAGCAATATTATCTTATTTTTTACAATAAATATGTTGCTTTACATAGTATATTGTGGTACGAAATATTTATGTTTAATAAACGTTATTTTTTCAAGTATGCAATCGCGCAATTCATAATTTAAGACTAAAAAGAAAATAGCTATATTAAAATATGCATATTTTATTTTGAGACAGATTATTAGGGCATTGGTAAACGAAGCGTACAGGGTGCGAAGCTCCACTAGTATATATGTAATAAGTTTCAAAAAATCAAAGCACTCAAAAGCTTATGATGAAAAATGGCTTAAAACTAATATCCAAAACAGCTTACAAAGTCAATAAACTCAATGGAAATGATGTGATAGGACAGTGAAAATTTAGTGGAGTAAGCATAGGGGGAAGTCTCTAAGGGGTCTTTACAAAAAACTAAATTCACTGAAATAAAGCAGAAAACAAGCGAGTTTTCCCTTTTATTGCGAGGGGTCTTTGGCGACTGTGGGAGGGGGATCTTTAGAGAGCTGTGGGGTTCGTGGAGGGGCTGGGGGAAAAAATTGTGGTGAACCCCAATTAAATCACGGTAATTATGCCGTAACTTGTTCAGATTGACTTAAAAAATTGCTTAACGAAAAGTTGGTTAAAAAAACTTTTTTTCATGGTATTTCTACTGTATATAACGCCAGTAACAAATATCTCAAGTGATGCAAGCTACAAAATTTTCTGGTCAAAAATTATACGAAATTTTATAAAAGTCAGTTATCATCGATTTTCGAAAAGTTGTATCTCTTTCTAACACGTATAGCTAAGTCCCTTAGACAGTTTGAGCTTTCTTACTGACCTAAAATGAAAGCTGGGATCAAGGTCTATCGATTAAAAAAAAAATTTTGCTCAATTTGGTGCCTCCATTCAAAAGTTACAGCTGTTTCTAGTAGAGCGTAAATATCGCTAACAATGTGATTTTGGCGAAAGTTTATAATTTTTTATAAAATCGCTATATCTTTTCATTGGGGGCATAAAATTTAAAAGATTTTTTATTTAACTATTCAGACTATGCTTTTTCTTTTATTAAAGCTCAGATGAAGCCACCTAATAGAGTGCACCACTTGGCTACCAACGTTGGAAGCAGCACCACCGTTTTTGCATTTGTGTAGCGAAAAAGGGCCATTTGGAAGGAACCCCGGGACTTGTTTCTTGTCTTTTAGCTCAACAGTAATACAAAAAAAGTTTGGCTCAAATTGATTGCTTTAAAACGAGAAAAACTGCACTTTGAGGTGAGGTAGGGTTGGAATGGAATTTTGAAAGTTTGTAGTGCTTGTACGACTTATAGACGTATTACACTGACTTGTATATTTTTTTAACTAGCTTGAAATTCAATAAGGAACTGTATTGTGCATGCCTGCACACACACGCTGAGTGGCTGTTTCATGGGGGTCGGAGAGGAATAAGATGTTTGTACACGCGAAATACGCAAAAAGAAAAGCTTGGCTATTCGAGAGGTAACAAATTCTGGCACTATTGTCGTAAATATTTGTTCATTTTAGTCTTATACTTTGAAAAGTAATCATTGGTTAGCATATCCAATCCCAAAGTTACTCGATTACACTGATTTTTGTTAAAACCGCGATTAAGGTGCAAATATGTGGACAAAATGTATGCAGTGAACACTCATTCGTCTTTGTCAAGTTTCTGTGTGACTAAAGTACAAATCTAATTCCCATCAGCTAGAGTTTATTATGTTTACACGCTTAAGTGGCAGACAAGCCTTACTTTTTACCAGTAAAAGCTTTCATAAGTGAAATTTAGTTGCGGACATGGGTTGGAATGGAAAATTTGACTCTAAATGATCGATTATCTCAATTAAGGGGTCAATATAGCAGTGTAAGACAATATGTCAAGTGAAGTCGACAACATTTACCACAATTTAACGTTTCTAAAGTTTTGGATTTCATTACAGCACGCTAGTACGAGTACCAGATACAATCTGAGCAAGTTCTGGCAAAATCGCTCGTATATATCTTTCTTAACCCTCCACTTTTTTAATTTAGTTGAATATTTAATTTTTTTAGTATGCGTTTGAAAGTTAAAGAAATACAAAAGTATTTGTAAGGTAGATTAAAGTTAGAATAACAGTATTAAAAATTTAATAGCTACTCAAAATGTACAAGGTAATTTTTCGATGCTTATGAACTATAAATTTTTTAATTTGATCTCTGAAAGTAATTTGCTATATTTAGATACTATCTTTACTATTTTAAATATTCTAAAACGTCTGAAATTTGGAGACAAATAATGTGGGAATTTTTATTTATACACACCAACAAAAATGTGTGTGGGAGAAAATTATAAAAGCTTTAATAGCTTAGTAGTTAATGTACTAACCTTCTAGCCGAAGAAACTTAAGGGGTCATGGGTACAAATCCCATTGAAAATTATTGAGACATTTTTTTGAACTTTTTCGATGAGATAAGTACCCAGAATACTGAAAATCACTTATCCAAATTTAAGAAACAAATAGTTAATTTTTTCTGGTGATGTAAGGCAGTACTCATTGGGTAAAGTTAAAATAGATTTTACAACGATCAGTACAGCGTGTTAGATAGCTTAAATAAATAGTATATTAAGTACTGAGGCAACAAAATGGGGTCATTACTGACCGTGCTGTATTATCATAATGAGTAATGTGTAATAGTAATGCGCAGTCAATAGTAGCTCTAGTTTCTGGCTGTGTTACGTATACTTTTTTTTCCTTACATCTTCGCCAAAAGTTTGTCACCACGGTTCTGTTTTATTAAAAATAATCATTCAATGAGTCAGTTTATTAAGTATTATTGTTCATCGATCGGTTGCTCTAACAATGCTACTTAAGTACACGTAGACAAGTAAACATGTCTATAGGAACACCTATCTATAGCACTTGTACATAGAGTAAACATACCTGAGTAGTGAATTGCGCGAGCATATTTTACACTTGAATCGGCGTGTAGGTTGGACGTGCTGTCAAAGCAAGAGGAACAGAAACCCGAGAAATCAGTTTCTTTTGTTGACATTGAAGAATTTTCGTTGCTGATCCGTATCCCGTTTTTTTTATTGTATCTGCGTATATTTTTTTACACATCAATTAATAATGTAAGTAAACGTGGGTATTTAAACACATCAAAAGAGATGTGAAAATCATAAAAGTTTTTTGAATACGCCGGTGCATATTCACGAAAATCAAAGGAGCAATGTCAGTGTGTAGCATGTTTGGGCTTAGATTGGCACAATTAAAAGCAAGAGTGTACGCAAAAGCTTGGTGGTTTTTTATTAGTCGTACCATTGATAAAATATAAAAAATAGTTGAATGTTTCTGACATACATTAGTTATTGTGTGTGTGTGTGTGCGCGCACTTGGGAATGTGTACTTAACCTCACTTATTTATACACTGCATAACACAAAACTAAATCTTGTACATAGCCAATAATTCATATAAATAAATGTATCTAATTATTTTTTGAGTTATATAAACTATAAAGGTTATACGTCCGTTAGCCACATGTATATTTTGTTGAAAGTATAACTGCTGCTGCTGCTGTTGCTGCTGCTCCTGCTGCTGCTACACCTATTCGCTAAGTATATAACTATATATATATATATATATATATATGCACACTTCGTTTTGCGCACATATGGCAGGGCTGATATAAGGCTTTTTCTAGCTCGAAATATAGTCAGATGTAACAAACTTTTGGTGGAGGTGTCAGGAACAATATCTTTACTTTAGACTTAATAATAGCTGTTTAAGAAAATTGCTGCATCCTCTATGAATAGATCCCAGTAGAATAGATGACCAAGTCGTCTGAGGGGAACTTAGCAAAGAAGTCGCTTGAAAAACTCGTATACTTTGGGAAACGGAGGGTGATTACAGAAATAAATAAGAAAGGTAGAAATTAAAGACGTAAGATACGTAAAAACCTTTCAATATACATGGAATCTTATCTTAACACTGCAACGACTACTGTAACAGAAAACTATAACTATTAGAAACTGCTTTTATACTTAAATGGTTAGTTCGATTTATTTAAAATTGAGTAACGATTGAATCACAATTAACAAAATTAAAAAAAAAAAAATATATCATTAACGATGTTATGGACTGGTATAGCATCAATATTATTACTAAATAGAAGAACCAGTCACAGAACATTTTGTTCACTATTGGACATGAGCATTGCTGAAAATTTTTTCTTGGCATTTAAATCTGAAAAAAAATAATTGAGAAGAATAGATTTAATGATATTGAATAAGGCATTTAGGATTCCGAAAAAAGCCTTCGTAATATTTAAAATAACATTGCATGATTTATGAGATGTCAATATCCATTTCGGTAATGAATTCATGGTTGGAGAAAGAGATTTTAGGCAAATTTCTCCAGTTTTGAGAGTTAGTAATAAAAGCTTGATTATACTAGAAAGTATTGAATCTCATCTTTGGCCATTGTTTCGTATTCTAGAAAAAAATATTAATATTTTTTAATCTGTTACAAAATTTCAAAAACGATGATTTAAAACTGAAGAAGGGATAATCAAACTATTTAAATACCAAATAAATAGAAAACTACGGATGTTTGCTTTGAAACTTTTAGTAAGAATTCTCACTTTTCAATCAATAACGTTATACTTACTTTTTGTAACGAATATACTTGCTTTTTGTATACCCAAATTTTAAATCATTTACAAAGGAAAAATAAAGATATGTAATAGCATAACTCAGCATGATTCGTGTACCATACTTTTTTACACGATTGTTGAAAAATCTGATAAAAAAATACATATGACTGTTTTCATTAAAATGCTAAACAGTATTCGAAAGATTTACCTCTACATGACCCTAATTTGAACATTGGATCAATCGTTCTGTTAATACAAAATATAAAGATAGCTGATCGCTTATGTAACGATGTAAGATTACAAATAACAAAAATACTTAAATACAATAAAAAAGCGAAAAATTTAACCGAAAAAAACTGTAAATAAAGTTTTAATACTAAAAATAACTTTGAATACAAAAAATCTATTTTCACTACCTTTCATTGCGTACAGAAAACAATTTTGTTTGGTCTCAGCGTTTTCAATAACTGTTAATAAATTTTAAGGTCAAACTTTTATTAAAATTGGATAATATATATTCCCATAGAACGTGATAATAATTTGAAAATAAAAAACATTGTTTGTAAAAAAATTTTCAACACTAATTTATGTGAAGAAAAAAAAAGATTTAATTTTTATACATTTTCTATTGCAAAAATTCCAAAATATTTGGGTTATGCTTGCCCAGTATATTTCTATGGAAATACATTAATGTAATTAATAAAATTATTTTTTAAATCTTATGACACAACAACCAAAATTTTTATAATAATTTCACAGTAATTACAATTTCTTTATCATTTACTCGAATAAAACACTGTTTAGAGGGAAGCTTAAGGGAGCCTTTTTAAAATCAAATAGGACGGTTAAAATAGGTGTAAGAGAGCTAAACAAAAACTGAACCTAATAAAAATAACGTAAAAACTGATAGAATTTCATTTTCTTTAGAGGAGTGGGCTGAAGGGGGTGGAGGGAAATATATGAAATGACCCTCTAAAATACGAAGATATGTATGTATTTGTGTATACTAGTTGGGCTCTGCTTCCTGCACTCCCTGCGCACCAACCGTCTACTACTGTCACTCAAAAGAAATATCTTTTTTATTTAATACATGAAATAGAAACATACGTTAAATTGTAATTTTAGATTTTTTAAATTTACCATTTTAGATTAATGAGTTAAGGAAAATGTGTAACGGAAGTGAATTATTCATTTTATCTTGCTGATTCTACTGCACTACACTAAACTACCAGAACGTATTCGTTTCGTGCATTAATTTAAAACAACGCCACCTGCAGGGGATAAAATGTCGGTGCTAACTAACAAGAATATACAGCATCTGATAGACAATGATGGATTAAAAGTGTTTTTTTCTACAATAATAAATATTCAATTACTAATATAAGTTTTTTCCGTCACAAGTAGCATGTTAATAGCAAATAATACTTTTTTTTTAATTTCATGAAAAAAAAGTAAATTTATAGTATGAAATGGATGTAATGTACAAGTGAGCATAATAAATGTTACTTTTTAATGTGCAGACTCAAAATTACTCTACACAATAAATTAATATTTAAGAAAAATCACAATACAATCTAACGAAATGCAACCATAAAAGGAGAAAAAACTTTTTTGCTTATTGAAGTCCTATAAAATAGGTATTTTTCGGTTCAAAAGTATACTGAACAACCAAAAAAATTATGTAAGTTGTTAAATATAAATTACTGTTGAAATAAACGATTGTAACAGATCATTGTTTGGTTACACATTATAATACTTAATAAATAATTTATTTGATAAAATAATTTTTTTCACAGAAATGAATGATTCTCTCCAAAAGCCAGAAGTAAATACTTTTTAGAAGCTGCTTTTCCATATGATAATGAATATTTACTTAATTTCGATAAATTTTCTACTGTTTGCGTTAATTAATTATTAATTATCCAATTATTTTTTCAATTATTATGGCCAACAGGCCAAAGACCGAATTACAAAAACTAGAAAAATAGACGGTAGTCTACCTGTGTTACAAGTTGCGAATTATTTTTTTGCATATGAAGGTTCGTACAAGGTGGTTAATGTTTTCAATGATACCTACCAATTGTACGATGGACGAGAAAATAAAATTCGTAGAAAATGTCACTTAACACAGCTTAAGCCATACCATATCAGAACTGATGAGTGGGACATCAGCTGCGATGGAAGAATAAACCGCAATAGTGTATAACGTTAAGTATCGTGACACGCAGGTGAAGGTTAATCCACGGATGATCTTGACGGAGGCCTCGGCTTTCTATTTTGGCAGTTCTTTTGAGACACCATGTATGTTTGAAAGGCGATATAATTATGTATCGGCAGTTAAACCCAACGGCAAGCAGAGATTGAAAGCTGTTAAGCAAAAAAATGCAGCAACTAATAAACCACGTGCTGGGTCTAACGTATAAGATCTTGTAGAGTCGATACAATGTGAAGTGTCACACAATATCGAAGGCCAGAAAATTGAGCAACTAGAGATCCTGCAGCTCATTGTACAAGAAGCACATTTTGCTAAAAAGCGTTGTCCAAATACTTCCTTAGATATGCAAATGAAGACGTAAGCAGCTGTGACGTCGATTTTGATAACATTCGAAAGCGACACATTGTCATTGCAACAAGCGATAGGTATCAAGCGAGAAAATAATGGAAAGGTCGAGAACTCATTTAAACTAATAATTTAATGCCAGGCATGAGCGCAGATTGAGACGACATCTTTAGTTTAAACGTTCAGAACTTTTAATTCTGGCTAAATGCTATTCAGACTCTTGGTATGATGCTATCTTTCTGTTACGTGATTCGGTTCTTGTTGTTTCGGTGCATGGAAATCGAGCATATGCAAGATGTATCATTTATCGAAATATTAAGGGGGCTTAAGTGTAAATCAAAATTTTTGCAATTGCCGTGACGATAATTTTGCTTCGTTTTTTAAAATTTGAAAATTCTCTTTTAGTGGAAAAAGTTTCATTTTCAATAAGGGGACTGATGTGACCCACTATATTTTACTTCTCGTTTATTTTAAAAAACGAATCACCTCAATTTTGCCTTTTTAATAGGCGAACGCAGGAAGAAGAATAATTAATGATAATGGTGACATAACCAGACACATGCTCCGTCACACGACACCAGCATTATTATGCAGTTTAGATTGGTATATGGCTCCCAGAACCTTCGCCTCTGGCCTAACAAAGAAAGCAGTGCCTACTGCTAAGATCTCTACATCATCTTTGAGGTCTGGAGAAACACTGGCTTGAAGATTCTAGGTTCAGCTCTGGCTAAACTAGGTTTCTCAGTTTTTCTGATTCTTTGGCTTAAGATCCGCTGGGTTGAGTACGTCATCGCGAGCCATTTTGGCATAACTTCGATAATTGCTTAAATGAACGACTTGCATTTGCTTAAATGCACTACTCTTATTGCTTAAACGCACAATTGTATTTGCTTAACTGTACTGTTAATTATTGCTTCATTGCACGATCATGTCTGCTTAAGTGCTTTTTCTGAGTTCACTTTTCTTAAGTGCTCATTTGTTTATATTTTAATTTTAATTTTACTTATATGTTAATTATTGTCACACATCTAAAAGATGCGCATTGTTTGATTTAGTTTTTTTTTTCTTTGTTGTTCGTATAAACTCCTGTAATACTTTTAATCATGGACATAAAACTATACTGTTATATTTGTTGCTCGATTTATTCTGTAAATTCTGGTGATTTCTGTATGCTTTTTTTGTTTCTTCGCAAAATTTAGGTATTAGTGGAGTCGTCCTTGAGTTTTCAGTGAACAGAGCTTTTTATCGTTCGACGAAATGTATGTAAAAAGAAGAAGATCGAAAGTAGAGAGTTTTTTCCGTATTTTTTCTGAACCTCTTTAATCTCTTGCTTAGTGAGGGTGATAAACATTAACTCTTTTTCTTTTGGTACCTTCACTTCACCACGTAGCTCCTTTGAGGCATATTAAGCGTTTTTTCGTCGTACATCTAAGAGATACCCATTATTTAATTTTGTTTGTTGTTTTTTTTCTTTGTTATTCGGTAAAACTGTAAAATTTTTGATCGTGAAAATAAAACTATACAGTTACATATATTGCTTGATTTGTTCTGCGAATCCCGGTAATTTGTGCATGCCTTTTTTGTTGCCCTTTGTGGTATCTTTTTTTTTTGTTAAGCTGTGTAATAAACTGAAGTATGGAAGTAGTGTATAATTTTTTTCATCTTTTTTCTAGTAATAGTTTATTAATACAATGTTCTAAGAATACATTAATCAACTTTTATTTAATTCTACTCTTTCACAATCTTTCAGTCAGGACTAACGTGATTTGTTTACTTAAAGATGTTCATTACAGTTAACAGGATGATTGTCCAGAAGGATGAGATGAGGGCAAATATGTGGCAACGCTGGCAGTTACTTTCTGATAATAATTCCGTAATCTATGAGATAGAAAAAAATTGAAAAATTTTTACAGATCATTTCCTTACATATGCCACTTTATGAAATTTTTCCATAAGGTTACATGTAAAATTGAGATTTTTTAAACTAAATGAGTAACAACAGATACAGTTAAACAATCTACGATTTTTTGTAGGTATTTTTTATGCCACAATGAAAATAAGTTAAATGTTTTAATAATATTAATTGAAAACCTATGTGTGATGAACGTTCTAAAGCGACACTTTTCTATTAAAGATGAAATAGTACTACATGGTAGACTAACATCAGTACACGATATTATTTTTTAGACTTTCACATATAAATAGCAAAGCGTAAAATATATTTATAATTACATCTACAATGGTAGTAACAGAGAATACAGTAAAATTTATACATTGAAAGACAAAGGAACAAAAATATTTATAGTATATATAATGTATTTGTATAAAACATTATTGATACGTTATGAAATTATACTATGTACATGTGTATCAACCTATATTATATATTTAACGTGGTAGGACATTTGATACAACTTCCCACAGCCCCTCTACATACCCTCACATATTCCTAATCACCTCCGCTGACCCCTAAGGACCCCCCATAAAATAAGGAAAAATTTGGTCATTATCTGCCGTATTTTTACCCATTACGATTTTTGTCTCAATCCCCCACCGTCTTCCACAGACCCCCCGCAGATCCTCCACTGTAACCCACACATTTTTCTTGACACCCTAACCCTCCCCCCCCCCCCGCAACACTTTTAGACAATCTGACGAAAACCCTACCGATTTTCACGGACCATAATATGTATACACAGGTGGGCATTTTGTACATGAATGTATAAATATTTGTGTATACTATTGTATTGACATATGGGTACATTTTATATCTTTGTAATCTTATACAGTATCTAACTTCTACATAACAAAAAACTTTCTTATTTCTAAATCGTATTAGATTTATTACATCAAATTTATTAACAAATTTTGAAAATAAATAAGTTAAATGAATATAATCTTATAATCGATCAGTACTGGTTTTTGTCAAATCCCTCCCCCCTCTTTTTCTACAGCCCTCTACACCATTTTGAAAGAAACTGACGGAGACTCTACCGATTTTCATGGACCCCGTGGCCACGTCTGTGTATCGTATATATGTATGTATACATGTATATGTATAAATTTTATTTACATATGTAAAATTTTTTTAATTTTCAATTTGTAGATGTACTGTATATGTCTCTCAATAGAATCTACCTATAGTATGTAGTTATTTGTGTAAGGCATTCTACACGAACTCCCAAAACCTAACACAACCCCGTTATGAGATACATAAAGTAGATTGATTTTTAAAAGAACTATAATCTTATTGAACAGCATATCAGAAAATTGACAGAAATTAAAAAGAAAAATCAAATAGCCAAAAAGTGCAAACATTGACATTAAATTCCATACGTTGACAAAACTACCAAATAATAAAATGATTTGTTAAAGAAAAAATTGTCACAAAATACTGTTCACAGCATGTGTTACTATTCTAGTTTCAATTCGGGGCTTTCGAAAAATTTTAATTTATGTGTATACCCTAAGAAATGACCAGATAACTATCTAAAAATAGTTATTTACGTAACAAGTGCGGAAAAAACGATTTCCCGCATGAGTCATGATTGACTTGCACGAATGGCCGGAGTTGATGGGAACGAGTGCCAGTTGAGCACACGAGTGCGTAGCACGAGTGTGATCGCACGGCACGAGTTACTGTCACCGGCCACGAGTGCGAGTCTATCACACGAGTGCGGGAAATCGTCCCGCACATGTTGCGTACAAGTTTTTCCGCACACTATTGCAAAAAAAAAAATTTTAGGTAAAGTCTCTTATTTTATTGATGACATACTAAGTCCATTTTCTTTTTCTCTATGAAGTTTGAACTGGAGTACTGCTTACAATAAAAATCGCTTAACGAAAAATGAAAAGCTTACTATGTTTTAATATAATCAATAAAAACTTTCTTGCAGATCAGATTACGAGAATTGTAGTGATTATGACGTGAAGAATATTGAGTTAACAGTTTTTTATAATTTTTTATATTGTAATTAAATACATCAATTTTTGTCATTTGAAATATATTAGAACAAGTTTTAAAACTGAGCTTTAGATGCACTCACTAATACTACTATTTCTAAAAATTTTAAAACAAATGGTAAAACTTAAAAATCTCTTGATACTGCTATCTAAATCTATCAGACTCCAAAATACATGCTGAATCACTATTCGGATATAGTAACTATAATAAAAAAATGTGGTAAACCACAATTATTTGTAATAGTAACATGTTATCACAAATGGAAAGAAATAAAAATAAGTTTCATACTAATTTCCAAGGACATGATAGCTAATAGTATTTTAAATATTACAGTTAGATTACTTTATTTCTAATTACTATTGATTTGAGATAATATTAAAAATTGTAATTTTTGTATAGTGTTGTCATACGTCTATACAACTGAATTTCAGGAACATGGTCTACCTTGTGCACACTTTTCAATAAATATATCCTGATGAAAAAAACATTTTACATTATAAATTAATACCCTTATTTATGCTGAAATTTCTTCGGGTAATGTGGAACTTACAAAATTAGTCATGAAACAAGTGCTTCACGGTCCTCATACAAAAAACAGACCTCGTATTGCTTATTCTAATTAAAAGTATGGATAAATTTCCTAAAATTTCTAACAAAGAAACTACATTTTAAAATACATTTCAAGCAAACGGTTATCCACAAAAAAAACCACGTATCTGATGAACATATGTACAAAACCTGGACAAAAGAGAAAATTTCAGTAGATATTTAATTACTTTTACCATATAATATATTTTAATCTATAAAATGTTAATGTTTTACTAACGTTAAATCTTATGCATCAATTCAAAGTATTATATATTTATATATATGTATTTATGACCACACTCATAGAGGTAGTGACAGAACATGGATTCAAATTCGAAAATGAAGAAACGGAGAAACAAAAAATTTAATTAAAGTAGTAGCTACACAAATGCGTAACACGTGGGTCTAATGAAAGCAGCTAGTGGGCTAGAAGAATTTCTAATTTCTGCAGTCATACAGTTGTGAATTTAGTTGTCCACTTTTAAAACAAACAAAATCTGATATTCAATAAAAATAATTTAAAAAAAAGTATAAAACCATTAAACGCAAGCAGCAGCTTAAACGTAATCAAATAAACATAATTAATTAAGCATAAGAGCATTTTATCATTAAACATTTTTAGTAACAAACTAACAATTTCGGAAAAAATTGTAAAGGTAATAAAAATCATTTCAATAGGTATATTAAGCAGTATATTTTCAAAGTGTAATAAAGAGTTTCCCTTAACTTATTGAAAATAGAATAAATGGGGCAGCATCCTTTGAAGACATTAAAACATACAATAAAATTAAAGACCAGAAGTTTCAAAATACTGCAACTACAATGGGCTTACTTCATCATAATTTTTAAATCGGTACTACTTTTAGGTTTTCTAATCAATTAAGACAATTTTTTGCGTGGTTTTCAATATTTAAAATATTCAAAGTGGTAAAATACATAATAAGTATTGAAAAAATTCAACATATTTTGTTAATAATAGAAATGTAGTAACAGAGAATACAGTAAAATTTATACATTGAAAGACAAAGGAACAAAAATATTTATAGTATATATAATGTATTTGTATAAAACATTATTGATACGTTATGAAATTATACTATGTACATGTGTATCAACCTATATTATATATTTAACGTGGTAGGACATTTGATACAACTTCCCACAGCCCCTCTACATACCCTCACATATTCCTAATCACCTCCGCTGACCCCTAAGGACCCCCCATAAAATAAGGAAAAATTTGGTCATTATCTGCCGTATTTTTACCCATTACGATTTTTGTCTCAATCCCCCACCGTCTTCCACAGACCCCCCGCAGATCCTCCACTGTAACCCACACATTTTTCTTGACACCCTAACCCTCCCCCCCCCCCCNATGATGATGATGATGATGATGATGATGATGATGATGATGATGATGATGATGATGATGATGATGATGATGATGATGATGATGATGATGATGATGATGATGATGATGATGATGATGATGATGATGATGATGATGATGATGATGATGATGATGATGATGATGATGATGATGATGATGATGATGATGATGATGATGATGATGATGATGATGATGATGATGATGATGATGATGATGATGATGATGATGATGATGATGATGATGATGATGATGATGATGATGATGATGATGATGATGATGATGATGATGATGATGATGATGATGATGATGATGATGATGATGATGATGATGATGATGATGATGATGATGATGATGATGATGATGATGATGATGATGATGATGATGATGATGATGATGATGATGATGATGATGATGATGATGATGATGATGATGATGATGATGATGATGATGATGATGATGATGATGATGATGATGATGATGATGATGATGATGATGATGATGATGATGATGATGATGATGATGATGATGATGATGATGATGATGATGATGATGATGATGATGATGATGATGATGATGATGATGATGATGATGATGATGATGATGATGATGATGATGATGATGATGATGATGATGATGATGATGATGATGATGATGATGATGATGATGATGATGATGATGATGATGATGATGATGATGATGATGATGATGATGATGATGATGATGATGATGATGATGATGATGATGATGATGATGATGATGATGATGATGATGATGATGATGATGATGATGATGATGATGATGATGATGATGATGATGATGATGATGATGATGATGATGATGATGATGATGATGATGATGATGATGATGATGATGATGATGATGATGATGATGATGATGATGATGATGATGATGATGATGATGATGATGATGATGATGATGATGATGATGATGATGATGATGATGATGATGATGATGATGATGATGATGATGATGATGATGATGATGATGATGATGATGATGATGATGATGATGATGATGATGATGATGATGATGATGATGATAATGATGATGACGATGATGATGATGATGATGATGACGATGATGATGATAATGATGACGACGATGATCATGATGATGATGATAATGAAATTGCTATTGATCTAAGGTTGAAATCTATAAATAATAGTAAGATTCTCTAAAAACATATCGAAACTTTGACAAAAATTATGAAAGGAAATCCAATAGCAATAAAGTATAAACATTCATTTCAAATCGCAAATGTAGAAAAACTACCAAATTATACAATGATTTTTTTAAGAAAAACCATTTAGCAAAAAAAGACATACTACAAACCATTGACCACAGAATGCGGTGCTATTATAGTGTCAAACTCTGGACTTCCAGAAAGCTTCGATCTTTGTGTATAACCAAAATAATTACCTGATAATTATCCTAAGGAAGCATTTTTAATTAAACTATCTTATTTTATCGATCCCATAGTATTCTTGTTATTTTTTTCTTTAGGAGAATTAGGATAAAGTACTGGTCATTTTAAAAACTACTCAAATATAACTAATAAACTAACTATTATATTATTCCTACAGACTGTCTTACAGACCGATTAAAATACATTTTAATTCATTATTTTATGGGTCACGGCTGACACAACAATTTTTTATTCATTCTTACATTGTGATTTAATGTAACAGATTAAATTATTTGCGATATGATCAAAAAAATTTAAGAACTGAATGTTATTAAGGTTTATTAGACGCAATTGTTAAAAGTGCATCCAACGTTTCTCAAAATTTTAAGACAAAAGAAAAAATTAGAAGTCTTTTCATACTTACAAATACACACATTAGAAGTCTAAGATTTATGCAGAAACATTATCGGGATGCAATGTCTAGAGAAAGAAAATGTGGTGGACCAGATTTATTTGTAACAGTTACATGAAGTCCTAAATGTAAAAATAAAAGTTAATTTTATCAAAATTTTCTAAAAATACGACATCAAATGATATTCGAAACATATCTGTTAAACTATTTTACTTGAAATTAATGTCAGTTTTCGATGATATCATTAAAAACAACATATTCGGTAAAATATTCGCATAAGTCTATACCATCAAATCCAAAAAAAGTGATCTACCTTATACACATATTTTTACAACTTCGTATACTGATAAAAAAATTATGCTATTGAAACAAATGGATGCAATTACTTCAGCTAACGTTACTTCTGATTGTACAAAACTTAAAAAATTAGTGATTAAACACATGTTTTACGGATCTCATACAGAACAAAGTCTTTGTATGATAGATAAAAACGTACAAAAAATTTTCTAAAATCATTTACAAAGGTAACTTCATTTCAAACGAATGATCACCCTGAATATAGAAAAAATATTAATACATTTGAACAATATATTCATGAACTTTAGAGAAAAGATGAAATCTTAGTAGATAATTCAATGGTTGTACCGTATAATAAATTTTTGTTGATGAAATATAAATGTCATATAAACATCCAATTATGTGCATCCATTTAAAGAAAGACAAATATTTACTACTACATACATAAGGGTAGTGACAGACCATACGTCAAAATTGAAAAATTAAAAGACCGAGACGAAGAAATATTTTTTAAAATGAATAGTTGCGTTGATGCTAGATATGTAGGTCCAATAAAAGCAGATTGGAGATTGCGAAAATTTCCAATTTGTGGTAGAAGTCACACAGTTGTAACATTAGCTGTTCACCTTAAAAACAAACAACAACTTGTGTTCGAAGAAAATAATATTAGAACTGTTATAAAAAACTACGAAACACAGTTAACAGATTGGTTCAAATCAAATAAACATGATGACTTTGTAAAATCCATAAAGTATGTGAACATTCCAGAGTACTACGTTCTTATTAATAAATTAAAAATTTGGCGAAAAAAAATGTAATAAAAAATACCACAATGAGGTAATTAAACATTGTTTTTCCAAAAGATCATGAAAGATCATTTTTTTTTTTTAAACTTTTATCAAATAAAGTAACTGGTTTAGCATCGCTAAAAGATATAAGAACAGATAAAGGAATAACACACAAAATTTTCAAAGATCCTGCAGTTGCAATGGATTTAATGGACAATGATAAAAAAATAGATGACATTTTTGAAAAAGCCAATGCTGTTATTCTTCTATGTCAATTAAGAAAACTTTTTACTTGGTTTTTAATTTCAGAAACGTTCAAGGTGATAAATCATGGAATAATCACAAGGAATTCTTTACGGACGATTTGCTGGATAAAACAAAAACTTAGCTCTTTTACATGTTCAATAAATTTTAAAATAAGAAGATAAACCATGTAAGGTTTTAATTTACCTATGTCACATCCCATGTCATGTACTTAATATTTGTTAGTTGAAAAATCAGAGTTTCGTTTTGAAATTATTAAAATCAAAAGCTCAGCGATATTCAAACATCGAGTGAGACGTTTGCTTCTGCAATGGTGTGACGAATAACTTACTTCTTTTGAAACAAGCTACCGTCGCAAAACTCGAACTAGCGTGCAACCTCAAACAATCTTATAGAAAGCTCATCTTACAAAATCAATTTGTACAAGTACACCAAATAATTTGATTCATCAATAATTTCAACATTCTTTACTGCGGATGTACACAAGAAATATCATACACAATTTCAACAGCAACTTGTACCTAATGTAAAATCCGAGAGATCAGCAGTTTTAACCATCAGTTACTGTGAAATTGTTGCACCATTATTGTGCTCGTGTCAGTCGTAGGTAATTAGATTAAGCTCTGATTGTTCCTTCGGACATCCAACTTGACGTGTACTCCTTAAACGCAAGAGTATAAAAACTGCTCGCTTATAACAATATTCGCCTTTTCTCTTTTATTAAGTGCTCCAAAGTAACTATAAAGGTCGAAGAGTGAGTTCTGTTGCGTCTTTTAAGCGGACGTAAGACTTAGTTCGGTAATTAATCTACGTATTAAAAGCGTGCATTTCAAGCAAATGTAAGACTTAGTTCAGCGACTAAGCAGTGTGAGAAAGGCTCGAGCAAACCAGGCCACTGTATACTCGCCTTAAAAGTGAATCATGGAGAAACAAGAAAGGCAGGATTTTCGATTTGGGTTCCAACGTGAAAAGCAGAAGCCTCATTATTGCTATCGCCACGAGTGCTCTCGTGTAGGATTAGGATCATCGTTGCGGTCAATCTTGTAAGATCTTGCGACTGCGTGCGCGCAAGAAACGGCTAACCAACAATCATAAAAGTAAGTTAAGTTGAGAAAAACTATAAATTCTATAAACATTGCAAATGCAAATCTGAAACTTTTTTCTTTATACTATTTGTAAGATCAACTACTTCCGACTTTTCTAAATTTATTAAGTTATCAGATAAGACATAACATGGTTGTTGATCAAATTTCTTTCTGAATTAAAATTATTCCTATATCTTAATTATAGGAAACATTTTAAGATTCAATATTCTAATTGATTGAGACATAATTCTTACCTTAATAAATGAATCGAATATCGAGGAAAAATTAAATAGACAACGTATGGCAAAGATCTTCATAAAGACGTGAGTTAAAAGACGAATAAGATACGCTACTAGTGTATGACATAAGACATAAACTTAAACAGCAGGTCACTGCCAGCTTGGTGTACATCACTTCATATATATCGCTCGGTGAAACTTAACACTACAACGCCGAGGCAACGATTTAAAAGAAAAGTATACTGAAAGTAAAAGCAAATAAGACCTTTGGACTGATGGCTGGTTCCTGATGAACAAAAATAAAATTTATTTGTTTGTAGAACGAATCTACGAGTTCTGCCCTTTACTTATGAAAGTTCGAACGCAACAAATTGGCATCTATCGTTGTGGGAAACTAAGCCTTTTGTTTTACTTAGAGTATGCTTTAACCAAATTAAATTTTTATTTTCATTTGTTTTCTTAAATTTCTTTATTGTTGTTCTCTATCTATTTCCAAAAATTTTTTTTCCTATAATGTATCAGATACTTGAGAATATAAGCAAGGTAGCAGATGTAGCTACAAGGGTACAGTTACTCGACCAGAAGGGTGATCGACGCGCAGAGAAGCGCACAGTGGTATACTCCGAAAGGCTGACACTGCTTCCCGTTCCAGGCCGGTCACCACCGTAAGGGGTTTCCAGCCACTTGCTAGTACTAGGGGAATCGGAAGAACTACCACCTGCGTCCAGCGAAACATGACAGGGGTCTGGCTTAGAAAAATTTACGTGCCCGTTGGTCGTGTCATGCACATCGCTCATGCCGCTCGAAGGTAAATTTTATCAAGTAGCATGGGCGTTGTGCTTGAACCGGGACGAACGCTTCTGTCACGATCATCAACTGTCCCGACTCTTGATCAGTCATTCCAGAGCCAACCGTTTGGCAACAGTTTTCACGACGATCGCGTCCACGGGGACCGCGAGGAGGCGTGTTCGCAAGCTCTCGCCTGGAGCGACACGGTTAGCATGTGATACGGACAGGGGCACAACTCCCTAACGGCTGGAGCCTTAGGCCGCACACACCCGGAGTTACTCGACCAATAGCATAGGGCAAGGGAAGCCGAAAAATTACTTGAATTATTACGTAACGTAGCACTAAATCATTTAGCTTTACGTATAAGTCAAGCTACCTGACACACCCATATGTAATGGTCAAAATACACCTCTCAGTGACTTTTTTTAAGATGTTGAAAATTGTAGGTTCCTCATCTTAAATGCGGAAGAGCCTATGTTTTTAAGAACAGTTATTTCCAGGCTAAAGGGTAGAACAAGAAGTTGTCTAGACGGAGTAACAATAAATGCAACAGACGATCTTATAAACCACTTAAAGGCACACTTTGCTCTTTCTTAAGCTTACGCTGAGTACATCACTAACATTGATGATTTTCAAATAAAACAGGGAAAAACTGTTCGCGATTTTTACGAGAGAATCTCCCAGCTTATTAATCAAGGCGCTAGAGCAGCTAAAATAGAGACCGTTTTCAACAACATTTCTGAAAATCAACAGCCTGATACCAACTTATATCTAGAAATGGTTGACCGTAAAGCATTTATGCGAGGCCTATCCAATGGATGCAGGGCCAACATGATGTCAAACGTACCAAAAACCTTTTCCGGTACCTTGTAGGTAGCTTTAGAAGCCAAAGAAGTTGGGAAAGTATTATAACCCAATACTCACGCTACTATGTACCATCAGAATTTACGAATGTACCTTGCTCAGAAGTTACACCCCACAGCAAAACAAAACCCAATAACACAAACAAAACAGACAAGGAAATTTTGCATATTTTCAGCCCAATCAAAACAATAAACAAAAAATTGACCATAACAATCCCAACATGTACATTCGTGATGATACATCTTATTATTACAACCCTAATGACACAAAAAATTTTCCTACTACGTTTAATTCAGACAGAAGAATAGTATTACATCAAGCTTTTCGATATCAAAATAACGACTCCATTGATCAATCTAAAAGATTGTTGCAACTATCGAATAAAACACAATCTTACCAGCCTTTAAACGACTCACTGAAAAATCATCGATATCTCGACTCTACACAACCAACACAACATCAAAACCATGTGTCAGCCTATATAAATTTTCCCTTTCACACAATTTACAGTGTGTATTTGGTAACTCATCTACTTCTCCAATGGTAAATTACCCCTGCTCTTGCAAAAACGTTTTTATACCACGAGAATCGCAAATGACATTAGCTTTCGCTTAGGGTCAATTCTTTCAATAATCAGATAATTTTCAGACACAGTTCTCCTAAGCCAGGCAATTCTTTAAACAGGAACGGTGCTCATTGCCCAATCGCAGCGGCGAGCAAAGGCCTGAATTAGTGTCTACTGATGAACTAATTTGTGCAATCGCCTGAATGTCCGTAGCAAGAAACATTGGCAATGCACCGACAGTGAGACTTACATTTTTCACCATTAAATAAAAGTGAAGACACTTTTATCATAGATACAGGAGCTGACGTCCATGCTATAAAAATACCTTCATTACTACTAAATGTTATTATTAGTACTGATACAAAAATTGTTTTTATTGGATTAACTTTTCAAAATATCATAAAATTAGGAACAGTAACATATTTGATAAAAATCACGATTTTCACGTCCTAGCACAAGAAACACCCCTCAGTGAGACAGGAATATTAGGAAATTTATTTCTAGCTGAACAATGGGCCAGGCTTTGTCATGACACAAGAGCCTTGATACTGAAAAAAGACCTATAAGTCCCATTCTATTTATAGAAAGAGTTGTTACAATAAACGACGAAGAGCGTGGACTTAAATTGCTTGATACAACGACAGAATAAATATGTAAAGGAAATAATTTTCACAAAATTATAGATAATATTAGCTTCAATGAAGAAAACTCAGAATCAGCAAACTTCTAAACATTTTAAACCTACAGGAGTAACCTTTGGTCAAAATAGTCTATACAAATACCAGCCAGAATGAGAGTTCCCGTAGAGATTCCTGTAACAGCCACGGGCAATGATACCTGCGCTTGATAAAAACTACTCCTGGTGTATTCATAGGCGAAGCAGCAGTAACATACGATAAATGCTGCTGTTTCACGATGGCTGTAAGCACTAGGAAAGAGCCAGGAGAAATCGGGATCCCTCTGCAAAATCTCGTACCTTTTGATTTAGATAACTCAGAAAATTTTCTCGACTCAGATTTTAGTGATGATGTTGTCAACATAACAACAAAAGAAAGAATCAATCACAGAAGTTAGAGATCAGATCGATGAATTATTAAAAGAAGAAACCATTGGCTATTCTTCTAGCCCATACAATAGTCTACTGTGGATTGTCCCTGTAAAGCCAGGACTCAACGAAGAAAAAAGATACTGTCTTGTAATAGATAACAGAAAATTAAACGCTAAAACCATTCCTGATGCTTACCCATTACCTAATATTAAAGAGATATTAGAGCAAATTGGTGGGTCAAAATTTTTTTCTGTACTAGATCTAGCTAACAGATTTCATCAAATTGAAGTATCTCCAGAAGGTCGCCATAAATAGTATGGTAGAATTAGCTTAATATCTTACTGATATTTACAAAGTTCTGACTTATTCGAAAAAAAATATGGTGATAGTTTAAATACATGGTAACAAATTGGCATAGAATTTAAGAAGTAGAAATGTCAGCAAAACCCCCCAAAAAATGGCATAAATGGCCAAAACAAGTTTTTCTTATCTAAAAGACAACCGAAAAATTATTTAAAAAAAAGTGTGGTAAAAAAAGATGTGCAATTTTAATGCAAACAAAATGAGCCACGTTGAGTTTCACTCGGTTGAGCTGTTTTTTCGCAATTCGCAAAAAACTGCCATTTTTAGTGATTTTTTAAGTAACTAATCTAATTATTAACTATTATTAGTAAATTAACTATTGTTAAAAAAAATTTAATTCAGAATTCAACACATATTTTTACTGATCAAAAAACTTTTAAAAAAAATTTATTTTTTTTTAACAATAGTTAATTTACTAATTGTTGTTAATAATTAGATTAGTTATTTAGATGACATTTGATTGTTCTAAACAATATCCAACAACATTGATACGTTCAAAAAAGGAAAAACAGGAACGGTAGGTAATGAAAATCTATTAATTTCAGTNTTTACTCAAACCGAAAGATATTGCTACTTAGCTTGTGTTGTGTGGGTGTGCGTGGCTTGCTGCGCTCAGGGTAGATGAGTTTGTAGCGTTGTAGGTCGGAAGGTTAAGCTCGTGGCTGCGAAGTGGCCGAGTAGTTGGCTCGCTGCTGCAGTCTTGAACCTCTATTCCTCAGAATTATACACCTGACGACAGAGCGGGACTCAGCCGTCGCACAGTGGACCTTTTTCGAATTTTTTTTTTCAAAATCTAATATCTCATGAACGAAATAAGATATTGACACGATTCGAAATGGAAATTAAAGTTTTTGGGCATAGAAATAAAGGAAAAATATTAAGAAGTTATGAGAATTACATGTTACAGTGTACCGTCTATTTAAAGTTGGTGCTCTGATGGAAAAGTCCTAATATTATGACACTAATTAGCTTGTAAGAATAGGAGACGATACATACAAACATACAGAGCATATTTTTTTTTGTATTTTTTGCTGCCCTATCTCAATTTCACCCTTACAGTGTTATATAAATGAAACATAACCTCAAAATTTTAATTTTACTTCAAAAAATCGATTTCTTAGTATTAAAACTTGTGTTTATTGTGTTCATACTAATAGTAAAATAAAAAAAAGTACTGTTCAAGACTTTTAATATAGTTATCTAGTGCATACATTAGAAATTACTTCAAATTACGCTGTCTTGGAAAAATGAGACCTCGACATGACCTCAAAATTCTAATTTTACTTCGAAATATCGATTTTTTAGTATTAAAACTTGTGTTTATCATTAGTATCATAGAAAAAAGTACTGTTCAAGACTCTTACTGTAGTAATCTAGTGCATACATTAGAAATGACTTCAAATTACGCTGTCTTTAAAAAATAAGACATCGACATAACCTAAAAAATAAAAATAAAAAAAAGAGAAAATCGACTTTTAGTTTTGATTCTTACCTATAGTATCACTTCGATGTAACAAAATTACTATTTACAAATACAATGCATAGAATACTGTACAATGATTGTTACAAACTTTAAATGAGGATGTTCAAGAAACGTAATACCCAAATTTAATCTTCAAAAGATAAGTTTAATTTGAATTGACGTACTCACGTAGAATATTATTTTGGAGATCTCAAGGGTTGTCAGTCATTTTTAGAGTGACATTAAAAATTTGCGTAAAACACTAAGAACTTTATGTATTTTATTTTTGATGACTACTTTTTTTTACTAACCTACATTATACTTATATACATATAGTTTGAATTAAAAAAAAACTTGATGTAATTAAAATCATATTTTCGATGTTATTTGAGCGTTCTTAATCATTTACCAAAATTAATAACCTCACATCAGTCATAAATTGTGCGTGAGATTATATAAATTTTATAAGAAAACAGCAAAGGTTTCCTCTGAGGTGATAGTAATATGCAGCAACACTGTACAATAGATTGTTTCAACTTGAGTTGTATTCTTATAATTAAATCGGGTTTTTTTTTATTGTTACGATCAAAATTGTTTGTCAAAATTTGGATTGCATAGGATTTCACAGAATCCGCACAAAACGGCACATTTTATTCCTTAGTGATGGTTTTAAAACTACAAAACAAATTATTTTCAATTAAACTTATCTTTTCAAGATTACATTTGGGTATTACGTTTCTTGAAAATCCTCATTTAAAGTTTGTAACAATCATTGTACAGTATTCTATTCTATGCATTGTATTTGTAAATAGCAATTTTGTTACATCGAAGTGACACTATAGGTAAGAATCAAAACTAAGAGTCGATTTTCTCTTTTTTTTAATTTTTTTTTTTAGGTTATGTCGATGTCTTATTTTTCCAAGACAGCGTAATTTGAAGTCATTTCTAATGTATGCACTAGATTACTACAGTAAGAGTCTTGAACAGTACTTTTTTCTATGATACTAATGATGAACACAAGTTTTAATACTAAAAAATCGATATTTCGAAGTAAAATTAGAATTTTAAGGTCATGTCGAGGTCTTATTTTTCCAAGACAGCGTAATTTGAAGTCATTTCTAATGTATGCACTAGATTACTATATTAAAAGTCTTCAACAGTACTTTTTTTTATTTTACTATTAGTATGAACACAATAAACGCAAGTTTTAATACTAAGAAATTGATTTTTTGAAGTAAAATTAAAATTTTGAGGTTATGTTTCATTTATATAACGCTGTAAGGGTGAAATTAAGATAGGGCAGCAAAAAATACAAAAAAATATATGCTTTGTATGTTTGTATGTATCGTCTGCTATTCTTACAAGCTAATTAGTGTCATAATATTAGGACTTTTTCATCAGAGCACCAACTTTAAATAGACGGTACACTGTAACATGTAATTCTCATAACTTCTTAATATTTTTCCTTTATTTCTATGCCCAAAAGCTTAAATTTTCATTTTGAATCGTGTCAATATCTTATTTCGTTCATGAGATATTAAATTTTGAAAAAAAAAATTCGAAAAAGGTCCACTGTGCGCCGATTCTACTACTCGGAGAGCAAAAAGACAGTTTTTTGCCATCGATATGTAACATACTTGTAATCGATAAGAATAAATGGTGTTTTAGGTACTTATAGAGTAAACATAGACAAAGAGAAATACGTTTAAAAAATGTACCTATGTTGGCTGACAACTTTTTTATGGCCATTTTGGGAAAGGATCTTGTTTCGATTTTTCCTGTGGTTCGCACAAAGTTTGAAACTGATCTTGCTCACACTGATGTGTATATTAAGAGTCATCATATCTCCCTTGTGTTTAAATTTCAGCTCTTAAAATTCTATAGAACGTGAGTTATTAATTATTTAAAAAATGACTCAAAATGGCAGTTTCTTGCGATTTTCGAAAAAACGGCTCAACCGGTTGAAACTCAACGTGGCTCATTTTGTTCGTATGAAAATTGCGCATCTTTTTTAACACATTTTTTTTTATACGATTCTTCGGTTGTCTTCTAGATGCGAAAAACATGATTGGGCCCTTTTTGCCACTTTTTTTGGGGCTCTTGCTGACATCTCTATTTGTTACATTCTATGTCAATTTGTTACTACGTATTTAAACTATTACCATTTTTTTTTCGAGTTAGTCAGAATTTTGTGTGCCAAAAAACTAATTCTACGATACTGAAACAAGCTTTCAGCACTCCGTACGGACATAACGAGTATTCAGGTATGCCATTTGCAATATGCCATGCACCAGATTCATTCCAAAGACTCATGGATTCTGTATTATTGGAATTACAAGGCACAGAACTATTTATATTTTTAGATGATATTATATTGTGGGTCAAAACTTTAAAAGAACATGAAATAAAAGTAAGAAAATTATTCAATAGACTATCAGATGCTGGTTTAAAATTACCGCTAGACAAATGCAAATTTTTAACTTGTGAAGTGATATACTTAGGACATAAAATAGGTGGTTATGGAGTAAACTCGATCCTGAGAAACTTGAAGCAGTTAAAAATTTGCCAACGCCACAAATTGTAGGATATTAGAGACAATTTATTGAAGATTATGCTGAAATCGCAGAGCCTTTAACCTTATTATTATGGAAAAGTCAAAAATTCGATTGGACTAAGACTCAAGAAGAGAGCTTTAAAAAATTAAAATCAGCCCTGTGTAAGGCCCCGGTACTTGCATGTGTCTATCTCAACAAACCATTTATTTTAACTATTAACCCATCAAACTTAGCTCTTGGTGCTGTTTTAAGTCAAGGAGAACCTGGAAAAGCCAATCCTGTAGTCTACATGTCTCGCACTCTTAATACATGCGGTAGAAATTACTCTACAACTGTAAAAGAGTGTTTAGCAGTAATAGCCGCCGTACAACATTTTCGACACTATATATACGGACGAAAATTGATAGTTTACGGAGACCACGAGCCTTTGTTGTAGATCGAATCAATAAAAGATCCCATGAGTCACTTAAATCGATGGAGAACAAAACTCTGAAGGTACAACTACACCTGTTAGTACAAACCCATACATTTGAATTTAAATGCTGACCCTTTATCGCGTAACCCTGCAGATTCTCATGAAATAAATACCGTCAAAGATAATATAGATTTGAAGGGGAGGCGTAAAGGAGTTTTACAAATTTTAACATCCAGCAGTAACAGAAGCAGTAGTTGCTCTGACAGCGAGTCTATTAGTTATCAAACATCACAGTCCCATATGCTACCTTCAAAGCCTATTTAAAAAATCCTCTGACAAACAAAAACATTTATTTCACGTATTAAAAAAGCTAGCGATATACACAATCAAAGTTCAAGTAAGCTCAAATTTACTACTACAGCAAACGAGAGGGAGAAAAAAGGGCTCGAAAAATTCTCCTCTCATTATACGGCCAGAAATGCAAGAAGGACAAGGATATCTCAGTGGATTATCAATAGCTCAAAGGTTATTCAAGTGCCAAGCTCAAGAAAAACAAAGTTTACCTTCTCCTAGAGACAGACCCATGGCCACTTCAGACGATGATACAGAAATTTTAGATACATCGTAAGATGAAGAAAACCAACAAGCCCCGATACCTCAAAGAGATAAATCTCTACTTACTACCGATAATGCTACCGATAATGAGTTACAACAAGAAGCTATTACTGAAGCCAGTGAGTTAGAAGAAGTATTTAATCCACCAGCACAACCATTAACTGCCAAGACTTTAACAAATAAGAAAATCGAAACTACACTTCGAAAATCAGTAGGATTTTAGTTTGACACTGACTTATCAAGTACATCAGAAGATGAAATGATTGCTTAAATAAATGAAAATCTAAAGCTGCAATCCACTGCTCGCAGATCAACGCATGAAGATGCTTTGGAAAGCAGTTACGATGAAAATAATAATAAACAATATCCTTTAACTAATAGTTTGCAAAATGCAAATTTTGCTGACCCATCTTTATATTAGGATTATTACATACTGCCAGAACTGATAAATACAACAGCAAATGACAAATCAGAGCCAACCAAAACAAATTATCAGAATTTAAAAGCTTCATCTAATAATGTACTCGACTATTCCGACAACTCTAAAAATTCTATAGAAGAAGGAAGCTGTTTAACATATACAAAAGACAACATTGCAACGTTTATTTTGGCTGAGTTGGCACTTAATTCTATTAACAATAAACTATTATTAGATTTTAATTATACTTCAAAATTTGAAATAAATAAAACGCAACCACAAGTAGGTGACGTGATAATAATCAATTATAAGAATAAATTAGTATTCTGTTTGGTTACCAAAGAAACAGGAAGAGATGAAATGTTGCTTCAAGATCTTCACTCATGCTTAGAGGCTTAGCCAAAGGAATAGAAAATAAAAATATAGAAACATGTAGAATATTCAGAAGGGGTAAAATAACCGACAATTTGCCTAGAGAAATATTGACCCAAGTCATTGATGAAAAACTCAGTTAAGTTAACATTAAAATAACTGTATGTTTTGGCGAATGTGCTTATTTATCAAACGAAATAAAACAGCAAAAATTAATAGAATGCCACAACAGTCTTTTTGTTAGGCATAGAAGCATGAATAAAACTTATAGAAGAATACGAGAATCGTATTACTGGTAAGGTATGAGAAAAAATATTAAAAAATTTTTTACGAAAATGGAAAATTTTCCAAGAAGAAGAAGAAGTAACATGGATAAAAACAAAAAAATTTATGATAATAACTGATACTCCAGCTACAGTTTTCTCAAAAATAGCCATCGATTCTGGAGGACCGTTAACAACGACAACGTCTAGTAATGAACATATATTAGTTATACAATGTTTATTTTCAAAATACTGTGTAGCAGTAGCTATACTCGTTATCCGAGCTATCACAGTCGCAGACGCTCTGACAAGATACTTCATAGCGTTGTATGGAGTGCCTAAAATAGTACTCAGCAATAATGGAAAGTGTTTTTGAAATAATATACTAAGAAGTTTAGCCTTAACTTTGGGTTTCAAGCTTAAGACCACTACACCTTACCGTCCCCAATCGAATGGTTCATTAGAACGTAGTCATGCCATGCTTGCAAGCTTTTTAAGAACAAAAGCTACAACTAAACAGGACTGTGACAAGATTTTACCTTTTGCTGTACATTAATACAATACATCAGTGCATACAGCTACCGAATTTAAACCATATGAATTAGTGTACGGCAGAAACGCACGTCCACCAAATCCATGTCCCACCAAAAATCATATGCAGTTTTGTAATAATTATCTTATTGATTTTATTTATTGTTTAAGAGACATGCATAAAAAAGCCCATGATGAACTTAGAAAATGTAAACATAAAAGTTAACAAAAATATAATAAACATGCTAGACCTCAGAATTTAGATGTTGGTATTAAAGTTTACGCAATAAAAGAACCTTGGAAGGGAAAATTAGATAAATATAATAGAATTTTAGAAATCACTAACATAAATAAAAATAATAACAACATAATACTTAGATCAGCGAATGGAAAAATAATTATTTAACATTTAGATAAAGTAAAACGCTGTTGCGAATGAGATCTCCTTCATTTTTCAGGAATCTCAACAACGTAACAAGATGATCCTTATATAGACTACTTATAATGGAATTTATCATAACAAAGGAACTCTTAGCATATTCAATGGACCATCTCCGCGGAAAAGCTTTTATGAAAATCAAGAAATATCCAACAATTTAAGAATTTATTATGAGTACCATAATGTAGTTCGTATTTATCCGCACACAATGAACAATAACCGTACTTTTGGATTGTAAAAATCTCACCAACAATAACGAAGAAATAAGTTTTCAAATGTATAATTTTTCCAATTACAGCCGTGAACAGCTAAATACGAACCAATGCGTAAAATTAATACCTCTATCACACCTAAACAATTACTCAAAATCAACAACTTATTACAATTAAAGATACAACAATTTTTCTTACCTACCATTGAAGTCTTTGACTCGTCAGTAACCATCTTATAATATAAAGAAAAAGGGTGACCTTCTTGAACTCGTGGGATTAATGTCTAAGAAAATTTTTGGAACAATGGACGCAAACGATAGAGAAGAAATTGCTTCTGCATTAAACCACATCTATTTAAAAACGGAAAAATTTTCTGTATTTGTTATGTAAATATGTCTCACGATCCATTAGGATTTGGGTTATACATTTCCAGGAATTCTTGTATTACATACTGCAATTCTATAAAACATTAATTAACGCAATCGAGACTACTGCCGAAGATCATCTCTACCAGCTTTTATTTCCATTTGAACAATTGAGTCTAATAGTAAAAGAAATTTACTCATTTAGTAAAAAACATTCTCTACCAATACATGAGCACGAATCATCGTTGCTAAATGACATAGATTTTCTCATACAACAGTTACAATGAATGACGGACGATTAGCAGTTAAAATTCTATTTCCTTCAATCAAAAACGACAAATATAGTACTTACTGCATGCATCCACTACCCATGCCACAAAATATTTACCAAAACTTGCAAGGATACGTCAGTATCAAGCCCAAAACAGGCTATTTAATTATAAACCACGACCAAGGAAATTATTTTCTAGCTGATAAAGACTACATAAATGAATGTATACACTATGGTCAATTACTACTATGTGAACCTACCTATGCAATTATGGAAGGAATCGACAATGCTACTTGTAAAATTCTCCTCTTTACAAAATACACAGAAGGAGCCCGAAGAAAATGTGAAATAATGTAGTATAATTCGGAAAAGTCATATTAAACCAAATTAAAATACACTCAGAAATGGATATATTCTACAAGAGATCTTCTTCTCTTCGTCTTGTTTGTGATTATGATCATCGCCAAGAATTGACACTCAAGGGCACCAGAATTCTAACACTAAGTGGGCATTGCACAGCACGTTCTCGTGACGTCATCCTATGTGGCATAAACTTAATAAAACTAAATTACACCTATACCTACAAACCTGAGTTAACCCTAAATCTATCAACACTATTATCTTAAGATGTACTTCCTCGCATTACAAATAACACGCTTAATTTAGAGGAAGAAGAGCAAATCATGATTACGAAATGGGCTTAATCAAATGACGCCCTATCGCTACAAGATATCGAACGAAAACTAAGAGAAATTGCAAACCATAAAAAGGAAAAACCCCTAGAAAAAATCTATGTTGCCATGGCATTTGGAGAAAACTTAATTATCGTAATCATCATACTTATAATTTACCAAATGGGTTTAAATTGGTCCCATGAAATAAGAAACCAAAGGACCCACGCCATAGATCGTCCAATATCCCTAAACATAAGACAACCAGTCGAAGAGCCCAAGATTTTTGGAACCTTAGCAAGACCATCAATGCAACCTATACCTACTCAAAGAGCATGCTTTTCTAAGGACACAGATACTATTTACGCTTATATTTTGGGGACCAGAACATTACCCTCTAAGAAACATATGAAGTTGCCCACACAAGGCATGCATTAGCATTGCCATACACTTGAATTATTATTATTTTCTTTTTCGTAACTCTACACTTTTTTTCTCTTTTTTTTCTTCCTCTTTTTCTCTTGTCTCTCTTGTCCCTTTCATCTTTCTCATAAAAAAAAAAAAAAATAAAAAAAAAAAAAAAAAATAGAATCAGGACAGTTAAATAGAAGAAAACCCAATTAACAATTGGAAAATCATTTATGAAAAAAAAAAGGAGAACCTTGCATTTTTTTACGCATATTCATACATATTATTTATTCAATTTTTTTCGTCTCCTCTTTTCTGGTTTCTTGGTCGAATCACATACCCCTACCAAGTATTTCCCGACATAAAGTTTAAAGGTGACGTAATGCACTGATATTCTAAGCTCCGAAACCGTATCAAAAAATACTTCAGTGCTGGTGAATAACGACCTGTGGTTGTATATATCGTTCATCAGACCTTGACTAACCTTAGCCAACTCTAATAAAAGGTATCGCTCACGTATTCCTTGGCTAAATTTCCACTCTGTCCTTTAAACTCACATAACAAAATATTAAACTAACATTGTTAATACTATTTCTCATTAAAACATTATTATATAAATATGTATACAAGTAAATAAATAATAAATAATAGTGTATTTTTATCTTCGGTTGCGCAATTTTCTTTATACGAAGCCAACTGGTTTCAGATAGATCACCCTCTCCTCGTAATTAAATAGTCACTGTAACCCATATATGTCACTCTGAAATTTCAGTACTCGTACCTCTTCAGACACAGTAGCATATGCCAAACCTTCCATCACCCTATCCCTATTCCACCTCAAATTGTACTGATAAAATCTCGGCATACAAAAAGTCACCACTATCTGAAAAAAAATATGTATATACGTACACTCTATTAACATTAATTAACATGCTATTATATTTTCTTTTACTTACTCCTAATTAGACCAAGCTATTCTGCCTCTGATACACCGGCTCCAGTTTGAACGTCACATTGACTTAACTATAGGACACATTTTAAGATTCAATATTCTAATTGATTAACACATAATTCTTACCTTGATGAATAAATTGAATATCGAGGAAAAATTAAGTAGACGATGTATGGCAAAGATCTTTACAAGGACATGAGACAAAAAGATAAATAAGATACGCTACTATCGTATGACATAAGACATAAACTTAAACAGTCGGTCACCGCCAGCTTGGCGTATACCACTCCATATATATCGCTCGGTGAAACTTAACACCACAACGTCGAGGCAACGATTTAAAAGAAAAGTATACTGAAAGTAAAAACAAATAAGGCCTTTGGACTGACAGCTGATTCCTGACAAAAAAAATTAAATTCATTTGTTTTGTAGAATGAATTTAGGAGTTCCGTCCTTAACTTATAGAAGTTCGGACGCAGCATCTGCATCAAAAAAAATTGAAAAACAAAAAAGAAGGTAAAGATAGGGTCATTTCAATAAAGAAATGTTTAACTCGATGTATAGAAGTTAAAGTAATGACCAGAAAAAAATTTCTTATATTATTTGCGAAAAAAAAAAAGTATTTGTTTATAGAAGATCCGGGAGAGTTGAGAAAATCTTACAGAAAACGTTAATTTATTTTTTTCAATGAAAAAAATATGTCAATGGCATGGACTGGAATAGCATTAATTTTGCTTTTAAAGAGGATGACAAGTCATAGAACTTTTAGACTTCCCATAAATCTCAATAATATAGAGAGTGCTTTTTTAAAATTCAAATTAGAAAATAAAAAAATCAAGAGAAGTTGATTTAATTGTTTGGGATAAGGCTTTGATAATTAAAAAAAAAAGCATTGACAATATTTGAAAGAACACTAAGAGATTTATGTAAAACAGAAAAATGTTTTGGAAATAAGTTTACTATTTAAGTGATTAGGGTGATTTTTGTCGTATTCTCCAAGTGATAAACAACGGTAATAGAAAATTTATAATTGAACAAACTATTGAATCTCCATTTTTATGGAACACATTTCAAATTTTATATATACACCTAAGAATCAGTATTCGTTCTAACGATAAAGGGAAAATGAAAACTTTTAACACTCCTAAAAATTTGATATCAAATGATGTATGTTTTTAAATATTCTCTAATATCTATACTTGTTCGATAAATAGTGGTATACTAACATCACATAACGAATATCTCCGTTATTTAAATAATTAAATTCTCAAAAAATTAACTGGAGAAATTTAAATGTACTATAGTATAGATAACGCAACTTATCAAAGGGTTGATAAATCAGACAATAACATACGAACAATTTATAATTGTTCAATGAATAGTGTTATACTTATATTTTATCACAGGTACAGCTTTTATTTAATTAATAAAATTCTCAAAAAATTAACTGAAGAAATTGAAACTTACGTAGTATAGATAACGCAACTAACAAAGGAGTTGATAAATCGGATGAAAATGTTACGAACAATATTCGTAAAGGATTACTACCTCATGAACTACTTCTAAAAATTGGTACAATAGTGATGTTACTCAGAAATTTAAGTACATCAGATGAACTGTGTAATGGAACATGCTTATGAATCACAGAATTATTACAGTATAAAACAGAAGGAAAAATAATAACTGGAGAAAAAATTGGAAATAGAGTCTTTATTTCTATAATTAGTTTAGACCCACTAAACACCTCAACATTACCTTATATTTTTTATCGTCAGCAATTTCCAATCGTTGTGTCATTTGCTATGGCAATAAACAAACCTGAAGGTCAAAGTTTTGATGATGTAAGTTTGTATTTAAGAAAACCTTTTTTTTCTGGTGTCAATTAAATNGAACACCTCTTATTTGAATAATAAAATTCTTAAAAAATTAACTGGAAGAATTAAAACTTACTATAGTATAGATAACGCAACTTTTAAAAGGGTTGATAAATCAGATGATAATATTTACTCAAATTTTCCAGTAGAAATGTTGAACAATATTCGTAAAGGATTACCACCTCATGAACTAAATTTAAAAAAATTAGGACAATAGTGATGTTACTTAGAAATTTAAGTATACCAGATAAACTGTGTAATGGAACACGCTTACGAATCATGGAATTATTACAGGAAAATATAGGAAGAGAAAGAGTAACTGGAGAAAAATAGAAATGGATTTTTCATTCCAAGAATAACGTTAGTCACAGGAATCACCTTAACATTACCTTTTATTTTATATCGTAAACGATTTTCAATCGTTGTGGGATTTGCTATGACAATAAACAAATCTCAATATTAAAGTTTTGATAATGTAGGCTTGTCTTTAAAAAAACCTTTATTTTCTCATGGTCAATTAAATGTGGCTTTATCAAGATGCAAAAATAAAAACAATTTATTCATTTAAGTAGAAAGAGAAAAAATCACAGAAATAGAAAATGTTATTTCCAAAGAGATATTTACATAAATAATTGACTTTACTTAATAATGTTTATAGATAAATTGGCAATATTTACGGCAAAAAATTGCAAGTTATTGTATTTATGAATATTTTATCATTTTACAAGTATACATGACATTAAGAAATTTTTTCTTTCATGATGACACTTTGTTGTTCAAAAAGTTTAATTTTGAATTTTTCAGAAAAAAAAATCTTTAATTTTTTAACCAAATTTATTATAATATAATAGTTAAGTATACATGTTATAAAACAATTGTTATAGCTGTTTTTAAAACATTTAGTTAATTTTATCATCATTTATACTTTTAATTGCAGTTAATTGAATTTCTATTCATTGATGTACAAAATAAAAATACAACAATATTTATTTACATATAACACGTATACGTCGAAGGAATAGGTAAGATTCAGTCGGGTTCTTTAAATTGAGATAATACATAAGTATACATATAAAATATTGATACATATAAAACATGTATAAATTCATAATATACATGAAATAATTATACATGTGTATCATTATAAATATTATCCGAATTTACGATTGAGTGTGGAGAGTTCTGCCTCTTCGTGGTTATTATACAGCTGAATTTAATAGGTTATTCACTGTACCTTTTCAAATTGGGCGATACTTTCCTGGTTATTATCAGTTAATAATTATGTAACACTTGAATTTTTATATGAACTTATATCATGTCATATATATGTAAGAAATGATAAATGTTACATTGTTTTAAAAGAATAGTAATACAAAAAAGTTGAATGCACCGAAAACTTTATACTTATCAGTGAATTGAAATAATTTGATGATCATTATTTAATGATTTTCAATTTATTATTTATTAATATCATTACATGATTAATCATGAATTATATATCTTAACAATGTGTATAAGGTCTATCTATTTACCTCTTTAGTGGTGTGGCAAAATAAATGAAAATAATGATTTTTGAAACCAAGTAAAACTAAATACATTGTAAATAGGGGTGATTTTTACTTAATAGAAAAAGTTGTGAGACAACAAGAAAAATGGTGTGGAAAGGCTGTAGGGGAACAAGAAAAATGGTGTGGTGGTCTGTTTATACAGTTTATACAGTTGCAACACTTCAAACACGTACTGTGTCTTAGATTTCTTAGTGCACATGTGCCATTTTGCACTACCAAGAATATGGTGGTAAGATGCGCAGTGTAACATTGCAGAAAGCAGAATTAGTTGTTGTAAATATTCTTGTTTGTTTATATTTTCCTTCACTGATAAATAAAAGTATAAAGCTCTTTTTGTTATGGATGTGTTATATACTAAATATTTAGCTTAAAAAGTACTAATAATGTCAGTTACAATTTCGTATACTTATGTACGTTAGCATTTAAGTTTTTATGGACTGTACTACCAGGAATATGGTGCCTGGTGGACCCTTTTTAGCATGGAGTGTCACAACTGTGTAAACTGTGGTGAAGTGGCTATGGAGGGGCTGTGGGAGGACTGTGGAGGGTTTGAGGAGAAAGTGAGAAATGTCAATTTAACGGTGAAAACGGTCGAATTTAAACTTATTTATAGGGGAGCTGTGGAGGGTATGTGGGGGGGTCTAGGGGCTGTGAAGGGGCTGTGGGGAATATGTGGAATTCCCTACTCAAATGACTGTATAATATATATATAAATAGGTGATTCTGTCGTAACTTGCTCAGATCGACTTAAAAAATTGTTCAAAAAGAAGTTGGTTAAAAAAGATTTTTTCATGGTATTTGTATTGTACACAATATCAGTAACAAATATCTAAAGGGATCCAACTACAAGATTAATTAGTCAAAAGTTATACGAAATTTCATAAAAGTTAATTTTTATCGATTTTTGAATAATTGTATCTCTTTCTAACACATGTAGCTAAGCTCCTTCAACAGTTCGTGTTTTCTTACTGGGCTTAAATAAAAGCTGGGATCAAGACCTATCAATTAAAAAAAAAATTTTGTTTGGTTTTGTACCTCCATTCGAAAGTTGCAGTTGTTTCAATTAGAGCGTGAATTTCGCTAATAATGTGATTTTTGCTAAAATACAGTATTTTTTATAAAATTACTATAACTTTTTCTTCGGGGCATAAAATTCAAAGATATGTTTTTTAATTATTACGACTATGTTTTTACTTTTATTCAAGCCCAGATGAAGCCACCCAATGGAGTGTACCACTTAGCTACCATCGTTGGAAGTAGCACCACCGTCTTTGCATTTATGTGGCTAAAAGAGGCCAATTGGACGAAACCCTGAGACACATGTCTCGTCTTTTAGCCCAACAGTGATGAAAAAAAAGTTTGTCTAGGATTAATTGCTCTAAAACAAAAAAAAAAACGGCACTTTGAGGTGAGGTACGGTTGGAATGGAAAAGTTCAGAATGGAATTTTTAAAGTTTATGGTGCTCGTATGACTCATAGACGTATTACAATGACTTAACCACCCACACTCAATTTACTAGCCTCAAATGCAATAAAAAAACTGTAGTTTGTGCATTTAAATGCTTACACCGAGTGGTTGTTCCATGGGGGGTTAGAATGGAATAAATGTTTTTACGCACGAAACAAGCAAATAGAACAGCTTGGCTATTCGAGACGTAACAACTTCTGGTACTACTGTCTTGAGAATTTGTTAATTTTAGTCCTATACTTTGAAAAGTAATCATCGGTTAGCATTTCTTATCCAAAAATTTACTAGTTTGAACTGATTTTTGTTAAAACCCTTATTATGGTGTAAATATGCGGACAAAATGTATGCAGTGAAAACTCACTCATCTTTGTCAATTTTTGGTGGGGCTAAGGTACAAATCCTATCCACAATAGCTAAAGTATCTAATGTTCACACATCCAAGTGGCAGATAAGTCTTATTTTTTACCGGTGAAAGTTTTTATGAGTGAAATTGAGTTGTGGACATGGGTCAGAATGGTACATTTGACTTTAAGTGATCGATTATCGTAATAAAGAAATTTGTATATTAGTTTCAGACAATATAGCATGTGGAGTTAACAACAATAAACACAATTTAACGTTTTTAAAGATTTAGATTTTATTATGGCATGCAAGTGCGAGTAGCGGACACAATCTGAACAAGTTACGGTGGAATCACCCATATACAGATATATATCTTCCTATATTATGTAGTTATCTCGGTGGAACATTCCACACGACCCCTCCTCCACAGCCTCCACAGACCCCTATTCACCTCCACCGCCTCCTTAAATGCTTAGAGTCGAAAGGGTAATACAGGGTCGTCGGTCATTGGAGTTCCCAGATGAAGAGCTAACTGGAGGTAGCTTGATTCTTGTCCTTAGAGTCTCTGTGTACGGAGACCGTACAGAAGGGAGGTATGATGCTGACCAAAGAATATCTCGTCTTCAGGTCGTTTCCTCGATAACAAACCGCTCATCGTTCGCCGAAAAAGTGGGCCTGCAGAATATCTTCTCTGTAGGTATACTGTTGGGACGACAACTAAGAAGGAGGCCATTATGGCTGCCCGCACTCTTCAGGGCTGTATCTCCTGGCTCGTGTTTGTAGATAATAAATATTCTCTGATGGCACCAGGCTGGATGGTGGAACAACCACATTACTCTGAGTGACTGGAGCAGGTTGTGCTCTGGCTAGACACGTCTCCTAGTATTCCACTGGAGACATTATCGATTACAAAATTTTTTTATTGGTGGCACTCGTCAATCCAGGAGGTTTAGGGTGAAAGTAGACCTAGCTCACTTGCCCATTGAAGAAGAGCGTCATCGGTAACTGAGATATACACAGCTGCACGACTAACATCTACATACTCTATGCAGTCTGATGTACTGCTTGTAGATGACTGCAGAATTTTTCGAGACGCTCTGGCCTATTATAACCACACTCATTGAATTTTGTTGCAGGTAAATTTGATTTTGTGTTGATACCACCTAGCAAATTCTACTGAACTAACGTGAAAAACTGGCGTATTTTTGCAGAACTTTGAGCTTATTTATTGCTATTGTTACTACCTTTTTCAAGATAAAAACTATACTAAAACCATCTAGGAAGTGCGATTAATCGGTGTGCAAAATTTAAACTAGATTAGTTGAGTAGTTTTCGTGGTTAGCGATTACAACGGTCTTAGCGACTTTACTTTATATATGAGGAAGACAGTTATTATACAAGAAAAGGAAGAAAAGCTACGCTATTCATTTTCAAGGTTCTGAAGCAAAACCATCTTAACACTGGCATCTCTTCCAAAGCTATGAGCAACATGAATAGCTTCGTCAATGACATCTTCAAACTCATAACCTCCGAAGCTTCCCGTTCGGCTTAACACAACAAGCAATCTACCATTAATTTTCGGGAAATTCAAACTTCAGTCAGGTTATTATTATTGATAAGCTGGCTGAATACGCCGTCTCTCAGGGAACCAAGACTGTTATCAAATACACGAGCTCGAAGTAAATTGAAATTTAGTTTAAACAACTGTATAAGCTGAATAACTAAACTGTGTGGGGTATTCCAAGTAACGTTCCACAACATAAAACCATTATATTGGTAGTTACAAAGTCTTTCAATGCAAATATAACTAAATACATTATAAAAATAATACGTAATATAGATTCTATAATATACATCTATAATAGTATTATAGACAAGCAATAATATCCATTTAATGATAATTTCCTCCAATTACTTCGCACTAGGTCACCCGTATTTTCCAGCACTTACGACCTAGCAATTAATTAACTTTTAATCAGCATAATAGTTAAATGTAACAATAGTAACAACGGATTACATTACCGCTGTTACTACATATATACATATATATACATCGGCTAATTGGTACAAAATAAAACTTGATATCATCGCAAGCCCGTCGTGATATTATCATCCCTTGATACATTGGCTTCAGAAAGCTGCAGTGCAGCGTCAATCCTTTAGCTGTTTCTCATTGCAAACCAGAAACCGTAATATATAAATTTAACGAGTCAAGCAATTTCTTTGCAACTTTAA
>NW_019379763.1:98275-156973 GCF_000648655.2 Copidosoma floridanum | reverse complement strand
GAACTTGTTTTTTTCTTCTCCTGTGATTTTCAGTTCCAACAACTTTTTTTAAATAAAATATTTTTCCCTTGTTATACAAAATTTTCAATTTACTAAATGTTATAAGCAGAGAAAAAATAAAAACAAAAGTTTTTAAATCATAAGTACTATAATTACAGAAGATGCATTTTCATCACCATTTAATTGTAATAATTTTATACAGAAAACAATTTTCCTTAATCTTAGCGTCTTCTATGATACCTAAAAAATCTGAAGTTGAAGACATCGGATTAAACTTAATTAAAGTAACCTATATTTTTCAATAAAAAGAGAAAGAGAATTTTTGTCTTTAAGTAGTAAATAGGGATACTAGTGAGGTCCACCAAAAATGATTTAGTAAGTTTATTTATTGCTTTTTAAATGAGTACGAGTTGGCCATATAATATCCTTATCTATGTTGACTAAAGCAATCAATCAATTAATAAAAACAAAAAAGAAATCAACGTTTTATAGCAAAACATCAATAATGGTTCAAAATTTGCAAATAAATTGTACACAAAATGAAGTTATAACGTTTCACACTAAAATTATATGAAAACAACAAAAAAATATGTACAGTTATTAAAGAAGTGCAAGTATGAGTTACATTTCAATTTGATATTTCAAATAAAAAAAAGGTACTGAGTCCGTCAAACAAAACAAAATAAGTATTGTGGGGAAAAGATATTCTGCGAACGGGTCAAATTAAGTTACAATATATTAATGTAAATGCTACCTTATTATATCTAGTACAAAAAAGTAAAATTTAGTAAAGTGTAAACATCAATGTTTTAATACTTATTTTAACACTGCGTTTTGTCTTTTATAATTCAGGATAAAAAAATATTCATAATGTTTTGACTGTCCGGTGTTTTATTTATTCATTTTTTTAAGTGCTAATTCTAGTTTCAATTTTAATAATTTAAAGTGGGCCCAGCAGTAAGTTTCTTTATCAAGAGTGCTGGTAATGATACTCACGAATTGTAGCTGGAAATTAGTGATATTAAAACTCTAAAACATTACTGTTGACAGTACTTATAAAATACTAATAAAACGCTCTCTAGAAATAAATTTTAATAAAATGTTAGCATGATTTCAGTATTGTTAATAAATGAAGGATCCTCGCTATTATTTTGTCTGAGGAGTCTATCAGTTATTTTAATAACTCAAAAATTAGATTAAACTGGTTAATACTTAAAAATTATTTAATAACAGTCATCAATCATTAGCATTTTCAAATCATTCATTCTTTTTGTGTACGTTGTTGCAATTTTTTCTTTTTTAATGTAAAGATAGTAGATGGATAATTTTTTTTGAAGGGGTACGAGGGGCATGAATATGATTTAAGAGGAGTCGTTGGGGGATGAGAAGAGTTTTAGAAGGCTATCTTTAATTCATTTAGTGCTAGGTTAATTTTACGGAGAAATGAAACAAATTTTGACCGATTTTGAGAAGTAGCTGGGTGGCCAAAGGAGGTAGCTAGGAGGTAGAAGGGGATGTGGAAATTTCTTTGTAAATAACTNAAGATAGCAAATGTATTGGCATTAATACTTAACTAATATCATTTAAAAAATAAAACTTATGAGTAAGAGCCAACAATTTATCTTAAAACTCTTTATAAATAAAAAAACTAGGTTGATTTCTTCGTTGAACAAATTATGCACTAGGTAAGCCCTGCACTGAATAACTTCGACATATTTACGACTCTACATAAACTTAAAATGAAAAGAATATTCTGTGGTACTCAATAATTTTTTTCATAATTTAACTGGAATTTAAAAATGTGACTCATGAGTTTTAAAGTAAAAAAGATAATAAATTGTTTTAACAACTTAAAATTTAACTTCATATAAATGGCGTAAGAAACAACAGAATTTTTCGTTATTTATGAGAGGGTAAGGGGGTTCTTTATATCAGACGGTCTTTGAAATGGCACAAGATTAAAAATAACAAAATTATTTAAGTATAATATAGAAGCAGAAATAATAAGGGTAGAAAATAAAGGAAGCAGAGCTTATACTCCTAAAATAACATCAAATACTGGCACCTCATCATTATTACCTTTTGTATTATATAGAAAACAGTTTCCCTTTGTATTAGCATCTTCTATGTTTATCAACAAATCACATGGACAGAGTTTTAATTCCTTAGGATTGTATATCAAAAAAACTTTATTCTCTCACGGACAATTATACGTTGCTTTATCAAGATGTAAGAATCTAAAAAGAATTTTTATTCAATTTGAATCTGAGAATAAATCAGAAATTGAAAATATTGTTTAGCAAGAAATTTTTCAGTAATTCAAAAATATGTAACTTCAAAGATCGTCACATTTAAACAGGCATATGTTAATTCGTATAAACCATGAAAAAAAAATATGTGAAAAATGTGGAAAGGGTTATAAACGAACAGATGGGTTAAAACGACACATGAAATGTCACAATATTAAATTAACAGAATGAATTATTGTTTCAATAGCTTAATTGTATTTGTCTATTAAATTATACCCCCTCCTGAATTCTGTCTTTTGCTTAATAAAGTCCTCAAGTAATCAAGAATTTTATATTTGGGTAAAGTAGACATGGACCAGAAAGAGATTTGAAATGTAAAAATTCAATTGAGTTAAACAAATAATGGTACTTCAGAGACATATAGACATATAGTGAGTAAGGGTTTACAGCCCCTCCACAACCTTCCTTCAACTCCCCCACAATACAAGGGAAAATAATTTTTATTTCTCTGTAACCCAATATAATTTGTGCGCCCCCCCCCCCACGCCCCTACTTCCAATTTACAGCCCCAACCCGAGTTTCAAAACTTTGAATATTTCGAGATAATGTTATGGTAATTCTTTTTTAATGAAAATATGTTAAAGAAAGGTAAAAATGATAAACATTATTTATGATAGGATGGTTGTGGTAAACTTAACCCAACAGCTGCCTTTGAATTTAACTAATTTTTTGCAAGATGACTTTACGATAGGAACAAGTGAGATTTTTTCTTAGATACTGTTATTTTTTATACTTGCGAACACCTTACCGCCACTGTACAATCACTTTTATTGGTGTTTCTTCTATCTTATTAGTTTCTGTCAAAATTACAATAAATTTGATTGTAAATAAAAACTTTTCAAACAAAGGTAGCTAATGAGGTGAAAAGTCTGAATAGTATATCGAATTAAAAAACGTTTAAATCCTTTGATATAGTACATATGGTATTTTTAATCTACTTCACATAACTCTTTTGTAATAGTGATGGCATGCAGAGCGTGCAAAAACCAGTTTATAATAAATAATTATCTTATCTAAAGTATGGCTAAAATAACGAAAATAATTATGTTTTAAAATTGTATCTTAAAATTTAATGCGATACTATTTTTGATGAGATTACTTTTCAATAAAAGATTGTAAAATAAAAAAAATACGAAATGTTTTAACTTTACTAATAAATTTTAAACTAGAAATGGTAGGTTTGTGCGCGGAGCTCGTAGGAAGCGTAGCTCTACTAGTATAAATATACATTAATGGAGCTTTACCCCTTTCGTGCTTTGGATGCCAACCTCTATTTTTATTTTGTTGTTTAAAAATTTTCACTTTTTTTTACTGTACACTACTTCTATTAAAATTAGTATATTATGTAAAGAAATAGTTGCAGATGAGTAGATCTGAAAAAATATTTCTCTGATTGAAATATGAATAACATACGTGCACAGATAGGTCTTTCTCTTAGAAAATAAAAATTAACTACATTTTACTATGTGTCATACATGTAACACATTTTGATTATGTATTGACGTGTTTCCTCTCTACTGTCAATATTTTAAACTTTTCTTCACTCAATTTTCCTCTATTTTCTTGTAAATTGAAAAAGGACAGAGAACAGCTATTTACAATTCAAAATTTGCACACATGCCTTATTTAAATCAGTCACTGTTTACCAATTATAATTTTTAGTTTAAAATACTAAATTATTTAAGTAATTATGTATGAAACCTGTATTTTAATCGTTTTACCACAATTTTTCATCATAATCTATAAAATTAGGTTTAGAAGTCATAAAGTGAACAATTTTTTTATCGAAAAAAAACATCTTAACATTTATTTGACCTTAAAATTTTTACTTACCAGAAATATTACTAAATAATTAGAAGTTCTTGTATAAAATTTTGGTTAATTTAACGAAATGCCAAATAAACAAAGTGCCATTCAATCAAATTTTCAAATTGTAAAAAAATTGTTTCTCTTTACTTCTACTGAATTACTCAAATCGAAATTTACAGTAGGAGATAAATCTGTGTGAGTTTTTCTCAAGTATTGACAATAAAAATTAATCAAGATTTATGCAAGTGAGTGATGATTCTAGCTCATCTTTACAGCGAATCTCAGTAAAATTGTAAATACGCGCCGCAAACGTTAAAGACATAAACTAATAAATGCCTATGGCTCGGTTTATAGGATTTGTAGCAGTAGACTATGAGTGGACTTTGTTTGCTAGTAAAAGGTTGTATTCCGTTTATGCTGCCAGTACCAAGGTACCTTGCTAACGGTAATGCTAACGTAAAAATAAATAAAATAATTTAATTTTCATACATTTTTCATTTGCAAAGATAAAGAATTGTACGTGATTTAATACTTCATTGCGCAGATGATTTGGATAAAACGTCAATGTATACGATTCATTAAATAAGTTTTCAAATATTATCTTTTAAAATAATAAAACAATTTTTTGTAAATATTTTAAAGTTAATACAATTATTTTTACAATCACTGAAACAACAATTATACTAGATTTTAAACGAGAAAAACTTTTTTACGTCTTTTTTTTAGTTTTATTAAATATCCTTGATTAAATTTTTTTTCTAATTTATCAATTCACTTTTGAACGTTTCATTTTCAATATGGCAGCATGTCATTACAACATAAGAACAGATAGATTAAAATGATATCTACGTTAAAGTTTTTTAATAATGCAAAATTTTTATTAAATGAAATTTTTTCTTTCAATTAAGGTTGCACATGGTCTAGGCTCTAGACAGAAGAGAAAATTTTATTAAAATATTCGACAAGAGAATTTATGTCTTTCTTTGGTGAATTGGGCTACAAGCAGGTCAATATCTTGAATATTCTACGAGCTAATTTGTTGTCCTTTGATTAAGTATAATAATATTATGTCACGTTTTAGTACATTTTTAATAATGCAATAATTGGAAAAAATACTAATAAACATTGGGTGTGAGAAAAAGCTAAGAAGGTGTAGAAAGCTAAAGAGTGACTTAAAAATCACAAGTTTGCTTAGGGCAAAAAAAATTTAACCCAATAAAAATCATGTAAGCACTAAAAGAATTTCAACTTGTTTAGAGGCGTTCTGAAGGGGGTTGGGGGGCTGTGTGGAATGACCTTCTAAAGTTATGATACGGTACAGAAAGACACACACACACACACACACACACACACACATATATATATACATATATATATACATATAAGGTTCCTCAAATTTTACATTTAGTATAATACATAATTTTTTGTTTTAACAACTTAAAATTTAACTTCATATAAATGGCGTAAGAAACAACAGAATTTTTCGTTATTTATGAGAGGGTAAGGGGGTTCTTATAAATTATAAGGGGGGTTGAGGTGGCTGAGGAGGGAAACAAACACTTAACCCAGTAAAAGGGACGTAAAAATATAAAAACTAATTGGGATCAAAAAAGATGTACATTTATTACGGAATTATTATAAAGTTTTATGATACCTCAAAAAAATTTCTCATTAGCGATTATTTTTTTAGTAATGATTTTGGATTACCTAGGCCTAAAACGTTTTCTTACAAAAATTTTTTGTCAGTATGATTTAATAATGATTAATAAAAAGCTGTTTAGCAATTCTTTCAACTGCATTAGTTTAGGATTCAGGAGGATTTTGTGGTGAGATATTTTGGTACAAGATCTTTATTTATTATTTTATACCGTAGATCGAAAATGTTTCACCGATTGCCTGGACTATCATTTCTACTATCTCAGTTCCTAAAAGAATATTACATAGGACTTCTAGATTTCCTTAAGCTAGAGTGTAGTTAAAGATATTATTAAAACCACAATTGGACAAAATAAATAATCTGGGGCTGATATTGTTATGATTTGGAATGACACATAAGACACATTAGTAATATGTAAAAAAGCCTTAGAAAATGCAAAGAAAATATTTTTTAATTTAATAAATTTTATGGGACATTAACAGATCTGGGCAAAAACTTTTATCAATTTTCTCCTATAGCAAGAAATACGTAAAAAATCAGAATGGTTCAAGAAATCATTCGAGTATGTTATCTACAGCTTTTGTTGAAAATTTAAAAGTTAAAAACTATTATTTAAAAATGCATAATTTCTATTATTTCTGTTGAAAACTTAAGTAAGTAAAGTCAATTTTTTTTCAATTCCTAAAAAATTAAAATTTTATAATATGTGTACAGATCTTTTTAATAGTATTAATAATTTATCAATAACCAACACCTTTCGATTTTCCACGATAAATTTACATATTTAACAAAGATTGTTTTTTTTGCTAAACTGCTAAAAACAGTCATATTCCATTGCAGTGTTAAGAATGCAACTTATTAAAATATTTATAAAACTTGTAAGAATGATGTCGATGAATACATACATTCTTAGACAGAATATTTAAATTTCACACAAGAAACTAAGCTTCAAAATAAATGATATTGTTATGTTGATTGGAAAGTTACATACTTGTAATGGATTGTGTAATGGAATAAGACTTCGAATGATAAATTAAGTACTTAAAGTACTACATTTAAGCTGAAATTATTACTGTTAGAAAAAAATAAAAAACCGGGCGTTTATTCCCAAAAAACTGGAAATACTGTTATTTCATCGTCTTCCATATTTTATAAAAAACAACACTTTTCCAATTAGCATTTCCTGTAACTATTTATAAGTTATAACATTTAAATTTTTATAAATAACATCTCTACATAAATTTATGCTATTCATAGTGAGATATATACTGCCTTAGCAACACGATTAAATTCAAAGCATACTTCAAGCAATTTTTTACAAGTAGAAGTATCGAAAATAGTGGACTTTTAAGTAGTATTGACTAACATAACTTAATTTGGGTTTTTTTTTCGAATAATGGCAGCATCAAGTAGTTTATAAAGATAAAAAAAACGTTTTAATATTCAAAATAATACAACGACATGATATGCATTTTGTTAATTATTTTCTTATTTAATGATTCAAACACTGAATTTCTTGTTCAACATTAATTCTCTTTTCAATCATACAGATTTTTGCAAACCTATTAAAACTATAAGAATTCCACGTATCATTAAAACTTTCAACTTAAAAGTAGAAAATTGATGGTATAATTATACTTGTTAATAATTTTAACACATAGAATTGCACTTTTAATTGATTTAAGCAGAACTATATAAAAAATAGTAGAAAGGAAATTTATCTACGATGCTTATTAGCATTCAGGCAGTGAAGAGCTTTTATATGATGTGCGAGCTGCAAAACTATCATGGCATATTGTAAAAGATATCTTTTAGAAAATACCCCACCTTTAAATAATAACAAAAATTTTAATTTAAAAAAGTAACAAACATCTGCCTTTCACACAACACTCACGAAATATAATTGGTTGATAATAATAAATAATAAAAATAAAATTTATGTTTATATAGAATCAAGGACAGGGATTATCAGGAAGTCAAAAAAATATAGGGGCTCTGGTAGTCTAAGTGAAACTGAGGTAGGGCTTGGGTATTGTAAATAAATAGTGATCGTGCTAATGAGGTTAATGGATTTTTGGTAGGCCATTGGGGAGGGAATTCAAAAGAACGAAGAAACCACAAGATTATGCTAAGGGGGTGGCAGTAGCGTGATATGGGCGTGGTAAGGGATCTGTTAGAATCAAATGAAAAATATGGTGGGTTGGGCAGCGTATGAAGGTAATACTTAAAAAGCTGAAAAAGTAAGCATTTTTTATTTTATGAAGAGTTAGTGCTATCTGAAAGGGGGGGGGGGGTACTGCTTCTGGCTGACAAAAATTAGCTTTGTAATAAACAAGATAGCAAATGTATTGGCATTAATACTTAACTAATATCATTTAAAAAATAAAACTTATGAGTAAGAGCCAACAATTTATCTTAAAACTCTTTATAAATAAAAAAACTAGGTTGATTTCTTCGTTGAACAAATTATGCACTAGGTAAGCCCTGCACTGAATAACTTCGACATATTTACGACTCTACATAAACTTAAAATGAAAAGAATATTCTGTGGTACTCAATAATTTTTTTCATAATTTAACTGGAATTTAAAAATGTGACTCATGAGTTTTAAAGTGAAAAAGCTAACTTGCAAAAAGTAATAGTGTTATTTACAGTGTTATTAAAATATTCTTCGAATAAGTATAATTACGATAATTATAATTATTGTAGGCTTGAGTGTCCTAATATTGAAGCCCTATTAGTTAAGCTTTATAAAACTTATTTAACAGGCATTAAAATTTGGTCTGGTATTTAATTTTATTGAAAAGTTCTTGCATTTGATTTCAGTACTGGAATTACGTGTTCACAACAAAACTACCAAAACACATAAGGAAATGGGTTGATGAGCACATGAATTGTGAAGATATTGCAATGAATTTTCTCATTAGTAACACAACAAGGAAAGCTCCAATCAAAGTAAGTTTACATAATTTTATAGAAAAACGAATTATTTAAAGACTTCTATTGGAACACACCTATACATTGTATACATACCTCATATACATAAAGTGTGACGTGGCGAATCGGATATAAATCCAAACACGTCACAGAGGCTTTGTCACTGACAACAAATGGAGTGAGTCTCGTAGGTAGCGCTCTATCTCTCTCTCCTACATATGGCTTGCTGTAATGTATGAAATCCCAGTGTAAAGCTTGGAGGCCACAGCGTTAAGAGTAACGATAGAAATCAGTCTGACTTCCCTCCTGTGCTTCCTACCTGTATCCTGGGGAGATGTGTGTGTGTGTGTGTGTTTGTGTGTGTGCGTGCGCGCGCGATATTGAGAGAGTTGATCTGTGAACGACAGCTGTCAGTGTGTCGGTGTCCTGGGAGCAATCACAGTATTTGTGGCCTCTGTGTAGTGCTGCATTGGCTAATAGTGTGTTGTGGGCCGCATAGCATATGGTGCTTCTACACGGTGAGACAAGGGAGATACTTGATCTCGCTGCAAGACTAGCATCAGAGTAGTGCGGCGCGGCATCAGCAGACTCTCACCTGCCGATTTATAGTGCAAAAATAGTGCCGAGACCCAATTCCACACACATACACCAGCGAGCTCTTTCACGGCCACCCAGGTTCCCCGGTGCCCACTGATACAGATAGCATCATCGAGAGGATCGAGAAGATTGTCACCGGTGATTTTCTGGTAGATGACTGTGCGTAGTGTTGGTGATATGTGTTGTGGAGTGTGAAAGCAGTTGTCCCATATTCCCCAGCCCTAATAATTATTCGAGTCTACCCGAGTCCCCTATCACGAGTGTAAATACACATAAAATTCCAATTATAACGAAGTTTACATGTTATAGCAAGCCACGACGCTGGGCCGTCGCCTTTGTGGTGTGCTGCGTCATCGTTGTAATTTAAATGGCTGTTTATGGAATTTATGTATTATTTATTGGATTATTGGAATTTATAATTAGAAATAAAAATACTTGATCGAACTAAGAAGGTGGTGTTAGAATATTCGCTCGGTGCGGGTGACGCCAAGTGAAGCTACCAGTGGACGGGACCTGGATTGTGTATATAAGTATTTAAAAGCTATTCCATTTTATTATCTACACTCGACTGCAGGTTGCTGCAATTGGCATTACACACATCTGTAAATAACCCAATCCCCTTCCGAATACTATTACAGTGAGGTTTTAGCAAAAAAAAAGTAAAACACACACGTTAGTTATAATCCCAGGCTAACGTGTTACAAAGGACAACGATTCCTCATACGTATGAGAGAACCTAATATTCATAAGGCTATAGGACATGACATAAGAAATACAATAAGCCTAAATTAAGAACTTTACGTAGAAATTCAAGATCAGCAAGAATTATGGAAAAAATTTTGATGCTTGGGATCAGTGTGTGATGTGCTACCAGGGAGACGATAAGACATCACTAATCTCTACCTCTCCGCATGGCCACCATGTGGGAGACATTACCACCAAGTGAAAGATCAAGATGATGAGAGAGAAATAGAGAAGGAAAAGAGCTTTGGCTTATTTACCTGCGGGAAATTCCTACCTTGGGCTGGCCCTTTGTACATCACATTGTTTCATACAGTTTTCCAATAAATTTTGAACAAAAAAAAGAAAAATGTCTTTTTAAAATCTTTAGTTTAAAATTTTTTCAGCAATGTCCTCACTTTAAAAAATAATCCAAGTCCATGCTACTTTCATGAAAAAAATATCGGGTAGTAGTAATTAGATTTATGATATTCATATAGTGAACTTAATTATTAAAAAGTTTTTGTGTTAAAATAGTAAGATTATAGTGAAAGACGTGGAATAATAGTATTTTTTATTACTTCTTATTAAGTAAGGTCAATCCCGCATTATTAGAGTTGCATGACAGTTGGATACATTTTCTATATAAAAAACTAATTTTACAGACCGATCTCTCAAAGTTACAAATGCCATATAGAAAACTACTCTGTAATTAAAAAAAAACAGTGCTTTATGTTTCTTTAACATTGTTACATCACGGGTTGATACGAAAGAATTATACTCTGAGTACAAACGCAATTCATTTGCCAAATTTATACAAGATGTTATATAAAAATAGACAAGCTCAAATGGCAAGTAGAGCCTATACGTCACGTTACATGCTGACAAATAATGCGGCTAGCCTTGTTGTAAGAATACATGTGTGTGTTGAAATAGTGTATATGGGGAGAATCACGTCAACTGTCCCAGCGCCGCGGTGGACGGCCCGCGCGGGCGTCAAACACGACGTTTTCAACTCGTCGTTTCGGTGTCAAAACTTTGATAAAAAAATTATCTAAAAACATATCCTTACGTATTTTTTCCTCAGCTTTCCAGTAGTGGCATTAGTTTTTCGAAAATTTGCTCCCATAACCTCGAAAAATGCAGTTGTTTGAAAAACACGTTTTATCTCCATGATCTTCAACTTTTGGAATTTTTTTGATAGTCTAGATCGAAAGATGAGACATTTTTACGTAGATATCAACAATAAAAAAAAAAGAATATAAAATATTAATGTTGAAGAAAACTTCTTTCAGTAACCAGTATGAAATTTTTCCGAAACTGAAAGAACGTAAAACAAGTGTCACTTCGATTACCATGCCTAAAAAGAAAAAGAGAACGAAGTAAAACAAATTTGTTTTTATTTTTTGCTTTATTTATGTAAATATCTAATATTTAATCAATATTAATCATTATTTTTTCTTTATTATAAAATTGTTGTATATTTATGAATAAATTTTATCAAAACATTTATTATTTATCCATTGTAAGCCCTGGTTAACTAATTGTTGTTTACATCGCCACTACTACATTATATATTATGTAGCCAAACAGACTCACCGTAGCAGATGACAAACGGAGGACGCGCTGCTGCCGCGCATGGCCCGGCCGCCGCGGCTCGCATCGTCTCGTTCGTCGTTTAAATACGTTATAAAAACGAAAAATCCCTCTTTTTTTATTGTCGATATCTACGTAAAAATGTCTCATCTTTCGATCTAGACTATCAAAAAAATTCCAAAAGTTGAAGATCATGGAGATAAAACGTGTTTTTCAAACAAGTGCATTTTTCGAGGTCATGGGAGCAAGTTTTCGAAAAACTGATGCCACCACTGGAAAGCTGAGGAAAAAATACGTAAGAATATGCTTTTAGATAATTTTTTTATCAAAGTTTTGACACCGAAACGACGAGTTGAAAACGTCGTGTTTGACGCCCGCGCGGGCCGTCCACCGCGGCGCTGGGACAGTTGACGTGATTCTCCCCATATATATGTATTGTTTTGTGTGTATTACGAAATGGATTCTTTGTGCGTTGATTGTCAATTTCTAAAAATATAAAAAAAGTGTAATAACCAATTTGTTGCATTATATTCAAAATTGATTGCAGAATTTCTGAAAGAATTAATTGCGAAATTTTTTAACTTAAAAATCACACTTAACCTCATATTTAGTTTTTTTTTTTTTTAGCTGATACGAGCTTGCATCGTCACTTGGTTCCTAAAAAACGAGTTAAAAACATTATGGTTTTTAACGTCTCTTTTCCGATTGCCATATAAAAATTAATCAAATCTTGGCTGAAAATATCTACTGAGGGTGACATTAGAATATCTTTTATTTCAAACAAATGATGCTTAGAGAGACAATCCATAAAATTTCTGTAAGTATAAATTGTGTTTCTGCAGTCAGATGTTTGGTACATTAACGTGTTTTTCATACAAAATAGATTTTATTCCACAATACTTCTCTGAACATTGCATGATATTAAATGCATTCGGTATCTGATGACAACACTCGGTGTTACCCTTAGTACGTAAGATTATCAGCGTTGGTTTTACAAATCTCCTATGACTATAGCTCATGAATGTTCGCATGCAGTGACGTGTTGCAGATTCATGTGGAAGCAATAAAGCGGTAATTTCAATTGAATGAGTTATGTTAACACTTATAAGTAGCAGCTGATGAAACAGGTACAACGTATATGAATGAAAAAACAATATAGATGGAACAATAAAACATGTTTTAAAAATAGATAGTTAAAAATAATAATTACATAATATATAAATACCTTTTACGTAAGTTAAAAATGGTTGTTAAAAAAATTTCAGCTTCATTCATCCGTGGTAAGCAATGCAGAACAGTTCGTAACAGGAGTAAACAAAATGTGAGTAATGAACTTAATAAATAAAAAAAGTTCCATCACAGTACTTCAAATTTTTTTATGACCAGGTCTAATTTAATAGCCAAATTATAATAAAACTCTACGCAGGCAATAGAAGTGCATTAAAACCCACAAAAAAATGTATGGGGGGCAGTGAGGGGTGGTGGGAGGCAAGAAAAATCGTGCGAGGGACAGTGCAAGGGTTGTGGGAGTAGTGGGTGGCTTGATAAAATATTTATTTATTGGGTTAAAATAACGTAGAAATAAGATAAATTTTCCCTTTAAATAAGGTACGTAGTGGAAGGATTGTGTGGAATGTCATACACATTTAACTGTTTAATATAAGAAGATATATATACCATTGTAGAGGGTAAGAGTTACATTATTAGCCACCAAAGTAGCGATGGTAGTACGGTTATCATGACAAATACAGTAGTAGCGTGTCTCGTGTCTTATTTTTTTCGTACTTTTTTTAAAAGTGCTATTTTTGAAGAACTCTTTTTATGTTTTTTGCGTGTATTCCGTGGATTTTTTTGTATTACTGATGCTGTACGTGAAAGTGTTTCTTACACCAACTATTTTTCAACATATTATGAGCTTTTTAAGTAACATAGAGCCTCTTGAAATTCGTATGAACGCCTGTTCGCCAATATGCACTTACATGTTATTTTTTATACTTATATAAATTTTTGAAACCATTGCGTCAAAATAACCTCCAACTACCTCTTTTCCCAGGTGCCTGTACAGCCAAATGCTTCAATTATCACGGTAAATCGTCACGATTGGTCTCATCTTACAACTTCTGTTTAATTGCAATAATCATCTTTGTATAACTTACTTTTTTTGCCTCTTTATCTGTAAACTTGCAATTATTTGATTTCAAAAAATTTTGAGTTGTTCGATTTAATGTTTAATAGTATCAACGTTTTTATGAGTGGTATTGAGTAATTTATGCTCAAAGCTTAATTTACAGGTTATACTCACAAAATGATATAAATTCTGCATGTAATAAAAATAAGCTAAAAAAAGTGATACGTGGCAATTGATTTTTATGTTTTTGTTGTAAAAACTTTTTTTGTTGTAAAAAATTTATTTATCGAAATATTCGATTAGTTTTAACAAAATTGATACATAACTGATTATATTTGCTTATGAATATTTATTTTATTGCTTTATTTTTACTTGTGTGTTATTTAACTACGTTGTATCTATAATACTAGCTGTTATATATAAGTATTAATAATACTGATTCAATTGAAATAACCGCCTTGTAGCTTCCCCATGAAACTGCAACATGTCGCTGTATATGAGCATATGAGTATCGGTTCTTGCTTATCTTGCTCATTCTCACTAAAGTTTTCTTCGTTTCCCTGTACGCGTGACTTTTATTTCCAATACTTAAATTTTACCAACTGTGATAGTCTGATTTTGATTTTTCAGAGGCTGTAAGTTAAATCTTACGAAGAGAGCGGGCAAAGGAAGTTTTTTGGTGTTTCTTTAACTACGTAGGTAAGAAATTCTGAAGACTGTTCATAAAAAATCTTTTTTCTAACCTTGAAAATTTACCATGCTGAAATTGAAATGACTTCCATAAACTGGAAAAAAAAAATTTTCTGTTTGATAAAAAAGATTTTTGAGATGGCTGACTGAGAAATAACCACCACATCTCATGATCAATGGCTGAAACATCTTAAGTGAGCACTTTGAGTTCTTTACTGTTTAGATTTAAATTTTTATAATTTTATAAGAATTCAGTTTTTACAGGAAGGGGGGGGGGCAAAATAACGACAGTCTACTTAAATTTTACTCCAGTGACGTGTATTTTGATGACAGCAATAGCTCAGTGCAACGACTGTTCATTATTTTGACAGCCAATCTCAGAGTAGCATAAGTAGAAAGTCAAAGTGAACTACCTTGAGATTGGCTGTCAAACATGATATGTATGACATTAACATATTACCGTTTTGATACTTCATCGAGCAGAATTTAATGCTGATTCTTGTGAGAAATATTATCTTGTTTTAATATACTACTCTACTCAAATTTATAGTTAATTACAAATCGTCTTTGGAACTTAGGTAAATTTTGTAGAATATTTTTCTATGTGTAACAACCCTACTATTTAGTTACAAGTAACCTTTTTTATTTAGGTTAGAAAGATTTACGAGGTCTTAGCTAACAGTTATATTATTGGAAATTTTGTTACTTTTAATTTAACATTATTACAATTTTTGAATTTAAACTTCACTTGCTCATAAGATTTAATGAAATGAATCGATCATAAAATTGTAATAATTTTGCCTACCATTAAACTTTATAAGCATCGTACTATTTGGGTATGTCAACTGGTACTTATGGCTGAAGTATATGCAAGTAGTACCTAAGTAGTATCTAATTTTTTTTGCATACGTATCTACAAGTAAAGTTTTTTCTTTTATAAATATAAGATTTTTTCATAACAAAAATTTAGTTTATTGAAACTGAACATAACAGTATATTTTTCTAGACTAGGTGGTTTAATGCTTTACTATATAAACGTCTGCAAATTCTATCCTGACTTTTTTCATATTATATGAGTCATATCCTGAATTTGTTAGTTTTATACTCCAACAGTACGATGTTTATACAGTTTAGTGGTGAGTCGTATAATTACAATAATTACAATAGTGAGTAAGCTTATTACAATTTTATCATCGATTGATTTTATTAATATTTATCAACAAGAACAGTTTTAATGCACTGAATGTCAAAAAACCAGATCTTAAGTAAAAATATATTTTTAATATCAACACTGTTATCTCAAAGCTTGTGAACTATACTAGCCTAAATAGAAAAGTTATTTGTATTTAAATAATATGATTGTCATACAAAGTATAAAGTGTCCTGCAAAATTAAACTGAGTTAGAGAGATATTTTGTAGATTACTATGAATTTATTTGGAATATAATTTTTGAAACCAGATCATATGCCTTATAAGTATTGTCATTCAATTTGGCTCACTAAAATGTCAGTAAAACAATATATTAATATTGTGATATTCAACATTTTTGTAAAGGTACTTTTTTTATAGTTTTATTTCATTAACGAAATCATTTGAGAAAAAAAAATTCCTGGTATACAGTACAATGTAAAAATGTAAGTGTAACCATTTTAAGTACTAACTTTGACAACTTTCTAAGTTTACTGAAATATATAACATATACAGATATTAGGGTGATTAAAAAAAACAAAATTTTTTTTTTTTCGAACAGGCTAAAAGTTTCTTTTGGGGTTAAAAAAATTACTGTAAAAATATGAACCCTTAATATTAATATTAAAATTGTCCTCATCGCATTTCTTCAATTCACATAAGAATAACATGGGAAAAATTATTTTTGCTTCTTCTGATTTTTATACAGTTCAAACAACTGATTGGCTCATAAATCACTGTTCTGATCTTTATAGAAAATTGGACGATCTACAAAAAAGGTCTAATATTTTTTTATAAGTCCACGTGCTCAAAAGTTATCCAAGATAAAAGCTTAATTTTTTGAAAATTTGATCAAATTTGGTAAATTACACTGAAACTATTGGTTTAAGTGTCAAAAAAAGGATCAAAATTCTTGTCAAACATAAACTAGACTTCTGATCAATGTTGACGATTAACCTTTTTTCCTTTCACTTCAATAGATATGATGCTTTTAAAGAACTTCTTTGCATAATTTGAGATAAAAAATTTGTATTAGGTTAAAAAATCATGTTGATTTTAATTTAAGATAGATATTAAAGACAGGTATTTTAAATTTTAGTCCCTATTTGAACNAAATTTTTATAGTTTTAAATACGAATGGCGAATTTCTTGTTTTAAATTTTCAGTCGATAAACCATATTTTTTCCTTGCTCTGTCGATGAAAGAATTGTTTCTTAATAGATGATGCTAAGAGCTTTAGAGCTATGTTGTTATTATTATGGTAAACATACTGAATCGTAAAATTTTTTGTCCTTTGCATTTTTATTTTGATAAAGTCAGCGTTATTTGCTGTTATTATTACCTATTACATGATATTGAGTTAAGAAATTATTTGAGTTTAATTGCAAGTCGGCCATGGATAACTTGAGTCGTATTGCCGGTGATACAATCGAAAGTTTTAGTGGACGTAATCTTCCTAGTTTGATAGAGATTATATCGGTATTTCTCTACCACAAAAAAATTTTAAAATTTCAACACAAACACAGTATCAATTTGACAATCACTAGAGTTCAAGAAAAGTGGTCTGAAGCTGGTATTCCAACGTGTGGTGAGGTATTCGCGCAAAAAAAGCTTTCAAACTTATTAGAAGAGGTCAAAAAATTATAGAGGAGTAGTAAGAGCAAAAAATTAGTAGCACAAAAAGAGAAATAGTCAAATTTCTCTCAAAAATTAAAAAAATTTATTTGATATCGCCAAACTAAACGTTGATAAGTACATTGATGAAGAGAGAAAGTTGTTCTTGGCCGGGCAAAGATAAAAAAATCGAATCGGATTTATTGACAATAAATCTTCAACACAACAAGAAGATCAAAATCAAGGTATAATGGTTGTAGATTTTTCTGGTAAGTTCTTATTACAATTTACTTTCTCAATCAATTATAACTATCTATTTTCTATAAACAACTTTTGCTAGTCAGATGCAGATGAAGCTGCTGTTGATATGATGCTTGTTACCTAAAAATCAGCAGTATTTCTATCTGATTTATCAGCAACAACATTTAGTCAGACATCAAATGTTGTATCTGACTTTAAAAATCAGTTAAGTCAACAGTGTCAACCAAACAAAATTGATTTTACTACACCTGAATTATGTGCGGCACTTGACTGAGCAAAAGTGACGAACAAGAATGCTGTTTTAATTTTAGCTGCTGCTTGTAAGAATCTAGAAATCGATCTTTTTACTCTCAATTTAAACTACAGTACTATTTATCGAGCGTACATTAAACATAGATCAAACGTTGCGCAAGATTTGAAAGAAGAATTTCGTTCTGATGATCGTTATGTTGTCCACTGGGACAATAAAATTCTGCCTAATATAGCTGATTTACAGTCTGTTAACCGTACATTAGTTCTACTTTCAGTATCTGGAGTTGATCAGCTTCTTGTAATCCCTAAAGCTCATAGTAGAACTGCTCATTAACAAGCTTTAGCTGTCATTACTACGTTAAATCAATGGAGCATTGCTCTTTACGTAAAAGCAATATGTTTCGATACTTTAGCTGTCAACACAGGTAAAGTTTATAAAATAATGAGAATTACTTACGTGATTATAGTATTTGATTTTTATTTCATGACTTTAGCGGGAGTGTGGGTATGCTCTACTATCGCCTAAAAATCATGATCATGTGTTTTTATATATTTTTATCTATTCTTGCTGTAGGTCTTTATAAAGGTACATGTGTTCAAATTAAAAAAGCTTTGGGAAAAAAGTTAGTATGGCTTTCTTGCCACCATCATGTATTGGAAATCATTTTACGAGGAGTTTTTAAAGATTTTTGGAATAGTACATCTGGTCCTAATGTGCCAATTTTTCTTCATTTCAAAAGAGGATGGTATGACATTGATTAAACTAAGTATGAAAGTGCAATAAAGGATGAGATTTTGGCAAGCGCTTTAAGTGAAGATAGGATAAGAATTGTTAAGTTAAGATAAGAACATCTGCTATTCTGGCACCTAACAAAGATCTATAGTTGATAAAACATTTGATTTAAAATAAAAATATTAACCAAGTGGAGTCACAAGAAGCTTGTAGAAAGATGCTTCTATTTCGTTTACCATTAGACTTGAACGTAGGAAGTTGGTTCTTGTAGTTAAAATCTAAAAAACAAAAAATTGGAAGAATCAGATGTAGGTATACGAGACGAGGCTTCTATGACCTAAAAAACGCCGTAGAAACAATTAAAAGGACATGACGTAATTTATGTAAAACAAATATCCATTTTTGTAATAGTTCAATTGTTTCAGGAAGCAATTTTAGACAGATTCTTCAAATTTTTAAAAAAAGTAACAGAAGCATGATTATACAAAAAAGTATTTAATCATCACATCTTCGGTTGTTATTTTCTATTCTAAAACTTCATATTATCTATATTCGTTTAACAGATATAACACTTTTAAAATTATAATTAGATATTGGAGAAGTAAGAATTTATTCGTTTCAAGTATCGAATGAATGGAAAACAACTGATGTTTGTTTTAATGTTTTTGGTAAAAATATTAACATTTGAATAAATAGCGTTATACTTACTTCTCAAAACGAATATACTTACTTTTTGAATAATAAAATTCTAAATCATGTAAAAAGAGAAATGAAAACGTATGACAGCATAGATCATGCTACTTACAAGTGTTAATAAATCTGATAATGATATTTATGTAAAATTTTCAATTGAATTTGTAAACAATATTCGTGAAGGCTCATCACCGCATAACCTTGGTCTGAAAATTGGAGCGATTGTTATGTTGATACGAAATTAAAGTATAGTTGATGGCTTGTGTAACGGTACAAGATTATAAATTGCACAACTACTTAAATACAACATTGATGCAAAAATAATATTTGAAAAAAAAATTGGATAAAGAGTTCTTGTACTAAAAATAACTCCTCATACAGGAAATTCATTACCATTACCCTTTGCTTTATACAGAAAACAATTTCCTTTAGTCTAAGTGTTTTCAATAACTATTAATAGATCTCGAAACCAAAATGTCAATAAGAGTGGATGATATTTAAAAAAAACCACTGTTCTCGCATGGTAAGTTATACGTTGTGTTATCAAGATGCAAAAATAAAAATGGAATTTATATTTAAATAGAACGTGATGATAATTTAGAAGTAGAAAATATTGTATGGAAGGAAATTTTTGACGTTCACTAATTTTAAGTAAATAAAACCAGTGTACAGTAGGTTCTTGAGTACCCAAGTATGAAGTTACGAATATGGCAAACAATATAATTTTGAGTATAAAAATACCTTCTATGAAACAATACCACGTACGAAGGTGGTGCAACTATCGCGGAAATGAATATACCTACGTTGATTGGGTGTGATTTTAATTAATATTTAATGAGTTAATGATTGTAAACAGTATATTACGGCACAACACAATAAAAATATTATATGGACTTCACGTTCTTCTAACATACATATACTAATAAAATGGTAGAGTTATGCAGACGTCCGCATAATTCCACTTTTGTCCTCATAATAATCCTTACATACATGTGATTGTCTGCATAAGTCACCTCTTGATAAACATATATGTACAAGTAGATAAGCTATGGCGGTTCTAGAACAGCCCCATCTCCGCGGCATGTACCCCTCTGCGGCGTGCCCCTGCGTCCCCTGCGGTCAATGGGCGAGCGGGTCCAGCAGTTTCCTTTTTTTTGCGCGCGCCGCTTGTGCGTGCTACCTGCAGCGCTGCTCGAGTTGTGCGCAGTGCAATGCGCGTCTGCAGCGTTGATTGGCGCGCTGCTTGAATATGTAAAATCTTGTGCAGCTTGCACTCGTGATGGTTATATGCATTTTTTAATGTAAGCGAGGGTGTTGCATTATATTGTAGGATGTGAGGTGGAAGGAAAATAATTGTTAACATTGTTGTTTATTTTTGATCAATCAGTTTATTTTAAAATAAAAAAATTGACATGTACAAAACTAGAATTGCAAAATGATTTGTTAAACATCTTATTCTTGAAATACAAAGTATATACCGTGAATATTTTATTACTATTTTTTTCATCATATGCTATACTTAACCAACGACGTCGTGACCACTCATCCACATAGGCATCAGTTTTTTCATTTTGAGACGTTCATATGCTGCATAGTATAAATCACTGTCTTGCTTTGATGACTTGACTGATGTGCTAGTAATAAACCATTGTTTTAATAAGTGTGCTTTATGTAGAGCACAAACTAGCTTTCTTTTTTTGAAATAATTTTGCCCATGTGTAAGGCATATGGGAGAAGAGACTTTATCTTCAAGGTGTTTGAAGGGACGACATATTTGCGACAAATCGTGAATTTCTCGCGTCAGGATTGAGCTAATGAATTGGGCTTCATCACTTCCATATGTATAAATTCTTCTAAGGTTTTTAGTAATAGTTGTAAGACGAAACTTTAAGTCATTTGTTGTTGTATCACCTTCAAACCATTCGATTCCGTGGACTTCTAGTGTCTGGTAATTATTATGTTTTTTTATATCCAGCGGTAAATCATTGAAATTACAGGGTGGTTTAATTATCCAGTGCCCAACAACGTTTCCTTGCAACGAAACCATAGAAAATTCTTTTGGTATGAACTATCTATCAGCATTATGAAAGCCATGGATACTGATGATAAGATCCATGATGATGCGTTTGATGAGTATCTATAAATTGAGAATTTTAAGGTTGAAAAGTATTTTTTCTCAATGTCTTCTCTATTCGACTAGCTTCTCTTTTTCACCGTTGCTCTTACTACTTATGCTGAATTAGTAAAACTGCGAAAATAAGAAGATGAAACCACTATTTCTAACTTCTCTGTATCAGAGCTAGCGACATCTTTCCACCCGCAGCGCTGCTTGAGTTTCCGTAAATTCTCTGCAATCCCCTCTCTGTAAGCGAGCATGAGATGCAACTTCCCTTCTCCTCGACCCCCCCCCCCAGCCCGTAAATAAGTATGAGATACAGCTTCCCTTCTCTCCGAGCGCCTAAACCGCTGTGAGCATACCCGAGCTCGTGAGCAGCTGTGACTATACTAAAAAAAGCTGTGACTATACTTGAACAGTTGGATAGTTAGAAGCACCACTTTACTTTTTCATGCATTTTCGCTTAGAAGAGTTGTTCTTTTAAAACGAGAGAAGCAGATAATCCCAAGACGTTAAGTTTAGTTGTACCACATTCAGCTTAGGAGTCGCTCCAAATTTTTCTTTCCATGAGAAAATTAAGATGGCTTAATGTTTGGAGCACAGTTCCCTTTCCCACGCATCATTTATGTATGCCAAACATACATACCTTGTCTCATATAATTATGGCTCTACATGTATAGCTCAAAGCTCCTTACGAATGCTGACTAATGCCCAGATCAACAATTCCCAACGGGATTTCTTTTCTCAACAGGTTAGGAGCATTTTCTATCTAGAGCAATACACATAGTTGGTAGAAAAATTTTAAAGCAACTGGATGCTGAAGGTGCTTACTTTGTAAAGTTAGGGTTATTTAAAAATTATTAAAAGAAATAAAATTAATACGGGCAAATTCTGTTTACAACATTATATTATTAAATTTTATGGAATTATTTTTTAAAATTGAAATTTCTTCAACTATTATACATGTTTAACTGCATATGTTAAATACTATTTTTTGTAAATTAAGATTTTATTAAGAATACCTTACATATTATAGAAACTATAATGTCAATTTATTAGGATAAAACAGTTTATCAGTGTACAGTTGAAAATAAAAATGAATTATAAAAACTTTAATTGAATTTCAGAGAACCACACACCTTTTTTCTATTCGTTTCTTTTTCTATTCTTTTCCTCTTATTCACGTATGTTACTTCACGCACAATTTTGGGTAATGGCATATCATCAACTTGCGGTGATGATATATCAATTACCTCCTTACAATTACTCAATGGCGATGTTGTTAAATCAATGACTAATGCCTTATTATTCACTTATGGTGATGTCGTTAGATCAACGACTGGCACAACTAAATTCAGAGGTACCGTTGGTGGTGAACTCCAGTTTGCAATCTCAAATCTCTCCGCATAGGAAGGTGTAGGGGATGCTGGAAAAAGATTCCCAGAATCCAATGATACTGCATCGATGTTTGAAAACCATGCTGTTTCCCACGGTAAAAAAGAGATTGATTCTAAAAAAAGTTCACATAATAATTATATAAATTATAAATTATAAATTATAAATAATTTTAAAAAAAAGTAATAAAATATAGCAAAGTAATTTACCAAAGAGCAGATAAAAATCCTGAGCTGCAGCCGTTGGTGAATTCCACCGCACCGTTTCAAACGTCTCAAACCTCTCCGTAAAGGAAGGTGTAGAAGACGATAAAGATATATTTGTCGTCGGGATGACGACTCCAGGACAAGACGGTTCCGGAGGAAGACTCAAGTCACTTTCTGGTACTGCTGACAATGCTCCATCAATGTTTGACGGCGGTGCTGTTGTCCACGACGAAAAAGATATTTATTCTAGAGGGGATAGAGTTATTTAACAATAATTTAAGATTTATCATAAATACGTAAAAAAATTATAAAATAAAACGTAGCTTACCAAGGAGTGCATCAAAATCTTCTTCGTCCATAATGGAAATTGAGTTTGCAGATACTCGTTGTGGTGATGTGCAAGGTTCTAAATCACCATCATTAAAATCTTGCGGCAGCATATTATCAAAAATTTTCTGGAAACTCTCTATTTCTATAAGTTCTGTTTTACTATAGAACGTATGTGATGAACGTGTATGAACCATTTCGATGATTTTACAAAACTAAATATTTTAGTATTCAGCCCTCCTTTTAAACACTTTGAAGCAGCTACTCCAAAAACTGTAGCTTATTCCCCCACCTTATTCTAATTTTGAATACTCATTTTAAACCAATGGAAAGACTTATTCATCATTCTACAACCCTTTTTACTACATGTCCATAGCATCAGAGGTCTACGATTGCTTGAAAATTTGACTTTCCCCTCCCTCCAACTACCATGAGCCAATTGGAAAACTTAACTTCTATCACGTGTGAATGTCTGCAGGTGAGGGAAATTTTATCCCTTTTAGTGCGCGGATACAAATTTTCTCTTCCTAATAATATACTGCGGAGAACGCCCTAGATGGTCCTTAAGTGTCATAGTCACACTATTCGAATTAGTCAAGGAGTAAAGGAGTTAAACCACAAGCTCGCACAACGCATAGTTCGAGACACACTCATCAAGGTATGGTAAAATTGTTATAACTACTTTTTTATGTAATACTTTTTTCTATACTTCACTCGAGACGCAGAAATGATGTTGAGAGTAATACTTTTCTATATTTCACTCGAGACGCAGCAATGATGTTGAGAGTTTTACTTTTCTATACTTATTTCACTCGAGACGCAGCAATGATGTTGAGAGTTTTATTTTTCTATACTTATTTCACTCGAGACGCAGAAAAATGTTGAGAGTTCTACCTTTCTATATTTCTCATTAATAATTTTATTTTTCTCTAGCTTTGTTAGAAGTGAAAACTCCTTAATTTATTTCATTATATTTTTTTCAGCATAAACATGGTAAAAAAGACTACTGATGGTGATATAAGAAGATATCAGGAACGTCTGATTTTTCGTGCTTTGCAACAACACATAACTTCTTCTGAACAACGACCTCCTGAACTCATGTCAATGGATCTTTCTGCAGGAGAAATGCCAGAAGTAATAGTAGAAGAAGAAGAAGAAATTGCAGCACCAATAAAATCAACAGCTAAATAAGTAGTGGCAGCGCCAACAGCAGCATCATATGAAAACGGTTAAGTAGAAAAATTTACTTATGCACGTTTGAAACATAATCTTAAACTCCTTGATGTGCACTACATACAATACAATGATATATACGTCTCAGATAAATAATAAAATAAGCCAATAATCTTGCTCCAGTTTAAATTACATAATGCACGGATGCACAAACTTAAAATTTTAGCTACTTCATTACTTAAGATGTATACTATAGTTGTTTTTTAAATATTCTTCAGAAGAAAAAATGCAGTTTTCCCAATGCGAATGATTAGATAATATTGATTTACAATCACCACTTTCACCGTCATGGGCATCATGGTTTTGTGGACAAAACTGGGACGAACTATTGGAGTCAGCACCGGGAATGGTAAAAACAGGAGCAAATACTGCTACAGCCGTATGTAAGGACAACGATGAAGTTTTAAAGTCTGTATTCGCCCCAACTATGACCGGAGAAAATATACCCCTTCCGTCAACCTCATCACCACTGCCACCGTCACTCGCAATAAATTCTCTATTGCCCGAAAATTCTGAGACGTGGTCTAAAGAGGATAAATGTACGCTTATGGAAAGAGTACACATATCTTTAAAAAAAGAAGAAGACAAAATAATAGCTCGGGAGAAAAAAAAATGATTAAGGAGAGAGAAAAAGGTATTGACAAGTTATAAAAAAAGAGGCTTTGAAAGAAAAAAAAAAAAAAAAAAAAAAAAAAAAAAAAAAAAAAAAAAAAAAAAAAAAANGCAAGAGCAGGGCACCCATACTCCTCAATATTAATAACTCTGAAAAATATATATTTATTATTTACAAGAAAATGTATATTATTAGACTCAAGATATTTTTTTATTCAGTTAATGATACATACTTGCATGATAGTATGTTTTGCAACCACTTTTTCTTCTCAAGACCTTTGACATATACTGTTCCAACGTCAAACAGCATGCGTTTAAATTTTTCTATTCCCTTTTTGTAAGAAATGTTACCAGAATTCCAGTTTATACCATGAAAATTATCTTCCAACCATTGATTCTGTTTTTGATACTTTTTTGATAAGTCTTCCAATGGAAAAGGTGGTTTGAGTACAATGACGACGGGGGAAGTATCCATGTCAAGGTCAATAAAGAAAATTTCCTTAAAAATAAAGTTGTTACCAAAGCTCTTAAAGCCTTGAAAATCAACAATCTACTTCATATTGTAAGAAAAAGTAATTGATGTTGCTCAGCCGAGAGTAATCAAATAAATGAATTTTACTGCTAAATGTGGTTTATAATATGTACATTTTAGTTTAACACATGCATGCGCACGTTTACCCCCCCCCCACTCCTCTCCTTTCCTCTCACATTCGCAAAACTTAGCATATTAAAGGAGTTGCTAGCGCCAATACTGCTTACTTCTACAAAATCGTTCGTTTTGTTTACTTCCGGTTCCAAGCTAGTCATAGCTACTGTTCAATATTTTAAAGATGTGACACATTGTATATGGCAATCATATCAACAAGTAATCAATAGTGATGCTGATGTATCTCAAATCCAAAGATTGCTAGACACCAGCCTTACAATTGCTAAGGATTTTCATATTTTCAGTCAAAGGAGTAATTTAAATACATCAGAAAAACAAAAATTCCAATCTGGTGAGGCTTTACTAAAAACTATTATACAACTACTATATGATCATTTAGAAGTAGTAGAAGCGAAAAGAATATTTATGAACGAATCTGAAGTTTTCGTAAAAGACTGTGAGCAAGAAGTGGCAGCAGCAGTCAAGGTATTTGAAAATGAGCCCGAAGTTTTTGTACGAGAAAGTAATGAAAATGTTGTAACATCAGTCAAGACATGTAAAACTCAAACCGCTTCATGTAATAATAATGAGAGCGTTATATCAGCAGCAGTTTCTAATTGTGTTCAAAGTAAAAGTGAAGGAGAAGCAAAAAACATCAGCACCTACGGTATGTGTTCAAGGTAATGGTATAGTACCTGCAATGCAAGTTCCGCATGATGAAAATGATGCATCCGTAAGTTTGAATGATGTTAATAGTGCATTTGAAAATCGCATCACGACCGCTTTAATAGTGAATTTGAAACATTTAGATATAAAAAAGTTTCTTAAAGATGTCGAACAGCAATTTGTTCAACGAATTCAATAATCTTTAGAGCTATATCAAGCACTTAAAGTTAATACGATGTTGACAGCTGAATATGTGATAGTAAAAGATAATGTCAAGGATGTAGATTTAAAATATTTTAATACGAAATCGCATACTATTTACCAGACTACTAACTTGAATGAATGGTTTGAGATGAACCTACGACAGCCGATAGAAAAAAATATGGATGATTTTCAAAATAAAGAATCTGGCTGGACACTGCACTCAATTTTAAATTTAGTTGTAAATATTAATAAGCTTAATCCCATGCGAGGTAGTTCTTTCATAGACTTACCGGATTACATAAAAAAAAGAAAGCCTGTGTAAATGTCATAAACATAGACGTTCAATTTTTTAAATGGGCTGTTTTATCAGCAATACATCCAGCGAAAAGCAATCCACAGCGCGTCTCTAATCATATTGAATTTGAAGGTGAATTGAATTTTGATGGAATTGAGTTCCCTGTATATCCTAAAAAAATTGTAAAATTTGAAAAACAAAACAATGTTTCAATTAATTTATATTTTTTAAAAAAAAGGGTAGTACTTACATTATTTTTCCAAGTCACTTGACTGCAAATAAAAAACAAACCTATGTGAATCTTTTACTTATTGAGAGCTTCTACTTAGATGATCAAGAAGAAGAAAATAATAATAACAATGATTTAGAGCATAAATATCATTATGTTTGGATAAAAAATTTATCTCGCTTAGTACGCAGACAGTTATCGGAACATGAACATGCTACAAATATATGCGATCGTTGCCTTCACTATTTTTGGTCCAAACAAAAATTAGAAATGCATGAAGTTGATTGCAAGAATTTAAATAAGTGTNTTCAACAGTAAAAAACGTCAAAATGCTAAGAATGACTTCGAGAAGATGTTATATAAGTTATTTAATAATTTAAATAAGTGTAAAATTACTCTACCTAATAGAAAAAAGCATGAGCATATACTTGAATTCAAAAATTTTACATACAAGAATCGAGTACCTTTTGTTATATATGCAGACTTTGAATGTTTACTGGAACCTGTTGAAAGTGACCGCGCATATCAACATCACATGGCTTTTACTATTGGTTATTTTGTTAAGTGCTATTATGATGATAGCAAGTCAGAGTATAAAAGTTATAGACAGTGTGATGAAGATGAAAAAACACCTGCTCAATGGTTTGTCAAAGATCTATATTTTCTAGCTTTGAAATTAGAAGAATTATATAAAAATCCTTTGAAAATGATTCACCTGACGAATAACGAACAAATTCAATTTAAAAAGGCTTCATTGTGCCATATTTGCAACCAACCATTTACTTCAAATGATAAAAAAAGTTAAAGACCACTGTCACCTTACTGGAAAGTGAGTATACTTTTTTCTATAATAATAATAATAGTAATAATAATAATCAATTAATACTTGTACATGATTTTTTGATAGATATCGTGGACCCGCACACAACAAGTGTAATATTAACTATCAAGACTCGAGAATGATATGTATAATTTTTCATAACTTGAGTGGTTATGATTCACACTTGTTTATCAAAGAACTTGCTACATGTTTTTCGGAAAGAATTTAGTTTGTGCCGCAAACGAAAGAAAAATATAATTCGTTTACAAAATACGTTGAAGGAACTGAAATAAATCTCCGATTTATCGATTCATTTAAACTTATGGCCTCATCCCTGACAAATTATCCTCAAATTTAGAAGAACTAAAAATTTCAGAAACAACTTTCTCAAGTGATGATAAATATACTTACGATCAGATGAATTTATTAAAAAGAAAATGGGTTTTTCCTTAGGACTATATTTTTTCGTTTAAAAAACTAAAAGAAAATAAGCTGCCATCAATACAAAATTTCTACAGCAGTCTTTACGAAGCTCACATAACCGATTAAGAGTATGAGTATGCTGAAAATGTTTGGAATAATTTTAACACTGGAACTCTAGGGTAGTATTCTGATTTATATTTGAAGACGGACGTACTTCTACTCGCTGAAATATTTGAAAATTTTCGGAATAGTTGTCATGAGGCATATGAATTAGACTTAGCTCATTATTTTACAACTCCTGGTTTAACCTGGGATGCTATGTTAAAGTATACGAAGGTAATTTTTTTTTACATACATGTATGCATATAATAATTATTATGATTAAATTTTTTTGGTTTTATAGTAGGTGACATTAGAGTTGTTAACAGACATTGACATTGTTATGTTTATCGAGTGTGGCATACGTGGTGGAATCAGTCAATGTTGCAATCGATATGCAAAAGCTAATAATCCTTACATGAAAGAAGACTATCAAGAAGATAAAGATGAAAAATACCTCATATATTATGATGTCAATAATTTATATGGATGGGCCATTATCCAACCATTACCATACGCAGATTTTAAATGGATTCAAAATACAAATTCAATGGGTATTTTAAACGTGCCTAATGATGCTGAAATCGGTTATATACTTGAAGTGGATCTTAAGTATCCTAAAACTCTTCACAACGCTCATAAAGATTTACCATTCTGTGCTGAGCATATGGCACCTCCTGGATCCAAACAAAATAAACTAATGACCACCTTATATGACAAAGAACGATATGTGATACACTACCGTGCACTCAAGCAAGCTGTAAGTCATGGTCTTCGCATAAAAAAATTCATAGAACTCTACAGTTTAAACAAAGTCCTTGGCTGAAAAAATACATTGACTTGAACTGTAAAAAACGTCAAAATGCTAAGAATGACTTCGAGAAGATGTTATATAAGTTATTCAATAATGCTGTTTACGGAAAGAAAATGGAAAATGAACGTAAACGAGTTGATGTTAAACTCATTAACAAGTGGGAGGGGAGGTATGATGCGGAGACATATATTGCACAACCAAATTTCCATAGCTGTGATATTTTTGATGAGTAGCTTGTGGCTATACAATTACTTCGTATAGATGTATGTATAAAAAAACCAATATATGTTGGATTAAGTGTCTTGGACTTGTCAAATACACTTGTGTATCAATTTCATTACAACTTCATGAGAAATAAAATAGAAAATCAGTGCAAACTTTTGTACACAGACACTGATAGTCTTGTGTATGAAATAACGAACCAAAATATTTATAATATAATGCGTAAGAATATTCAAGAATTCGATACTTCAGACTATCACTTGGATAATAGATTTAATATACCGCTCGTTAATAAAAAAATTGTTGGCTTAATAAAGGATGAATGTTATGGAAAAATCATGTTGGAATTCGTAGGACTAAGGAGCAAAATGTATAGTGTAGAAATTCAAGATTAAAACCCCGTAAAGAAAGCAAAAGTAGTTAAAAGTTCTATTGTAAAGACTACAATAACTTTTGATGATTATATAACATGTTTGTATGTAAACACTATTATTAAAAGAGAGCAAAAAAACATTAGATCGCGTCATCATCAGCTTTTTAGTGAAAAAGAGACAAAAATTGCACTAAGTGCTCATGATGACAAACGATATTTGTTACCTGATTGTACAGACACTCTACCGTGGGGTCGCTGCAGCATAGTGGGAGTAAAATCATCCAATAAGAGGGAAGACTCGATAGAAGGGATGGCCAATCAGGTAGAAGAAGCTGTAAGGGTAATTACTGTATTGGATCAACCAAAAATAGACAGAACACTAGCCGATGAGTCGATAGAGGAGGGATCAGCACTATAAAAGGAGTTGCCACAGCCAGACAAGCTCATTCCACTTTCAAGCAGAGGTCCAAGTAAGGTTGAACTAAATCAACAGAAGCTGAAATCATCTTTAAGTGAACCACCGAGTAGAAAATCTAAATACAGTGAAGGTAACATATTTTTATAGTCAATATTTGTGCATATTTACACAGTATATGTAATGTATGAATATTTTGTGCTAACTACCATGTTTTTTTGTTTTTTTGTTCAAGATGGATCTTGTAGTACTCAACAAAATCGCTGACAGCGATTTCCTTCCAACAAGGAAACTTTCCGAATTGATTCCCAATCAAAACCACATGGTGTCAAAATTAAGGAAAGTGTATACTAAATTTGGACCTAAAATAGTTGCAGAACTTGATGATGAATTCCAAATTTTTCTGCAGACTAGAATAAGTTCAGCTCTCTATAAAAATAAAGAATTTCACAACGAATTGTTGGATGCTGTAAATAAGTTTAAATTGTTTATAGTGTATAACGGAAAACACATCATATTTTCTTNTATCCTAATGTTTACAAGTGATTCACCTCTTGCAGGCGACTCACCTCTTTTTAGATGCACGTTGGTTCTTGCTCAAGTGCTTTCAAAACAACATTCCTAGGGAATGAGCAGGGGATGAATATGGTAATTTTTAGTTTACCGCCGTTACACGTATTAATATCTTACAATTTTTTTACTCAACGTAGTTTAAAAAAAAAATCTTATTTATTCGTCCAACTATTGTGAGTACTGTTAAAATCCAACCATTTGACAAAAACTTGATTGTCACGTCTTTGAAGAACCTTTTTTATGAGGTATACATCAGGATGCTTCATTTTCTGCACTTATTGTTCGTAGAAATATCCACAAATAGGTTGATCTCGGTAATCTTTGAGGTGATACGTTATTGAATTTGTTGCTGCTACTCGCGTGATGGTAAATATTTCCGTCGACCAATTTGGCGCATATCCTTTTTCAAATGTTTGTTTGATTTTGCTTACTCATACTTTATCACTAATTTTGAATTAAGGCTCAAACTTACTGCTATTTTCACATTTTCTATTCAACATCTTTAAAATTTGAACTTTTTTTTCAGCCAAAACATTTTTTGGTTTCCAACCAATTGTTCGATGTTTTTTATTATTATAAAATTTTATTAATGTTTGTAACAAATTCAACCATTTATAATTGCCTTGGAAACTAAATTTTTTCCACATCAAATTTTTTAAAGTACGATTAAATCGCTCACATATAGACGCTTTGAGATTGCTGTAAGTTGAGTATAAATTTATTTTATATTTTTGCATGAGATTTTGAAAGTTAGCATTGTAGAATTTTTTTGCCACGATCAGTTAGCATGTTTACGGGCACGCGTCCTTTTTTCAATATTGAATGCATTGCTGCAGTTACTTCTTCACCAGTTTTTTTCTTGACAGGTACAGCCCATGCGTATTTGGAGAAAACATCTATTACGGTGAGAATATACCGACAACCTTTGTTTTCACGAGCGTAAGGCTGCATCTCTACAAGGTCTGCTTGCCAAGTCTGGTCTAAGCCACGTATGTTGAATTTTTGGCAAGGATAGTTACGCCTGGCCGCCTTATGAAGTTCCTCAACGATTTGCTCTATGTATTATTTGTATAGGTTTAAGTTTTTTGAATCAGCTTGAATAAATGGGAATTTTTTTTGCAAGTTGTGCATAAAAATTCGAAAACTATCTATTTCTTTTTTAAGTCTTTTAACTATTTCAATCAAGTAAGCGTAATTTACTGCATCTTGAGGATGTTTTGGTGTTCCAACATTGCACAGTCTTTTATTATCTAAGTCATACTGTCCATCTACGGTAAGTTTTTTTCCAATATCAGGAGGACCTCGGCTACCGCCTCCGGTCCTACCCAATTTTCGACCGAATACATCGACACTCATTTTGATACTGAAGCAATAATTACATGCATCAATGTATATATCCTCCCTCATAAAGCTCTTCGATAAGTGATATAATTTCATTGTCATGGCTTGTATTTCCTGCCGACTTTTCAGCTATTAATAAGCGTAAACGATCTACTAATTCATTAGGGTCATATCAGTGTATATAATCTACTTGTTGCATTATTTGAGCAGTTTTATAATGGAGTAGCAACGATCCACCTTTTTTACGAACCATAAGATCAAACATTGGAGCAATAATTTTATTAAACTTATTGCTATTATGGGTTCGTATAGCTCTGTTTTTTTGAAACCCTTTTCTATGAACACTTGAAGCTTGTAATATTATGTAGTATTTTTCCAAATCATCCTGCGTCATTCGAGATTCATCAGGATGCTTTTTAATGAGTAACTCCATTAATCCAACACTCTTTGGATAATTTATATCAGTTATTTTGATACGATTGTTTTCAAAGTCTATTCGTGAATCACCAAGCTTATACACCTCATTTTCTTTTCGTACACCATACTTCAAATCTAATAAATCTTTCTTATTCTCATCAAGTATTTGGAAATAAAAATTATTTAGTGAATTCTTACTGACTTGGACAGAATCAATAGATTGGTTTAAAATAGTATTATTCAAATCATCATCATCGCTTTCACTAATGGCAGACTTAAATGTTGTATCACCTTCTCTAATTCTTTTTCTAGGTTTTTGTTGACTCACGTTATCAACTTTGTTATTTTCTTCATCGTTTTCACTATAAAGATAATTGTAAGTAACAGAATCATTACTATTATTTTTTTTTTTTTTTTTTTCGGCAACAATTTCCATTAGAGGGTCTGTAATNACTATTATTTTTTCTTTTTTTTTTTTCGGCAACAATTTCCATTAGAGGGTCTGTAATGGGTTTAAAAGTTTTACTAAGCACTTTTTCAGCCTCATTTTTCCCAAACTTTAACAGTCTGTACTTTTCTTTAACCGCCTCTCGCGCCTTCACTAACTGACGTAAAACATCTTTCTCTTGTTGATACATGATGATGATGCTCCAATGTCGTGTAACAGACTGTAATGATTGTGCTAGGTATGCCGTTAATGTACAGCAAAATTATCAAAGCCTTCTCTATAGCAACCATTATTTATTTGCCTATCCTTATTTATAACAACAAATCCATGTTTATCGTCATTCCAGCAATTAGAGCATAAATTTTTAAATTGAATGTATGACATGTCGGAGTTTACATGATCATTATACACATGCTTCAAATTAACTTCATCTTGACGGAATAAAACTAAAAAATTAACGTTATCCCTTACGAGATGCTTTGGGACTTGAGCATATGACTGACAAAGATAGAAGCAGTCAACATTTTTGTGTCTACCCATGCAGAAAAAAGCCTTTACATTATCTTGTTTTTCACAAGCTATATCATAAAAAATTATTATAGAATTTGGTAAAGCATCGTCTGGTGAGACTACAGTATTGTGTTCGCTGAAAGGTAAGTGTTTGACACCCTTTATAGGCTCCAATAGTTCTTTTAAACACTTGTACTTTGGTTGTTGTAGTGATTTTGAATACACGTACACATTTTCAAACTTAACTCCATTGGGATGCACGATCAAAGCTAATAAGCTATTAGTTTTACCACAATTAAATGGACCGCAAAAAACCGCGCGAATACTGTCAGGGAGTTGTTCGCCATGTCGATTCGAACGCTTTTCTTGTTTTACAATAGCGTCAAAATTAGGAACTTGTAATTTTATGAATTGCTCTTTCAACTCCATGTCTATACTGTATAAATAATCAGTTCAAACTAAACTTTTAATGAAATAGTACAACGCTCATATAGTTTTAGCTCTTCATTTGTCAAAGAATTTGTATACTATAAATACATTATTCGTTTTCTTGCTAGAGACGATCCAGGGGTAAATCTGCTGGACGCAGCGTGCAAAGAGCATGATATATCGTACTTAAAAAATCGACAAGATTTGAAAGCCAGACACGAAGCAGATAAAATTTTAGCTGAGAAGGCTTGGCAGAGAGTTAAAGCTTTAGATTTAAGTATTGGTGAAAGAGCAGCAGCTGCCCTAGTGACTGGCGCTATGAAGGTTAAAAGTAAATTTGGCATGGGGCTGAAGCAGAAGAAAAAACAGGGTATTAAAACAAAGAAAAAAAGGATGGGTGGATTAAAGAAAAAGCAATGTAGTGCTTTAAGTGCAGTTATTAAGGCTGCCTCGCAAGACATGAATACTAAAAGCAAAAGTGCTCGAGATGTCATTAGTAGTGCTTTGAAAGGTGCTCGTAATGCAGTTAAGAAATCGAGAGGTAAAAAGTATGTTACAATTCCACGCATCTTACGCCTTCCTACCCAGATTGGTGGAGCTTTACCTTTGATTCTTTTGTTTGCTGGTTTGAGTGCAACCGGTGCTATAGCCAATGGAATAGCTGGAATTATGAAGAGCATGAATGCTGCTAAGTCAGCCAAAAAGCAGCTAGCAGAAAGTCAGAGACATAATTAAACCATGGAAGTTATCGCCATTGGAAAAGGTCTTTATCTTAAACCACATAAAACTGGTCTAGGAGTCTATTTAAAGCCTTACGCTGGAAAAGGTTAAAAAAAAAAAACCTCAAAAAAAAAAGTAAAAGAAATAAAATTACCTGATCGAGCTCTGACTAACATAGATTTGATGAAATATTCTAAAATCTTAAAAATTCCCCATTTTCGTGGAGTATTCATGAGAAACAATTTACCTGCTGATGGTCCACGGTTTTGTGAAACAGCTATAGTAAATCTTGATGATAAGAATGGACCTGGAACTTACTGGGTGGCTTATCGAAAACGTGGTAATAATGTAGTGTACTTTGACAGTTTTGGAGACCTGAGTTAATGTTGTACCTAAAAGTTAATAAAGTGAAATATAATCATAAGCGATATCGAAAATCTAACTCCTACAACTGCGGTCATTTGTGCTTAAAGTTTCTTTTAAAACAAATGCAACTTTCTTACATAGGAAGAAACGGCTTAGTTACAATTCAAAAACCATGGAAGAAACATTAAAACTCAGCCTTTCCGGTACTTCTTCTGTTTTAGAAGCATAGTATTTTCCACCGATTAAATTATCACCAAAACACAACTACGTTCTTGGCTTAGTAGAACTTTTGTCATTCAACTCAATCCCAAATATTGATGAAAACTGTAATAAATTTTATGTTGGCAATCAAGTTATTGGATTACCAACAGGCAGTTATGAGATTGAAGATATTAGGTCATTTTTGATTGAGGTATTACAACCTCGCAACATAACTCTCGATATTAAGCCAAACAATAGTACGCTTCGAAGTGTCATCAAGTGCAGTCATACTATTGATTTTAGACCTAAAGATTCTATAGGCCGCCTATTAGGTTTCACTCAGAGAGTTCTAAAAAATAATACCACTTATATTTCAGACTTACCTGTAGCTATTCTAAAGATCAACGCATTAAGAGTTGAATGTAACATCACGAGTGGAGCTTACATAAACAGCCACAAAGTACACACGATTCATGAATTTTTTCCTGCTGTACCACCCAGATATAAAATCATTGAAGTTCTTTCACAAATAATTTATTTACCAATTATTGGACGTATCATTGATCATATACAACTACGCATTGTAGATCAAGATGGTGATTTAGTTAATTTTCGTGGAGAAATCATAACTATAAGATTGCACATAAAACCTTCTCCATAATGGGTATCGTTTACAATAACCAAACAAATCATACGAACAGCTCAATATGCACTCCAGCACTCAGTCAACAACGAACTGTCAAAGCGTTGAGACGTCAGAGAAAAAAGTTCATCAAACCATCGAGACACCCAAGAAAACGATTGACACGTCAAAAACTAACTCATCAAAACAGACAGTTTATAAAAAGTCTCGGTCTAAAAATAAAATGCCCTGGTGGAAACTAAATTGGATACTTCTTTGTTGTATACAAAATGGACGAGATTCTAAGTATTCAGTCTCCAGTCGCATTTGACGAATCAATTGCGCACTATGAGATTCATGCTCATCATGCAGCCGTATGCATCATCAACATATGGCAATAGCGATGAAATTCACATTTCAATTCAACATCAAGACTTGTGTCTTTTACCATCTAGAAGTTCTGTACATGTTTACGGAAGATTGGTCAAAGCAGCTGAAAATACAGCAGTAACAAATACTGCATTGATAAATAACGCTATCTGTCACTTATTTGAAGAAATACGATATGAGATAAATGCTATAGAGGTAGACAAGTGCAAAAATGTTGGACTAACAACCCTAATAAGAAATTGGTTATTGCTTAGTCCTGATCAAAATAAATCTGTGATAAATGCAGGTTGGCGTTGGAGAAGAAGATGATAGCCGTACTTATAACAACGGCTACTTTGATATAATACTTCCACTGAATATGATTTTAGGTTTTGCTGAAGACTATCGTAAGATAGTTGTTAATGTAAAATATGAGCTTATACTTACAAGATCAAGAAACGATATAAATGCCGTGTTGCAAACTCCAATTAATGCCAATGCTGCTGATCCTGCGGCCGCAGCAACTTGGAAAGACTTTAAAATAGTAATATTAAAGCTTGAGTGGTTTATGCCCTACGTGGTGATGTCAGATTCTCATAAAATTCATTTACTAAATTATTTGCAAAAAGATAAGTTTGTATCTATGAGTTTTCGAACTTGGGAATTATATGAGTATCCCCTGTTACCTAGCACATCAAAACATGTCTGGATGGTTAAGACATCTAATTAGTTTGAAAAGCCACGTTATGTTATTTTAGCCTTTCAAACAAACCGAAAAAATCAGAAAGATGTAAGCGCTAGAATGTTTGATCACTGCAATTCAGTATGCATTGCTACATAATATGTATGCTGATTTTCAAAATTTATATTATGGCAAAGATTGTACACCTTCATTAGGCAAACATCACTATCTTAATCCAATACCTTTAATCGTCCTCGATTGTTCCAAACAAAACGAGTCATTTAAAAATGCTCCAGTTGATGTGAGGCTAGAATTTGAGTCGCATAACAATTTTCCTGCCAATACATCAGCTTATTGCTTAATTTTGCATGACCGTATTGTTCAGTACAGTCCAATAAGTGAGGATGTCAAGAAAATCATGTAAGAGCTACATAAAGTCGATTCATGGGCTCTGTGAGCATCAGTTTATTCTCAGCCATCATGGATAAAGGTTGGAGCAACAGTTGGAGTAAAGAAGAAGCAGAAAATAAACGACGACAAGAAGAGTGGAAAAAATTTATGAAAAGAAACGAGAAGAAAGATGTGAAGGTTGAAAAAACAAAATCTGTGGAAAAATCAAAAGATAAAGACTGTAGAATTGTTTGAAAAAATCAACTTGGTTATATGACTTTAATCAATATGTCTCATAAACCGAGTACTAGCAACTTAACAACTAATGTTAAGTATCAAAAAATTTCTACAAAGGACGGTAATAATAGGAACAAGAAATCTTGGCTGAAAAACTTGGTCGATAAGTATTTAACCAACAAAGGGTTTTGTCCTAAGAATAAAGGTTATAAGAATAAAAAAAAATATAATAGTGGAAAAATGGAGTATTTTGTGGACATGCAAGGTTTCAAGAAACCAGGTAACGATTATGTGCTTAAAGAATTGGCTATCCTTTCGCTCAGTGCTACCAATGCAGAAGCACAAGTATTTCTTTTCAAAGCACCTTTTACCTAGGGGAAATTACCACAAAAGGATAAACATAAAAATTTATACCTTGAACTTTACTATCATGGACCAAGCTGGGACTCGGGAAAATACGAGTACACGGAAATAGGAAATATTTTCCGAGAGAATCTTGAAAATGCTACGAAGATACTTGTTATTGGAGATCAGAAAAAAAATTGGCTTGAAAGATTTGGCTTTAAAGTCACCGATATGAAAGACTATGTGCCGTTTGAACTTCTAAGATTAGTTACTACTTGTGCTTATCACAATGGTGCCGATACATCCATGTGTGCTCTTCATAATGTCAAATGAATGAAAAAGTTTTACTTCAATATGGAATGGGTTGATGTTGATGATGACGACGATGACGATTATGATAAAGAGCTGTGAAAAATGTATTGTATTCCAAGAATAAGATGTTTAACAATCATTTTGCAATTCTAGTATTGTACATGTCAATTTTTTTATTTAAAAATAAACTGATTGATCAAAAATAAACAACAATGTTAACAATTATTTTCCTTCCACCTTACATCCAACAATATAATGTAACACCCTTGCTGACATTAAAAAATGCATATAACCATCACGTGTGCAAGCTGCACAAGATTTTACATATTCAAGCAGCGCGCCAATCAACGCTGCAGAAGCGCATTGCACTGCGCACAATTCGAGCAGCGCTGCAGGTAGCACGCACAAGTGGCGCGCGCAAAAAAAAGGAAACTGCTGGACCCGCTCGCCCATTGGCCGCAGGAGAAGCAGGGGCACGCCGCAGAGGGGTACATGCCGCGGAGAGGGGGGCTGTTCTAGAACCGCCGTGTTCTAGAACCGCCATAGCTTATCTACTTATATATATATGTTTATCAAGAGGTGACTTATGCAGACAATCACATGTATGTAAGGGTTATTATGAGGACAAAATTNATATATCTCCCTATATTTTATAGTTGTATTAACGAAAGTGAGTCTTGGCCCCCCCAGCTCCCCCTCGATTTACGTAGTTATTTGCTTGTTTTAACGTTATTTTAAATCAAATTATATTTAAGTGAGCTCCCCTTTTCACTCCCCCCGCTTGTCCTCAGCTCCCCCTCCCCCTCCACCTTCCCCCCAATAAAATACTTATTTATCTAATGTTTTACCATTATAAATGTTAAAAAATATACGCAATTGAGTACCTAAGTCATACCTCGTTTTTAGAGTTTTTTAAGTCACTGATCATAGGTTTCCCTCTGTCTATTTGCTTCCCCTTACTCACTATATGTCTATATGTCTCTAAAGTACCATTATTTGTTTAACTTAATTGAACTTATACATTTCAAATCTCTTTCTGGTCAATGTCTACTCCACCCAAATATAAAATTCTTGATTACTTGAGGACTTTATTAAGCAAAAGACAGAATTCAGGAGAGGATATAATTTAATAGACAAACACAATTGAGCTTTTAAAACAATAATTCATTCTGTTAGCTTAATGTTGTGACATTTATTGTGTCATTTTAACCCACCTAATCTTTTAAAACCCTTTCCACATTTTTCACATATTTGTTTTTCATGGTTTTTATGAATTAACATACGTCTGTTTTAATGTGACGATCTTCAAAGTTATATATTTTTGAATTACTGAAAAATTTCTAGCTAAACAATATTTTTAATTTCTGATTTATTCTCGGATGCAACTTGGTGCGGAGCTAACAAAAGCGGCTTCGGGAACGTGCATCTTCTCTGGTGGTGGAGGTGGCACGTATTTCTCGTCCAGCTCTCTTTGTCTTTTCCGCAGGCGCTCGTTCTCTTGGATATCGTCAAGCGACATTATGAGCTGTCCACTCATCACCTTACGATACTCTAAAAGTAAGTTTCGATACTCGGTTTCGGTAACCGTCTTCTGGGACAGCAGCCTGACAAAATGTGACACGATATATCAGCTATTAGTCACGTACTCNTATATACAATATGAGCTCTTGTAGCGTCTCATATAAATATATTACAAACGAGTTTTTAATCTTTTGATAGTTAAATAATTGTTAGCAATTAGTCCAACCCTTACAGCTGCTCAATCAACCGAAAAAAAGTGAAACTTCAGGATATGCAAGTTTATGATATGATAAAAAGTAACAAAAATTGTATTCAATTTAATCGTATGCTCTAAAAGATCGATCAAATACAACTTAAATAACTCATAAGGATAAACGTTTTCTTTTAATTATTTAAGTAACGATGTGTCAACTGTTATTTATATGTATATATATAGGGCATTCTAAGTGGACGTGAGACCCCCATCTCGCCAAAAATTGGTGAGTTGTCTGGAAACGTATGATGGGTAAAAATTGAGCTTGTGACCTCTAGTTTTAAATGCAGAGTGGCGATCCCGAAAAATCCAAAATGGCTAACCAATATTGCAACCAGAAGCAGGAGAAAGGAGCCAAAAAATCAAATTTTTTAAATTATTCAGCCCCGAAAAGCTATTAAAAGGCGGGTTTAGAAGTTTTATTTATAGAGACAGTATTAGTTTACATAGTCATGGCATGTACTATGATTAAAAACACATTTAACCATCCCTAACCCAAAAAAAAGATCAACAAGTGAAAAAAACGTATTTTTGGCAACTGGAATCACTTCTGAGTTACGGTAATGAGTTAATTTCGTGCTAATATCATATATTAACCTTATAACTATTTAATGTACGACTACAAATGCCATTGAGCAACCCTAACCTCGAATACGTGACAAACAAAGCTGCTCTACGCTGCAAAACGGTTCCTAGCACGTCTTGGAGATCAGGAAGAGAGTTTTTATTGTGCGTTTGTTATTTCTGATCACTACGTATACAGCGGCTTGGGTTGAAAACTAAAGGCATTGTCTTTAAGTTCAAAGCACTGACTACCAAAGTTGTTTTCTGCTGTTAAGTATTTTCTTGTACGTGTTGGAGGCAATGAAAAATACTAATCTCGCTTATTTGGTGTGGATGAACGTTAACATATTTAAATACGGTTTCGAACATGATAAACGAACCCTAAAGTCAACAAAGTGTTCAAATTTAATAGTAAAAGATCATAGTAGTTTATGCTAAAATTAGTAACTGCATAGGTAGTATTATATGTTCAGTATTTCTTTGTATTTTATCTTTGTAATATAACAATTAAATTTTATAGTGTCCTGATGAGATCATCAGTGAGATGACGAAATATTGACCGTAATATAGTTAAATAAGGTCATGCTCTATAAATCAAGTACTGTACTGTGGTTATTATTGTTATTAACTATGACATAGGAGAAAATACAAAGGATATCCAAATCTTCAATTAATATTATTGTACTTCTATTATATCGACTATGTGCGCATGTGCTAGGGCTCGGACGGGGGCCGATCAGCTCATCGAGCAGATGCTCATGGATCGCACTTCTCGAAGCAGATCGGCCCCCGTTTGAGGCCTGGCACATGCGCATATAATCTACATGATTTAACAGAATGATTTTTTCGACTTACGAAACGTTTCACTGCCTTTCACTGTCTTTTACTGTTTTCCTAATTGTATACAACATTTCTACTCTTCTTTTCTGTGATATCGTATACGTTTGTGAATAGTGATTCTAATCTCTTAAAGATGTGTTTAACTACACTGATAGTAATTATTATATAGCATTATTAATATATGATTCTTCTTTAGTACATTATTAGAAACGAAGCTGCGTTAAATACGTTATACACTTAATAGAAAGTGTACATATAAACACCGTTTTTTTTTATAATTGTTATAGTTACTCGACAAGAAAAAATTGTTATATACTAAGGTAAGTCATCAGTGTTTTTTTGAATTACCTCATGTCAATTCTTTACGTTCGATATACATTCTGATTTAACCTCTATAGATATTCCAACTCGTGGCATAAATTTTCAATATGTCTAGTAAAATATCTATCCGTACTGATCGATGTTGCAACCCCTACGATAGTGAAGGCCACGTAGGAAAAGATTTAAGAGGTATATCAAAAAATTTAAAAAGGAAATTTCCTTTTCTGCCTTCCAATGCAAAAATATGCAGAACGTGTAGAGACACAAAAGACGATAAAAGTATTGATAAATCCCAGCCCTGTGGTAGCCTTGTAGATAATGAGCAACTTGAGACTGAAGTACATACATCAGAAATTCATCAGAATGATACTGAGCTTATTCATCAGGATAGTACTGAGCTTCCATCGAGGGTGGTAGACGTACGGTCTGAGAGGGAAATTGATTTGAAGAAATGTTGGATAGCTTGAAAGAAAAATTTAACAGTCTTCCGTTGAAAGATCCAAAAAGACTAAGTATTTTGACTATAGCTCCAATGTCTTGGTCTGCAAATAAAATAGCCATCGAATTTAGTTGTAGTTGGACTCTTGTCCAGAAGGCCAAAGACCTTAGAAACTCAGAGGGTATATTAGGTGTAACAGCGATTTCGTCAGGTGAAAAATTGTCCCAGGAAACTATTGACTCTGTGACTAATTTCTATACCAGCGATGCAAACAGCAGGATTATGTCTGGAAAAAAAGATGTGATATCTGTTCGCACGTCTGAAAATCGTTCTGTTCTTCAAAAAAGACTCCTGTTGATGGATTTAAGGGGACTGTTTCTAACTTATAAAGAAACCTCTCCAAGGTTTCCCGTCGGTTCCAGTACTTTTGCTCGATTGCGTCCAAAACATTGCATTCTGGCAGGCTCTAGTGGTACGCATTCAACGTGTGTGTGTACAATACATCAAAATTGTAAGCTGTTGTTGGATAGTGTAGACCTTAAAAAATTAACATCAAATTCTGAAACAGTAATCACTAATCATAAGGATTGTTTACAAATAATAACTTGCAAGCATCTCACTGAAGCATGCAGTTTAAATGAATGTGAAAAGTGTCCCTCCATAAATATATTATTGAAATTATTATGCAACTTGTTAGAAGATAACCATATTACAGAAATCAAGTACAGCAATTGGACAGGAACAGACAGATCTACATTGCTAACCCAAATCATAAATGTGCAAGATTATCTCGAAGAATAAGGACATAAACTGCTTCTTTTGAAACCACACAGCTATATTGCCAAAGCACAATCAAAATTTTTTGAAGAAAAAAAGAAAAATCTTGCGGAACATGAAGTACTTGTTGTTTTAGACTTTTCTGAGAATTATAAATACTTTGTTCAGGATGCGTCCCAGGCACTCCATTTTAATAATCCTCAATGTACCGTATTCCCAGTCGTATACTATTAAAAAAAAAATTCAGAATTATTGCACAAGAGCTTAATATTTTTATAGGATAGTACACGACATGACACATCTGCTGTATATACAGATCAAACACAACTCATTCCACACATTAAATAAAATGTCCGAGTAAAGAATGTTATATATTTCAGCGATGGTGCTAAACAGCATTTTAAAAATAAATACCAGATGAACAATCTCATGTTCCACAGAACAGAATTTGGTGTAACAGCCGAGTGGCATTGTCATGCCACAGCCCACGGCAAAGGAGCATCTGATGGCATCGGTGTCCTATTCAAGAGAGAAACAGCCCGTACCAGCTTATTATGCCATCCTTCTGATGCCATTCTAAAGCCGGAAAAACTTTTTAATTGGGGTAAGAATCATTTTAAATCGATCGAAACATTTTTCTACACTAAGGTTGAACACAAAAAAATGACAAGAAAATTAAAACGAAGGTTTAAAAAAGCGCCTAGCGTCCCCGACATACAAATAAGTCATTGTTTCATAGTCCAAAAGACTAATTGTCTGCAAATTAAACGATATTCTAACGCAATAACAGCAACAACGCTTCAATATGACATGAAATAAACGCTGTATAACGAATCATATCTTAGGCTTCCCAAAGAGATTTCATTTTAAAAATTTTGTTTTGTTTAAATAAACATCCCAAATAAAAAAATATAATTTCTATCAATAACGTTTTTAATGATTCAACTTTAGTAGTGTACAAGAACCTCATTTTTTTAAAAATTTAATTTTTCGCTTTATACCGTTGTTTTATGATGTTTGAAGGCAGTACACAAAAAATGGTAGTTCCGTAAGCTCTAAAGCGTGTATCTCATTTTTTGCTTACTAATTTAATGGGGAAAAGAAAAATCATCAGTCATCTGCATAGATTTTTGGGATGATAGTTATAGAGGTAAATAAATTTGACATTGTTACATTATTTCTAGAATGTTTGAACTGTAATAATAATAATAATAATAATAATAATAATAATAATAATAAACGTATTATATGTAGTGTTTTTGAATATAAAGGCGTGCTTGATGTTCGTTTGTCTCTTATTTTTACCTTTTTCTTCAAAATTTAGCATAAACTACTATGCTCTTTTACTATTAAATTTCAACACTTTGTTGACGTTAGGGTTCGTTTATCATGCCCGAAACCGTGTTTAAATATGTTTACGTTCATCCACACCAAATAAGCGAGATTAGTATGTTTCATTGCCTCCAACACGTACAAGAAGATACTTAACAGCGGAAAACAACTTTGGTCGTCAGTGTTTTGAAGTTGAGGACAATGCCTTTAGTTTTCAACCAAAGCCGCTGTATACGTAGTGATCAGAAATAACAAACGCACAATAAAAACTCTCTTCCCGATCTCCATAACGTGCTAGGAACCGTTGTGCAGCGTAGAGCAGCTTTGTTTGTCACGTATTCGAGGTTAGGGTTGCTCAATGGCATTTGTAGTCGTACATTAAATAGTTATAAAGTTAATATATGATATTAGCACGAAATTAACTCATTACCGAAACTCAGAAGTGATTCCAGTTGCCAAAAACACGTTTTTTTCACTTGTTTTTTTTTTTTTTTTGGGTTAGGGATGGTTAAATATGTTTTTAATCATAGCACATGCCATGACTATGTGAACTAATACTGTCTCTATAAATAAAACTTTTAAGCCCGCCTTTTAATAGCTTTTTGGGGCTAAATAATTTAAAAAATTCGATTTTTTGGGTCCTTTCTCCTGCTTCTGGTTGCCATATTGGTCAGCCATTTTGGATTTTTCGGGATCGCCACTCTGCATTTAAAACTAGAGGTCACAAGCTAAATTTTGACCCATCATACGTTTCCAGACAACTCACCAATTTTTGGCGAGATGGGGGTCTCACGTCTACTAAGAATGCCCCAATATATATATATATATACATATATGTGTGTGTGTGTGTAAAGTTACTTATGTGGAGTTCACGTGCTTCTAGAATATACATCAATAACATGGTAGAATTATGCGGACTTCCGCATAATTCCACTTTTGTCCCTATCATTCCCCTTACATTCATGTGGTTGCCCACGTAAGTATCCTCTGTATAACCACACACACGCACACACACATTAATATGGCTACGCCCCTCAGCACGCTCCACGCATTAACACCCCGTTTTTAGTTTAAAACTCATTAGTAAAATTAAACCGTCTCTCTTTTTCATATTTTACAATCTCATATTAAAAAGTAATTCTATCGAAAACATTAGCGCGTTGAATTTTTAGATAAAATGTTGGAACATGATAATTTTAAAAACTTTAGCAATACTTTTGACAAATTAATTATTTATTATAAGCTGGTATTGTCGTGTTCAGTGCTTTATCACAATAATTTAATAATTATGTATAGTTAATTCAAATTGCTATATGTACTGTATAAAAGGATCTAAACGTAATGTAATTTAATATACGATTGACACTTTTTACTACCATCGTCATTTTTGTCAACTATTTTGGTTCGAAAGGTTCTTATTTATAATTAATTTTATTGTTACTTAAACAGAAACTGATGAAACAGAAGGATCACAAATTAAAGTTATTTTATAGTTAAGGTGAGGTCTCAATAAATATTTAAATAACTGGTATCTAAAAAATACTCTAATGTTTTGATGAAGAGGGTTAGGAAATTAGCCCTCCTTGGTCTTTTCATAATGTAATCTCACATAAAATTCAGTTAATTTGTAGAGGGGCTGTAGGGATAAGTGTTCCATCATGATCCTTTGATAAAGCAGTTTCACAATATATTCTAAATATTTGTGGAAAATGTGGTAGAGGGCTGTAGGGAGGCAAATTACTTCATATGTACTCTTTTTTGACATATTTTTATTAAAACATAATAATTATCAAGTTTCTTTAAAATATTCTAAGTTTTTGCAGGGGATGTGGGAGACACTAAATTGACGTGGGGCATAGTAGGTGACCGGGGGTTCACACAAATTTTTTTGGGTTCAATTCTAAGAGAAATAAAAAGAATTTTTCCATGTATTGTGGGAGGTCAAGGGGGACTGTGTGGACAGCCTCATTAAAATAACTATGTAATATACATACACATGTATGTCAAGATATACATGTTCAGTAAATTTTTTTATGTAGATTTATTGATGCGACTCAAATATGTAAAATTCATTTTCAGGCTACATACTTATGTACAAAAGTCGCATCACCGCCTACAGTAAACGCTACTATTTTACAAATCACATAATTTTTCTAGATACCAATTAATTGTTAAAAAAATGTAAATAATGTGATTCTGTATACTAAAGAATTAAAGGCTTAGTCTAAAACCATTATTAAAAAATTAAAAGAAATTTTAACGAATGGTTTAAAAAAAGATATAAATAATGTTGTTATTTACTGTACAATAGATATTTCATCTTTTAATTATAAAATTCGATAACATTTTCTTAATCTACCATCTTGAAAATTTTTTTAATACAGAAAAAAATCCATCATTTTTCTCACTTCTTGGTAGCCATTTTATTAATACCGTTTGTAATTTTTAAAGTTAGGCAAAAAATATTTTATGAGTTTTTTTCAGGAATTTTCACGTACGTTGTTAACAGAAAAAACAGAGAAACTTTCTTTACTCACTTTTATGTGCTTGCCACTAAGTTCTTAAAATTCAACGGTAGATTTATGATTGGCAACTTAAAAAATATAATAAAATTATTTAAATAAGCACATTTTTCTAAACTCAAATTAGATGCGAAATCATTGGTTAGGTGTGAGTTTATGACGTTTCAACCCCTTTGAATTATTAAGTAACTCTTTGTGTGTTTTTCCGTTACCAACCAACTATTGTTATTTGATTTAGACGTTATTGACATGTTTTATTATTATTTTAAGAAAATCTATCTATTTAGGTATTAGGTTTCATATTTTTTGTCTTGAGGGTTGTTTTTACGAGCCTAAGATTTTTTTTTCATTTCGAAACTATTTTCCTGTATTATTTTTTTAACAAAATTTATTTTAATCGAATTACCACAGCCGATGAATTTAATTGATAAAAAAAATTCCGTCTTGTTGCACTGAACAGCATAGGTGCTGCGTCTCTCTTAATGTAGATTTTAAATCCCCATAGCCCACAAGTAGCATGAAAGCTCACCCTATCCAGCAGTCCTTTTAGGCATACACACTTCAAATCATTTTTTGACACGTCTCATTATACCGCTTAAGAGAGCCACAACCCTACGCTGCATTTGTGATCTCGTTAAAGTCAGCAGAAGAGGGTGCACTTATCATGGTATCTTGCAACAAATCTTGATGAAGCTTTGCCGTGTTCTACCCAGTGATGTCCTTTTAGGTTATTTTTTGCACGATTACGACATGTCTTTCGTTTTACTCGAAGCTAACATACTGGTGATAAGTAGCCGTGAAGTCCTCCAGAACCTGCCAGTCAAACACTTGCACCACCATTTGTGACGATACTAGTGTAAGGTTGATGTATGTGCCCCGGTTGCCAGGCTGCCTGAACGCTGCTAAACTTCTAGAATTTATGACGATGAGAACTAGCCTTGCAGCTGTTACTAGCATTGTTCGCAACCTGTAGTCGGTTCTTGCCTCCCCCCCCTCCCTAAGCGATGGCCTGAAAGATAAAGTCATTGTCACCATCCTCCCCGAATACGCGAAAAGCGTCTTCGAGTTTAGTGAGCCGGTTGTTAAAGGGGTTAATTGCAATATTGGAGGATATATAAAAAATTATGTAGGTTCGTATCCACACCTGATTCACTCGAATCCATCCCACCTCTGGGGTCAGATTTGGGGAGCTTGTCGCTGTGAAAAAAGTTGGCTGCACATTCAGTCCTACCGGTGTAGCATGCCTGTAGCAGTAACGTGCCAGATGGCTCATTCGTAAAGAGCAAGTCCACGCTCCAGGCACGGAAAAACTGGTTTAATCTGGTTGACCTACAGGGTCAGTTACATCTCTGCTGAGCTGCCACCGTAGATGCTTAAAGCGCTTGACACAAGGTAGTCTCAGCTACATAAATGGTGTCTGGCCTTAGGACCATGTTCTTGCACAGGTAGCAGCTTACTTTTTCTTGAGCAGTCTCGTGCCATGTGACCCTTTGCACTACGTCTTCAATACGCACTACTTCTGCTGGGTTAGCCATACTTTCTCACAATCTGTCCAAGGCCCAGGCACCTAAAACAGCACTCAACTTTGTATTTGAGCCGCATCTTGCCGTGGTCACATTAACGTAAGCTATCCACGTCCCCCTGAAAGTGCTGAACTACAGCCGTACAGCCATGTCAGGGGTATTATCTTAGTCAAAGTAGACCTTCAATCCAACCCTTACATCATGTTGTGTTACCGTCAGGCCAACCCTCCTGACAAATCTTACCTGAGATCTTGTCTGATATCTCATGTGATTTCTCACCTGAGATCTCACGCCAAATTCTCATCTGAGATCTCAGGTGAGATTTTAGAAAGAAAAATGAATAAAAAAATTTTGTGCAACAATTATAATTTATACAATAATAGAATGATTACCTAAAATATCAACAGTTATAGTAAAAAAAAAGAAAAATTCGGCTTATATGGGACACGAACTCGAGCCCCCAGTTTAACAGGCAAGCATCTTACTGCTTGGCCAGAGAGAATGAGATACCAGTCTGACAATTTACGTCTATATAAAGTGTAAGTACCATGTGTTATTGTTTTTCTTATTCACAACTGAATCATACAATTATTAGTAGATATAATTTTTCCCAATCTTAATTCTGATAGTTAACCAACAAGATAATGTTCAGGAAAATTATTTTCTTTACAAACAATATTTTTCTATCTTAAAGTTACTCTTGAGAGGGCTTTATATCCAAGTAAGGCATACGTTTTTAATAATTATTGTAAATGTTTATTTAAATTTAATTATGAAGAAAAACTACAATATAAAACAGGATGACTTGATGTGTTGTGAATAAATTATTTTTAAAAAATCCAAATTACTTGCGTGTATATTATCTTATTTTGAAAAAACACTTATAAAAGTTGTAAATCCTTAAAGCTATTCATGTTATTCCAACTTTTCAAACTTATTATACTCCTTAAAGAATTTCATATAGAGTAATTACTGTAAATTTTATGATACAATACATGTGTAATGAGTTAGGTACCATTGTTTATACCAAACTATAGGTTTTCACTCCTTTTTTGCGTTTTCGGAAAACAATTACATTTAACTCACTAAACATGAATTGTATTAACAAATTTCCAGTGATGACTTTATCTGTAATTATTCACGGAGTATAATAAGCTTTGAAGTTGAAATAACATGAATAGCTTTAAGGATTTCCAACTTTTATAAGTGTTTTTTCAAAATAAAATAATATACACGTGTCACGTACAGTATGAAACATACTACGTGGGATGGGCCTCAGCTATTAGTATTAGGAAGGAGCACAAGTGGGGGAAGAAAGAGTATAAAAAGGCCCGCAGCAGTGGCCACAGGGCTCTTGAACGTCAGGACTAAAAGGAGGATAGTTGCAAGTAACTCGGGACCGCAAAGCGCCTTCCCTCAAGGAATATAGCAATAAAGTGATTGATTGAGTTTAACTGCCGCGTTGTTATTAAACACCCCGAACCTTTAGAATCCCACGTAACAGTTTTGGTGCTAAGTGTGGGGTAGGTTTTGTTGCGAAATAAAATTTTTTTTTACACGTGATATTTCGGAATTTTCGGGCAACAATCGGGAAGCACATATAGTGCAGTGCAACAACAGGCGCAGAAAATTCAAGGCAGTCACCTGCAGCTGCTATTGAGTAAGGAAAGACAAGAGTCAACATCCAGTTTTAAAAGGAACCATCGTAAAGAGGATGACTTGGAGTATATTGGCGCTCATCGTCTTGTGCCTTCTGTCAGAGTAAGTAATAATTCTTTTTATCCTCCCAAATATATATACTTATTGTCCCTCGGCGTTTTTTAGCTAAAAAAACGACGTACAAATTAAAATAATACTTCACCCGAATACGGCTAGTTCCGCTCGTTTTAGAAGCCAGTAAAATAGAAATACAGAATCGGAAATAAAATAGGGATCCTTTTTTCTCTATTATTTCTTCGTGCGTGGACTGAAATCAACTAATATAATTAAGCTCACATCACTCTAATATAAAAAAAAGAAGGAAAGAAATAATGATGTCCGACTACGGGGAAGAGATTGATAACGCTAGGGATGGTTTAAACGAAACTTTTTCCATGACACAGGAAGATTCAGATACAATAACGGTAATGCTTGAACACGACCCCGAATCGTATGCACTCTATGAGAAGATGGATAAGAAAAATCAAGTTCTTATGTTAAACATATTTAAAAATATAAAACCAAAAATTTTATTTAAGAAAAATCCTAATACAAAATTAACAGAGCTAACAAATGAAACAGCAGAAATAGAGATGTTGAAAATTGCACCAGAAAAATCGGAATTGAAAGAGAATGCGATTAAGGAGAACATACGGGTAGACAGAAAACGTGATCAATTAGGCATGGAAGGGCTAGGCAAAACGAGTTGGCAGGAAAAGTATACCAAACGGCGAGAACAAGAAAATACAAACAGTGAACAACATTTTATACCATTCTGCGATTGGCTACCTCTGCATTCAAATGAAAAAAATTAGAACTACTATACATCAAACAATAGGACAGATAGGCTGAGGTTTTGATACAAAGAAAATCATAATGACGTGTATACAAATACAGAATACCTTTTCCCTGCATGTGACCGACCAACCGAGCTGCCGATAAATAATCAGGCAGAATTTTTTCAAAGGACACAAAGTAACATACGCGATAACCCGTAGCACCAAACCGTGCAATTTTTCCCTAGTAATAGGCAACAAACAGGGGTACCGTTAGTCTTAGGCTCGAATCTTATTATATTAGGCTACCTAAACAACGCAGTAAATGGTATACCACTGTATAATAGAGACCCCGTGCAGTTTCCCTTATTTGAGCAAATGGTTAGGATGATAAAGGGAACAATACCTGCCCAGTATGAAAAAAATTTCATAGGACTTTTGGGAAATAAATTGCAGGGCATAGCGGATGATCAGTTCTGCACGCAATTATCGTTATTTAATTTAATTGACGAGTTTCTGTCGGCTCTATCACGAAGATTCAATAAAATAGGAGGAATAGAGACACTTGCAGCGGAGCTTAAAACTGTCACGCAATGGAATAACGAATTAATTATGGAATATTGCAGGTGAGTCCAGTGACTACACAATGGGATCATGATGGCACATGAGGCGAACCCATACTTGACGCGGGTCGAGAAAGACGCGTCAAAAAAGAGATCAGATGGTGAAGCAGTGAGGCAGTTTCTGTACGGATTAAAGGCACCGTATAACTGGAACGTCGCAGGGTTCCAACCAAAAACACTAGAGAAGGCTATTGAAGCCGCCATTACTGTAGATAATGAATTAAGTCTTCGCCGCCAATGATAGTGCAAAAGAGCAGATTTAAAGCAAATAACGCCCAGAGACGGTATGACGCCATGGTGGGCCTTATCGGTAGCGACGCACCCGTGGGAAAGTCAGATACGGACGAGTGGAACGGTGTGGCTGATGTAAAGTACTGTTCGTATGAGCACGGCGCCCATTCTACTAGTGGATGTGAAAAATTGTGGCAAGATGCAAAAAAAGGAATAATAAAATATCCTAACGTTGATGAAGAACCAAAAAAAGAAACAATAGAAGAAGAAGGATGGTATGATGTGAAAGTGGCGTATAATGATTATCACCGTTGGTATGAAAACGATAGGAATTTTGATCGACAACAAGGGAATAATTGTAAAAGGCCTTACAACCAAGGGAATCGCTACCAGGGAAGAAAATATAACTACGATAATAATAATTATTATAACAATAATAATAACAGTAATAATTATGATGGAAATAGTTACAATGACAGAAAAGTCGGTCATAATTATAATAGATATGACCATAGGAAGGACGATTATCGGGGCAGGCGAAATAACCAATACTCCAATCAGGATAATCAGGATAACCAGGATGATTTTAAGAATGATAATCTTAATAGACAAAGTGCGAGGGTAAACAGCTCGAAAACAGGGCATTTAAACTTGCAGGATGTTCGACGCGATCCCCAATCGTCGGGCATAACAAAGCAATAAATGAAGGAATTTATGAGAGGAAGTTAGGAGTGTTAGAGGAGGGTATGGATAATGACAAGCATAAGGTATCGGAGACTTATGCCACGACGCGTGAAAATTCTAAGGCTGAAGAAAAAGATGAGTAGCAGCTATCTCGAACAGTGAAAATAAACTTATCGAAAAAAGGATACACACCACCCACAGTAATTCTAATAAGCCCTTATATAAACGAAGGTGCGACATTTTATGCTGATACGGGCGCGGAAATTTAAATAATTAAAGAAAATTGTCTCGATATTGGAGTAACGGTAAATCGTAGGCAAAGATTAAAAATAAAATGCGTAACGCACGGAGCTCGCCAAACTTTGGGATCTATAAGATTACCCCTAGAAAACTTTATGTGTACCCTACACGTAGTCCCCCATGACTTTCCCATAGAGGTAGAAGGAATCATAGGATGGGATATTTTTAAGTTGTATAACGGTCAGATAAATGCCGAAGACAACACACTTAAGTTGAATGGAAGGAAAATTCTGCTACGAGAATCAGAAAGTTTTGAAATTGTTCCGAAAACGAGGCAAGTTACATATGCGTATATAAAAGAGTCGCACAGGAAAATTAAAGTGGGCTGGGTCCTACTACAAAAGCTTACAGAGGGTATTTTGTTCGTTAATTTTATCGCAACGAACAATAATGGTAAGGTGTATGCCGAATGTCTAAATATATCAAATGAAATAATAAATGTACCAGTCCCAGTGGTTGACCTTTTAGAGTGCGAGACGACGAAGAAAGCTGACTCATCGGACGTCAATGCGGATGACGTAGAAGCATTAGAAAGAGCCTTTGTACGGATGTTTCGAGGAACTGATAACCCTGAAGAGAATGGAGAACTAGGCAATGAGATAAGAAACGACGCCAGCTGCACATGTTCGAAGAAAAATATCGTGGGGAACGTGGGTTGTGATAAGGACGGCCGTGACAATGAGAATACTCAAATACTTGAGGAAAACATTAAAACAGACGTCCTAAGTTGCAGGAAAGCGCGAGTCAACAAAATAATGGAGTTAGTTGACATATCGGGGTGCTACGAAGAAGAGAAAAAACATGTGCAAGGGCTTATAGAGGTTGACCCGTACGTTTTTGGACTCGACGGGAAACAACTGGAAGCGACAAATCTTTTAAAACATAAAATAAACACGACTACGGACAAACCGATAGTAACGAAGCGGTATAGATATCCGCCAGCTGTGAGAGAGCAAATGAAAGTTGAAATTAAGAAATTACTCGAACAAAGCATAATAGAGCCTTCAGAGTCACCGTACAGCTTAATTATGTGGATCGTACCTAAAAACGCAGGACCAGATGGCGAAAAGCGCTGGTGGGTAGTAACGGATTTCAGGCAACTCAACGAGATAACAATGGGCAGTTGTTATTCACTTCCTTTCCAGAGTGATATACTGAAACATCTGGTGACAGCACGCTATATTACAGTGGTAGACTTGAAGGCATTACCAGTACAAAAGAATGCCAATGGGTTGCACGAATTCTCCGAACACGTTTCTAAGAGCAATAACGCTTGCACTGGTAGGGGTGCAGGGCCATGAGGTAGAGGTATATTTAGACGATATAATGGTGTTCGCGTCAAATCTTAAAGAACATCGCAAACGCTTTATAAGATTGGTAGAGTGATTGTCGAGGGCAAATCTTACAATTGAGCCAAAGAAGTGCAAATTCCTAAAACGTGAAGCAAAAGTGTTAGACCATATTGTAGGAAATGGTGAAATAAAAACGGACCCAAAGAAAATTGAGGCTGCAAGAAAATATCCAAGGCCTACAAATGCAAAAAAAATCAAACAATTTCTTGGATTTGTTGGATATTATAGGAGATTTATTAAAGGATACGCTGAAATTGCTCAACCGCTGTCTAAGCTTCTGAAGAAAGGAACAGAGTTTAAATGGGAAGAGCAGCATGAACAAGCATTCAAAACGCTCGTAGATGCACTTTGCAGCGAGCCTGTACTTAAAGCACCCGATCTAGAAAAACCATTTCTGGTGACAACGGATGCATCTGACCATGCCATTGGGGCAATATTGAGTCAGGGAGAAATAGGAAAAGACAATCCGTGCGAGTATGCCTCTAGATGCCTAATGGGCAGCGAAATTCGATACCCTACGTATGATAAGGAATTGCTTGCTATAGTAAATGCAAAAAAACAGTTTCGACCCTATCTATTTGGCAGAAAATTCACAGTGGTTACGGACCATGAGCCTATTAAACATTTTCACTCATCAAAGAAGCCAGATATAAGATTTAATAGGCTTAAAGCTGAATTAAGGGGCTATGAATTTGACGTTGTTTATAGACTAGGAATAGCCAATAAGGCACCGGATGCACTGTCCCGAAATCCGATTATAGAGGATGGAGAGAAAAATCCTGAACTACCGAGACGAGAGTTATATGAACTTGCTGAAGAGCAGGAGAGAGATGGTCATGCCTCGCAAAAAAAAGGCTCTTGGAAAAAGCCTCGCAAGACGAATAACTCAGATAAGCTTACGGTCAATGAACAAAGTGACGCAGACTCAGAATCAGAGTGGACGGTGGCGAGTGAAAATATAGAGAGTAAAGGAGCAGAACCACGTAAGAAACAAGGGAAAAGAGGCAGGCCGCGTAAACAGATAGTACAGATCGCAGAAGAGAATAAGGGGAAAAACATTTAAAGAGGATCCTTAAACAATGGTGAAGAACAAATACTATCACAGGGTCTGACTGAGGATAAATAAGCTTACATGTGCAAAGAAGAAAATTTGAAAAAAGGGGTGGGAATAACAAGCACACCGTATTAAGAACTAGAAATACAACCGAAGATGCAACGAAAAAATCGCAAAAGACAACTGGATACGCTGCATAGGCACCCGCCAAATTTTTCAGTAACACCGCAAATAGAAACTGTGTCAAAGGAGATTTTCATAACGAACTGTGACTCACCGATGGCTTTAAAAGGAAAATCCGAGTCGGTAAAACATTCGGGATTCCAACTAGCCGCAGCTAGCCTAGCGAATGAGGAAGGTAAAAAGGAAGAAAAAATTGTAGGTACAGAGATCATAGTCATAAATGCGAATAATGATAAGCACGAGGGACACCAGCAGGCACAGGAAGGCCTGGTTACAGAGTTGATTGGAAAGAGAGAAAGAATGCTTGACCCTGTAGATACCATAGAGGTGATGAGTTCGGACGCAGGTATGTCAAGCAGAAATGCAAATAAAGGAGAGAAGGAGAATGACCAATGGGCCCAAGCTCACGCGCAAAGTGTGCTCCAAGAGAGTAACAAGCAGCAACAGAAAATACCGAGTACGGTCAAAGGGGACCGACCGACACCAAAGGAAGGGGCACAAAGCAGACCGTCTAGTGAGAGTGTAAGCGAGAAGCAAATAAATGAATCACGACGGGGTACACAGACAAATAAAAATCCAGAAAAAGGGACGAGAGTAAACAAAAAGATCAGAGCGTTACTTAATGACTCAATAGATAACTTCCAAGCGAAAGTTAGACTAGATGTTAAGCGCCGAGACTTTAAAGGCAAGCCGAGAATCAGAATAGATGCTTGGGAATCCGATACCATCACCGATCGACTTCTGAGCGATCCGACGGAAAGTACAGATAATGATACAAACATATCTCAACAGCCTTCGAAGGAGAGAACGGGCTCAGGGGATAGAGAGAAATTCTTTAACGAGGAAGATGCCCCACGTGGATCACCACAGATAAATGAAAACCCATCGGGGAACGAAAGAATAAGAGGGGTAACGGACGATTATACTGATGAAGGTAATTAGCTTAAAAGTAAAACAGGAGGCGGAAATATAACCAAACGAAATTTAGAACAAAACTGCATGGAGTCGAATAAAAATTTAAAACTTATCGAAGAACTTCCGGTAGAAATACCAGGTAATTGCTTATTCGACTCTCTTATTTTTTCCTGTAACTTGTAATTGACGGTGCGAGAACTCCGCGATGTACTACAATGTTCGAAGTGGAAAAATATATGTGTTGACCCAGAGGAGGTAGAAAAAATCCTGCAGTCCAATACCGAATATGATAATGATGATTGCATATTTTTGTTCACACAAGAGTTCAGGAAGAATATTTGTATACATCTACAGGAAACTAAGAGGGAAAAAAAGTGTGGAATTTTCGAAAGTTTCACGATTAATGCCAATGAGGAATATGTACACTTGCATCTCCTCAACAACCACTTCAGGCCACTCGTTGCCGCAACCCGGCATAGCGAGGAGGAACAAAGCCCGGTGGAAAGGGAATCGCGGGTTAGTGACGAATCGGGCGCCAATATAAATTGGAAAAGTGAAGTACACGAATCATGGAAAGAAAGAGAAGAAGGAGTTAAAGAAATAGAGCGTTATAAAAGTGACTCCATGAATGAGGACGTTTATGAAGATGTGGACACACCCCCACCTGATCCACCACCACCCCCCGACTCTTCAAGTAATTCAGACTTACTAAACAATGAGAGTGAAGAGGGGGCTGATTTAAACAAGGCCAGAATAGAGTCGGAAAGCGAACCAGAGGAAGCAGACCTTCAAAAAAAAGTATTATCAAACCTCCCACAGCTAAAAAAGTACAAAGTATGCAGGACATGGTTACCACATGAAAAACTACCGTGGCTACCGGGAAAAGAAACAGACATACAGCCATTCCAAAGAATGCATCGGGCAAAGGATCACCCATTTCATTATCTAGATAACCTAGTATTCGCGACGGTAACAGAAAGCGTGCCTGATACGGAAACAATAGACGCCCTATATGAGCGCGGATACATAGATCCAATAGCCCTAAATAATGAAAAAAAGATGGTTGGTGACGTCATGAGAGCAAATGTGAGAAAAGTCGCGGTAATGCGAATGTATATTAAATCGCATTTTGAAGATACGGCGCTAAAATCGGACATCAAGAAATGCATTACGTCACTCAAGGCACTAGTAATGATAAATAAAATAAAGTCTATAGGCGTGATACGTGACTTGGCAATACTCAACATGAGCCAATGGATCTACTTCGTGGAACAATTTGAGGAAACTTTCAAAAACCTCAAGGTCGCAGCGACCTTTTACATGAACACCTTAGTTATACCACCAGTGGATCAAAGATATAAGGTTATTAAGGAGTATCACGAATCAACAATTGGGGGTCATAAAGGAATGAATAAAACCTACAATAAGATAGCAAGGGACTATTATTGGAGGAACATGAGGGCCGATGTAAGGCAATTTATACTTGGATGCAGGTCATGTCAGACTAAAAAACTAGTGCGTGTAAAAACGAAGCAAGCTATGCTCGTTACAGATACGCCCAGCAGACCGTTTGAAAAAATCTCGATTGACTATTACGGACCAATTAATAAGCCTTCAACAAACGGCTATACACATATCCTGTCAATACAGGATTGGCTAACCAAGTTTATTGTATTAATACTGGTACATAGAGCAATAGCTGAAGAAATGGTAAGAGCCTTAACGAATAAATTTTTAGCATACTTTGGAGGGCCAGAAAAATTATTATTAGACCGAGGAACGCATTTTATGAACAAAACGATGGACGAGTTTACTCGATTATTCAAAATTGAAAAACTTGGGAGCACGGCATTTCATCCTCAGAGCAACGTGGCAATTGAACGCATGCACCATGTTCTTACAGAATACTAAAAAGCCTACATTAGGGAGACCGACAAGTGGGACGAACTATTGCCGTTGTGTATGCTTGCTTACAATACGTCGGAACACGAGAGTACAGGCTACACACCCTACGAGCTTATATTTGGTCAACAGACAAAACTCCCGTCAAGCTTTAAGAGGCCAGAGGTGGGTCAAACATATACAGAGTTACTGCTGCAAATAACGGGGACACTCGCGCAATTACGATCATTGGCAGCAATGACCCAAACACAGAACAAATACAGATCAAAGTACTATTATGATAGGGCGCTGAACACGAATTTTTTTATGGAAGGTGAGATGGTGTATGTACTAAAAGAGCCATCTAAAGGGAAATTTGATGACCAATACGAGGGACCTTACGAAATAGTCGGCATAGATTACAGGAACCATAATGTCAAGTTACAGAGAAATGAAGAAATACGGGTCTCACATGTGGACAAAATAAAAAAACCTTGTTTATTGAAATCTCTGTGTCCAAGGAATGAGATTATAAGAAGAGGAGAAGAAGAAAAGTGAAAGGGACCAAGAGGCAACTTGCTCCCCACCCCAATAGTTACTTACGAATAATAGCATTATAGACGAATAGGGGGTAGAAATAGATGTGAAAATAAATACCACTTCTCTC